>PVJO010000721.1:0-213303 GCA_004026905.1 Hystrix cristata
AACATTTCAGTTTTATCTCAGACCTCCAGGGCTATAACTTTTACGTGTAGAAAATATTACATAAATTATATTAAAATGGCTAGCATTTCATAAGACATCGTATTCACTTGGCTTCTGTTATTGTAAGGAAATGTAAGGTGCGCTTATTGTAAAACTGTGTCTGGGATGGCCTTAGAACAGAAACACTATCAGGAGGAAAAAAAGCCCTGGCCATGTTTCAGATCTGCAAAGGGACCAGCCCGCCAGGCGTAGAAATTGCCAGCAAAAAGGATCCTTCTTGATCCATATGGTGTCCCAGGTCCTGAGCTTCAGACAACTTGTTGGCCCAAGTGCCATTTGTAGCCATGAGTGTGGGTACTTACTCTTGCCTGCGTTTCCTCTACTAGGCTCTGAGCTGCTCTGGGTCTCACCCATCAAGCCAAATGCATCCAGTCTTATTCCTGGCTTGTAGGACCCTGATATAATAGAAGGTTTGGGCCAGGGTTGGTGGTGCCCACCTGTAATCCCGGTACTCTGGGAGGCTGAGACAGAAGGGTCACAAGTTCAAGCCCAGCCTGGACAACTCAGTGGTTCAGCGAGACTCTGTCTCAAAAAAAAAAAAAAAAGAAAGAAAGAAAGTAAATTTGGGTTCTTGCACATCCCCCCTTCATTCCTACCTATGGTTTGATTGTCATTTTGGAAAAACTAGACGTGGCAGAGCTGGAGGCTTTGTCTCCAAATAGATTTCAAACTGTGGTCCCAAAACCACATGAGTCTTAAATACAAATAATTTTTAAAACAAATAATAAAAAACTCAAAAAAAAAAAACCTCAAAACTGATGTCATGGTGCACACCCGTAATCCCAACACTTGGAAAGCTGAGGCAGAAGGATCACTGTGAGTTCGAGGCCAGCCTGGGGTACATAGACCACCCTGAACTACATAGCTAGACGCCATCTCAAAAAAATATTCTGGTAAATTTGTTCTTATCCATGTCCCGCTGCATCTGGGCTTATGCCATGTGTCCCTGGTTATCTTTCATTGTTGGGTTATGTTCGGCTGTGAGTTCAGCTGTCTGATGGACTCAAGGAGAGTTTGAACTCGGAGTTTCTTTGGCCTTTTTCTTTTTTGCAGTACTGGAGATGGAGCCCAAAGCACACTAAGCAAGCGTTTTACCACTGAGCTATGTTCCTGGCTGTTATGTCTGGGGAGGGTTGTATACTATACCACACTATGCCACGCTGGACAGTAGGCCACTGCTCTGCTGGAGCACGTGGCTCCCAGTGGTCTTAAACATTTGGTTCTTCGGTAAAAGAACCAAAGAAAACAGTTTAAAATAAAAGAAGACAATTTATTTGAGGATGGGAAAGGGGGAAAAGAGAGATGACAGACAGCTACTCTGGACAAGTAGGGAGAATTCGAAAGAGAATTGCTCGGGATCTCTTGTCTGCAGCTCCTTTTATCAAGATCCTTGTCCCAAGTAGGGTCCTAGAATCTGATTGGCTTCCTGAATTGTCTTTCACCCTAACCTTGGATTTCTTCTGGTCATATGCAGTGATATGACTTTTGCTGTTGTTCGGTGGAGGCCAGGATTATGGGTGGGGTCTTAAGGACAGGTTACTTAGGTTTAAGTATGAAGTAAAGGGGTTTATGTAGATCCACGCTATTTGGGACCTCCCTGATTTTAGTTTCTTTGCCTTTGTCTTTCTGATTGCTCAAATCAGAGGCTGCCACCCTTAGCAAGTCTCTCCAGTAATTTCTAACAAAGCTCAGTGAGGTCTTCACTTTATCTTTTCCCTACCTACCCGGCCCCTGTCCCTACACTAGCCACACACTCTCACCCTTTGCTTGCTTTTATTTTTTTATTTGGAGATCAGGTCTTGCTAAACTGCCCAGGCCTTGAGTTTGCAATCTTCCTGATTCCACCTCCCAAGTAGCTGGGATTATGGGTGTGCACCCCAGGCCCAGCTTCGTGTTTGGCTTTTTGTTGTTGCAAGGGTAGGAACAATGCTTTTTCTAGTCCCCTACAACTGTGAGAGGAAATTGGAGACCTCCTCCACAAAACCAAACAAAATATAATTGTTTGTCTATGAGCCTTTGCCTATGGGATCAGGCACATGATAGGTGACTGGCAAAAATGCTTGCACTTATGGCTGCATTGTCTTTTCTTTTTTTTTGTGGTGCCAGGGATCGAACTCAGGGCCTTGTGCTTGCAAGGTAAGCTCTCTAATCACTGAGCTAAATCCCCTGCTGCATTTTCTTTTTAAGTAATCCTATTCTTCTTTGCCTTTCTGGGACTGGGAGCTGGCTGGAAATGCAAATTTTTAGCCAGATGTGACCACACGTGCCTGTGAAACTAGCAGGCATGGCCGAGGCAGGAGGATCAAAAGTTTAAGGCTGGCTTGGGCTATGTAGTGAGTTTGAAGCCAGCCTAGGCTACCTAGCAGGGACCTGTTCCTCCAAAAAGCAAAACAATGATGAACAAAAATGCCAAATTTAAAATATGTAATATTGTTAACTATAGTTACTTTACCATGCTATAGATCACAAAGAAATAATAAGTTCAAGGTGGCTGACGTGCTGAATACCCTGATTTGATCATTCCACAATGTGTACATGCATTGGAACATCATACTGTAAGCTATTAACACGAAATTCTTATGTGTCAACTTAAAAATAAAACCTAAAGAGATGCCATTTGACATCATGCGATGGCTGGGTCCCCAATAAATCATGTCTTTGGTTCCCCTAAAAAAGGAAAAGAAACAAACAAAAAACCCCCCAACAAAACAGGAAAAAAAAGGAAATTTTCTGGTTTTACCCCATTTACTGAATCTGAAATTCTGGAGGTGGGACCCCCTCAGTGTGTGGTGCCTTTATTTGTTTGTTTTTGGTTTTTCAGGCATTTTTTGAGACAAGGTCTTGCAATGTAGTCTGGGCTGGCCTTGGACTCGAGAGCCTCCTACCTTGGCCTCTTAAGTGCTGGGACTTGAAAGCATGTTTTAACAAGCATTTCAGGTGATTCTGTTTGAGAACCATAGACTTAGAGAAAGATGTCATCTGCAGCTACTTCCTCCTGCCCTGTCCGGACAAGTGCTGTGAGGTTTCAGGCTGTAGGCCTGATTTGTCATCCTGGGCCAACACCTAGAACTTTCCTCCTAGAAGCTGCTGTGTACTTCTCCATTCTCTCTCCCAAACCTTGAACCGAAGACCTTAATATGACCACCTCCTACTTTAAGCAAAATAAATAAGTATCACTGACAAGCAGTAAACTGGGGGAAAAGATGGATTAAAAAAAATCCAACCTCAGCCTGGCGTGGTGGTGCACACCTGTACTCCCAGCACTCAGGAGGCTGAAGCAGGAGGATTGCCACCAGTTGGAGGCCAGCCTGAGTTACCTAGTGAGTTCAAGGCTAGCCTGGAATACATAGCAAGACCCTGTCTCAACAAAACACTAACTACTCTGCTCAAATCAGGTGCGGTGGTGCAGACTTGTAATCCCAGCACTGTAGGAGGCTGAGGCAAGAAGATCACAAGTTCGAGCCAAGCCCAGGCAATTTAGTGACTTTTGAGACCTCGTTGGAAAAAAAAAAGAAAGGAAGCAAACTTGCAAACTTCAGACCAATTAAATCAGAATCTCTGGGGTTGCTACTTTTTTTAGTTCCTCAGGTAATCCCATGAGCCAGCAACCTACTAGACAAACAACACTCAAGTCTGGGGTTAGTAGCAAGAGCCTGCCGTAGTTTTTCTTTATAAGATGAACCGAACCCTGAAACTGGATTTCTGGAGTAAGACATTCCTCTCTTCCTTCACCCCACCCCAGGCATGTGTGCCCTCTCCAGTGTGACGGTGAACCAGAGAACACGTGACGGGGTCTGGTTGAAGTCTGTGACACCCAGGTGGAGCGGCTCCATCAGCATGTGCTCTCTGCCTTTCAAGAGCAAAAAGCAAAACAAAAGCACGCCTTTCGTGACTGCTCCTTCCCCTGGATTCTGGGAGGCAGAGGGCGGGAGAAGGCGCTGACAGGGGAGGCACTGACTGGAGAACGAGTTTTCACTTTTCATCAAGGTCCAAGTCAGTTGGCTTGCGGCAGGTGAACTAGGTCACTTGCAAACCCTGGCAGAAGGTGACTGACCTATTAGCAAGCCCTCCAGCCCCGTCCCCAACGGTGCCCAGCGGGTGTCATGAAATCACACAGTGTGCCCAGGATCAGGAGCAGGGCTGCTTGGGGGCTGAGGCCACAGAGCGCCCCGGCCGCTCCTGGAAGCTCCAATATCTTGCCCGGAGTTGCCGCCAAACTCTGCGCTCCAGCCCCTGCACTTGGCTGGATGCAGGGTCGCCTCCCACAGACCCCAGAGCGCCCTGTGGGAGCATGCGCATGCGCTCTGGCCTGCCTCAGCACCGCGCCTGGGCAGTATCCGCTCCCAGCAAGCCTGCACTCTCCTCCTTCAGCGTCCCAGGGCGCTTTCCACCTCCATGGCTGGTGGTTTCTGCCTGTGCTGCCTCTGACCGTCACAGGCCCATCGATGGTGCACTCGTCGGTTCTGTTAGAACCTTATGAGCAGTTCCATTCTAAACCTTCTCTCATTTTATCCTAAGTGGTGTTTATAACCCCTTTTCTCTGGACAGACTATACATTCTTTGCAGTCTGTTTCTTACGTATTAAAAAATAGAGATGGAGCTGCTTGTGGCGGTGTGAACCTGTAGTCTCAGATACTCAGGTGGCTGAGGTAGGGGATCCCTTGAGTCCAGGAGAGTGTCAAAGTACCCGAGAGAACAGGAAGTGCTTAGTCAGTGTTTGTTAGCTTGATTTAAAAGCACGTTAAAATCATCACCTTGGTTCATAGTATGGAGCTAGGTAGAGGGAAATGGTAAGCCTGACTCAGAGGGCCACTGAGGACATCTGGCGAGGCCATGTAGGTGGAAAAAGGCAGTGACGACCAAATGGTGTGGCCTGCAAAGGCTAAGCGGAAGGGACAGACCATTACCTGGGGCGGCTCTGCCCAGTAAGAAAGCACACAGCCGCAGTGGCAGGTCAGGTGGAATCTTAAATTTCTAGTGACCATATTAAAAAAAAAGTAAAAAGAAATCGGTGAGATTAATTTTATTACTACATTTAAAGGCAATAGATCCAAATAGTATTCCAAAGGGAAGATCTTCCTGTAGCCCAGCAAGTGGCAGTAAGTGGCAGAAGGGACAGGAGCACAGGAGGAGGGAAGAAGGCCCCAGATTTGATGTGTAGCAGGAAAGGACAGCTTCTTGAACACAGAATATTCTGGAAAACTCGAGAGCAGCTTGAGCTAATACTTCCAAAAGGAAGCAGTGATTTTTTTCAGAGAAATTTTCTGAAACAATCTACTGCAAAATAAACAGGGTGAACGCCATTGAAGTAGACACTGCACATTTAGGCTCTTGTGCTCCTGCCTGTGTCTCTTTCCTGAGCGATACAAGAGGTAGGTGCCGGGAACAGCAAGTGGACAACAAAGACTGTCTACCCTTGTCACGTCTCTAGTCTGGGACTGACCTCAGGGGGAGGGCCACCCCTGATCTGGGACTTTTCTCAGGATGAAAGGGTAGAAGGAAGTATCATTTGGTCCTGCAGAACTGTAATAGTAAAACTCTCCGTCTTCTGGGTCCCTTGGCTCTGCTTTCCACATTATTTGAGGATAAATTCTGTCCGTTTTTGCTAGGACATATTTGCAGTACGTAATGAATACATTTGTTTTGGGAAGTTGGTACATGTACAGGACACATGTTCATTCTTTTTATGTCTCCTACCCCTCTGTTCCTCCCCCTCCCTTCCATCTCTTGGTCCATAATGTTAAGTGAAACAAATCAGACACGCAAGCTTAAATATTGTATGATTTCTCTCATTTGAGTTATCTATAGTACAAATAAAGAGCAAATAAGAGATAGATCTTTTGCAAACAAGAAGAGGACAAATTCTGAGACTAAGGCAAAAAGAAAAGTGTCCACATTCATAGTTTAGCTTATTTTTATTGTTTAAGAAAATTCATCCAACAGATTGTATCATTCTAGGGCCTGGGTTACCCCTTCACATTTCTAGCTAATAATCACTAAGCTCCTTTGCTAAAATGTTTTTAAAATATGGAATGGCCCTGGGTATTTCAATGAAGAAGACCTTTTTTTTTTTTTCCTGAGAATTGAACCCAGGGTGTTCATGTTGAGTTACATCTCCAGGCCTTTTTAAAATTTCTTTTATTTTGAGACAGAGTCTCACTAAGCCTCTAAATTGCCCAGACTGGACTCAAACTTGAGATCCTCCTGCCTCAGCCTCTCAGAGTGCTAGGATTATAGGCATGTGTCACCACACCTGGGTAGGAGATTTATTTTTTAAAATAAGATTGTTGTTTAATATATGTTCTCACTTGGTCATCTTAATATTCCAAAGCAAACCGTAAAACCCCCATAAAGTTTGAGGTCTAAATGATTTAGATCAACACTATCTGACTGTGTTCACCCCATGCCCTTTGTGTGTGTGTGTGTGTTGTGTGTGCACTCGCGTGTGCTCAGGCTTGAACCCAGGGTCTCATGGACATTAACACGCACTCTACTGTTACTGGGATAGTGGGATGCTGTGCTCTTCCCACGGCTCCTTTCCAGGCTTTTGTTGTCCTGAACAAAGAATTGGACAGGAAACATGGTAGCAAGATTTTACATTTATTAAAGGTATTAAAGTTAGGAAAAGGAGTGTGCTCTGCAGAGTGAGTGTGGGCCAATTAAACATAGGGAAAGAGGTACACTGTGCAGAGTGCAGAGCGGACAGGTGAGAAGGCTGACAGTGGCCGTGCAGTTAATGGCTGAGTCTTTGACACAGCGCTCCCATTCTGATGTTGGATCTAGGCCATCCTATCAAAACCCCGCTTGATCTTGTGCCAGAAGGATTGAAGACTGCGTTCTCTGGTACCAGGTGCAGGGCTCAGAAGCTGTTCTGCGCATGTGTCCTGGATCACCATGATTGACAAGTCACTTGCCCAGCCGGTTTGCCACACACTAATTCCTGCCTCACTACTACTAAGCTATGTAACCCCAGGCCTCATACCTATTTTCTTGATAGACTTAAGAGTTCAAAGCCAGATGAATATAAGGGGTGATTTTAAAAAAAGGCAAATGTTTCAATTTTTAAAAGTTTATTAGAGTGGAAGGCATTGCCTACAATCCCCTCAAAATACCCCCTTCCCCTGCTTCAAACACAATTATCCCATCATTCTTGCTACTTTGTGAAGCAGCTATTTTATTGAGTGGATAAGGGATGAGGACATTTTCATATTAGCAGTATGAGGTGTGATCAAAATATATGGATAACATTTAAAATTTAAAAATTTTTACAGTAAAAGACACATAGTCATTAATCTTCCGCAGAATACTTCCCTCGCTTCGAACACACTTATCTCATCATTCTTGCCACTTTCTGGAGCAGTTCTGCAAGTCCTCTTTCATGTCTCTATGAGGCGTGATCAAAAGTATGGTGAATGCTGCTGCCAAGTGCCATCCAATAGAAAGGAGGCTGGTAAAAACACTACGGTATGTTCTCATGCACCTTATGCACCAGAACTGGCATCATGGAACTTCTGGCTCTTCCCCGAAGTCAAAATGACCATGAAAAGTAAACATTTTGAATGGATTCAGGACACTGAGGAAATCACAATAATGCCACTGAAGACGTGCAGGAAAGAGGACTTCCAGAACTGCTCCAGAGAGTGGCAAGAACAATGGGATAAGCGTGTTTGAAGTAAGGGGGAGAATTTTGAGGGGGATCAATGGCACTGTGCTTTTACTTTAGTACATTTTTCAATTTAAGCACACTTTTTCAATCATACTATGCATGAAAGGTCAGATGCAGTGTGAACAGTAGTCTGAATGCCAATACTACTAGGAAGCATCAAACATATTTTATAATATCTTCAAAAAATGAAATGACTTAGGTTAGAAAAAGCCACTTAAATATACTAGATGACTGAAAACACATAGTTAACAACAAGGAATTTTGTCAGATAAGGAGCCAGAAACTAGTGGAACTGGTTGACCTAGTGGAACTTAATGGCTACTTAGTAAATAAAAACATGAGATGACCCCCCCCTTATTTTTTTTGAGAGGGGAAAACAAAAGTCATTTGTAAAAACTAGCCAGCATCAGAACTATATGTAGGGCCCTGGCTGTTCAAATGGTTAGTTGCCAACAAATTTCCTAAGCAAGGCTGGATCCGGGTTTCTCCTGGGGTTCGTACTGGAACCTTCTCCAACTTGTCTAGAAATGTCTGTTGCTCTTGGGGCTTGGGTCTTGGGTCTTGGGGTTGATGTTTAGATGTGAGTCGATTTGTTTTATGACACCTTTATCCTTTGGGGAAAATCAGTTTCCTTTCTAGCTGGCAGTGCTCTAGGAGATCGTGGGCCAGCTCTGCCTTCTGTCACCCAGGGCCCAGTAAGGGCAGCATTCATTGTGGGCCAGTCGCTAGTGTAATCCCAGCACCTTCCAGAGGGCACGGTAGAGGCCACACACACTACGTCCATTTTCCGATTTCTCTTGTAATGAATGCTGTGGAAATGCTTTTCTGGAGTGCTGGTTCCGGAAGGGAAGTTAATAGTATGAGTTGGATGGGGGGAATTCTGTAAGTGGGACTCTAGGCAAGGATTAGGGCCACTGCCCCTATGAATCTGCAGCTCTCTCATCATTCCCCACCTCTGCCCTGCAGACTGTTCATGCCTCTTTCCAAAGCATCATTTCCAGGCAGTTCAAATCCTGGCTCAAGTCAAGGATTTGATTCAGTTTATTAATGATGGAACCAATGAGATGATAAAGGTGTTCCAGACAGCAGTGGACAAACTGCATATTCATAGGCTTGAAAAATGAAAAATGCTGGAATAAGATTGCTACACTAACATTCTGAAAGACTCCATGTCCTACGGTGCAGTAAAACTACCCCCTTTGAGCTTTTCTTTGCTACCTGTCAGAAATGATTTGCATCTCTACCAGACAGATTGTACAAGTACAAAGGTAATTTCACAAATTCTGGGACCTTTAATAGATGGTAAGTAGCCCGCCAAACACAGGTATCTTCCTGTAGACGCTTGTGTAGTCATGGAAATCAAGTCAAGTTGGGCTTTTGAACTAACACACCATTTGACGTTGAAAGAGTTACCTGAACTCTCCTGACCTTATTTCCAACGTTTGAATTTCCTTTGTTTGTTTTTTGAGAGAGGGTCTTGCTGTGCAGTTCAGGCTGGCCTCGAACTCACTATGCAGCCCAGACTGCCTCAAACTCTCAGAGATCCTCCTGCCTCAGCCTCCCGGGTGCTGAGATTACAGATATGCATCACCACGCCCAATGGATCCTTTTTTTTCAACTCTTTATTAATCCTTTCCTGCTCTATTTTGATCCATAGTGAAGATGGTGGGAAGAATATGTGTGGTTCATAATGTGAGTTTTCTATAAATGCCACAAATTCAAAGAATTTAGATGCATTTTGGGGTTGAGGGTAAATGTAGTGGGGGAGGGGGCGGAGGCAAACTGAGCAGCGAACCTCAGTGACTTTTTCCATCTCCACTGACCCTACCTCCAGGACTGAATATCCTATCGGAATCTGATAATCAGGTTTGGGGAGCAGCTTATTAGCTGCATTTGACTTTGAATAATATTCTACTCATGGGATACTGCACAAACTTGCTTTTTTTTCCTTAGATAAGAGCCTCTTAGTTTATCTCATGTTAATTATGCAATTTGGTGGTAAATGTTAATTTTCAATGGGCTGGGGAGCAGGAATCTGAACAAAGGAAACAACATTAAAATCCTGAGTTTTCAGCCAGGCCTGGGGTGGAAGTCGAGGTGCTGCTGGGAAGAGAGGGGAGGAGTGAGTCGGAGGCTGGGATCGCCTAGGAAGGACCATGACCTTGAAGAATTAGAACCAAAGCCAAGGAAGGGCTTTGGAGGGGAAGAAAGCTCCAGGCAGTGGAGACAGGACCACAAGGAGCAGCGCGTTCAGGAAGAAGAGACCAGCACAGAGTCGGTTCCAGGGCTGCTTGGATACCAAGCTGTATTTTTAAAGCTCGCAGGAGCCAGGCATAGTGGTACCTGCCTGTAATCCCAGCACTCTGGGAGGCTGAGACAGGAGATTTAGAAGTTTGAGTCCAGCCTGGACAATTTAGTAAGAACGTGTCTCAAAATTTAAAAATTTAAGAAACACTGGGACTGTAGCTCACTATGAAGGTCCTGAGTTCAATCTGTGCCAAAAAATAACTAACTAACCAATAAATAAAAAGAACTAGCAGAAAAAATGCCTATAAAGAAGCAACATTACCAAGTGGTGGGGGGGCGGGGCAGGCCACCCTCACCCAGGCGGGTTTTATATCTCTGAAACATTTTAGAACTGCCGGAGCCTGGTGATAATAAAAAGCAGACTGGCCCTTAGTTTCATCATTGTGTGGAAATAAACAAAGACCACCCAAAAGAGAACAAACAGAGCTCTGTCTTTGTTGAAAGTCAGGGCGTCAGCTACCATCGCTTGCTGTTCCACTGGCAGAAACTCAAAGACAGGCGGAGGACTGGAGAGAAGGAAGACTCTGGAGGGGCTGTGGAGGTGTTTGGTGTAGAAGCTGGAGACAGAATAATTAGAACTGGGGTGTCGTAGGTGATTGTTAGAGGAGTATACACACAGCTTTCTCTGGTGGCTCCTGAGTTGGAAGTGCAGACAAGAAATAGCGAAGCTGCCAGTCGTCGACCAAATCCTGATCATCTTGGGTAGATGCTGTGGGTCACTGTTTGGTGGTCATATATGATACGGCCATGGTCTGCCGGTGTATTCAGTCCGCCAATTGCTTGTATATGTTCACTTGTATCTCTTTGTTGCCTATTCCCTAGCAGATGACTCTCTTGGTATGATGTGGCTATGAAGCGATCTGGCTGTAGCTGCACTGAATTGGTACTGAATGTGTCAGGCAGTGGTCACTAGAGGAACAAATTTAATGAAAAAAATTGATATATAAAGGATTTAGGAGGTAGTCTTTTTCAGCTTGTCAATTGTCTACAAATTGTCATTTGATTTTATAAAGTCTTGGGATCTGATCAAGTTGCCTACGTTAGCTGCCCCTTGGTGGACTCGAACCTAGTACTCTAGCGAGGCATTAGGAGGGCAGACTGGAATCTTTCTGTTGGAAAGTCTTTCTCCACAAAAGCAGACGCAATTGTGAAACACATTTTAATATGGCAACAACAACAATTGCAGGGCTAATATTTACTGCTGGCTCCTCTCCAGGTCATCTACTGAGCACTTTCTGTATTTTATTTCATTTCCTCCTCTCTGTAACATGAAGGGATGAGTGTATAGTGATTAGCTCCAATTTTGGATGAGAAAATTAAGGCCCAGATAAATTAAGTAGGTTGCCCAACATCACAGATCCAGTAAAAGGTGTAGCCAGGATTTGAACTTGTGGTTTTGTACTTCAAAAGCCTTTGTGTTTCATGAAGAGGGTTTCAAACGTGTTTTTGTATCCACAATAGTGTCTCAAACGTAATATAGGTTTCTGGTGAAGTAACTGGAATTTCAACCAATACAAATGAAAAAAAATATTAACGAATAATTTTGGAAGCTCCCATCTGTTGTGCATCTGAACAATTTCTCCCTCCCGGTAAGAGATTCCTTCTCTTTCCCAGATTCTTCCTCTCCACGCTCAGGTTTGGGTGCAGGAAGTTATGCAATGGTTGCATCACCCTCAAAATACTACACAAGTTAGGGGCGAGTAGGGACAGAAATCTCCAGTTTATCACAAGGTACCGGCAGTGGAAATGTACTAACCCTTGTCACAGGGGTTAATGTGAAAATTCCATTCTCTGTTTCATCGAGGTATTTAAAAGAACTTCATGAACAACAATCATTTATTAGGTCAGTTGAGGAAGTGAGTGAATATAAACTTACAATTTTATTTTTTTACAGATGGAAGACCAGATAAGTTAAATAAGCCCAGGGTCATAAAGCAAGTCCTTGAAAGAAGGAAAAAAAAAAGAAAGAAAGAGAGTCAAATTCTTCATTTGAAATTCAGAGTTTTAACTATTGGACAGTCCCTTCCAAATTTGTCTTCTTCCTTTTCAATACTCCATAAAGACAGCAAATTATAAACAGGAGGTGAGAAAAAAAATATCTTGAACGTGTCTGGCACTGATAAATTTCTTGGTTCAGTGACTGGTTTTTGTATTTCCACTTGAGTGACCATGTTCAGCAAGACGTAATTACCAAACACCTGGCATGTGTCACATACTGGCAGCTAAAAGCAAAGCCGTGGGAATCCAGAGCCATCTGTGATCATGTTCTGGAAAGGTACTGAGGTTAGTCGTCAAAAGGATTCTGTGTGGACCTTCCTTCCCCAAACGTGGCTCTACCAGGTCCCTTTGCCCTGAAGTAGCTCGTGGTGTGTGGGGGTCCTCTGAAGAGGGAGCTGCCGTGTCATTACCTCACGCTTCTCTTCAGGGGCATCTTGGTGGGGCGCACATCAGGGCAACGCCTAGATGGCTTAGCCCTAAAACAGAGGCAGGTTAGTGGTGAGCTGGGTGCTAGCCTGACCTGTCCTTTATTGGGAGAATCACGGGGCTTCTCTGCATTTGAAGGAACCCTTGATCCTCGGGCACCAGTGAGGGGAAGCGAGAGAAGAGGTGAAGAGGAGAAGGGGCTGAGAACCGCAGCAGCCTGGACGCTATCAGTGCATCAGAGCAGAAGGCTGGAGTGGTGGTCAGGGGGGGAGTAGCCCCAGAGAGTGGGTGTGGCTGCACCTCATCTATCTCCATTTCCAGAAAGAGATGGTTGCCTGGACTTGGCCCTCAGGCTACAATTTGCCTCCCACTGAATTAGAGGAGCAGGCACGCGAACATGACCTGACCTTGAGCCTGAACTTTAGAACCGCAGACATCATGACCTGAACTGGGATTTCTTGCCTTCTTAACCCATCTCAGAAAGTGGATGCTTACAAATCTTTTGTTTTTGACAGTTAGGCAGATTTGCACAAATTGAGCACATCCGTGTATCTAGCGCCCAGACCAAACACTGAAAGACCTCACCATTCCCTCCGAAGCTTACCGTGAGGACCGTGGGACACGTCCTTGTCGCTGTGGGTAGTTGCAATTCATCCAGTTCTACAACTTGTCCAGTTCTACAACTAGATGGTGCTTCATCATATAAATATACCACCGTGTACTTATCCATTTGATTGCCGTGAACATCAGGTTGTTTCCGGTTTTTGCTGTTATGAATAGTGATAATGTAAACACCGTAATCCATGTACTTCAGTGCATATATGAACAAATATTGTTAAGTCTCTATCTAAGAATAGAGTGCTACTGTTGGGACAGCTTTAGTAGACACCTGCAAACTGTTTTCTGCAGTAGTAGCCCCAGTCCTGACCCTGGCTGGCAGCTCCAGGGGATAAGTCACAGTGACAATCCTACCGGAGACTATTGGGACCCGGGTTTCCCCACATCTTTGCTAAGTGGTACTTTTCATCTTTTTCATTACAGCCATTCTACTGGGTAACACATCTAACTGTGGCATTTATCCTCATTTCCCAGAGTGCTAATAAAGTTCTGTGTGTGTGTGAAGTGTCTCCTCAGCTCTTTAGCCCATTTTCTTATAGTGGTGTTTGCCTATTTCTTACTAATTTTAAGAATATTCCAATCTCTGAATTCTAGTTATATTGCTGTGTAAAAGTTACCAAAAGCTCAATACCATAAAACAACAATAACCATTTAATCTCTCACATTTTCTGGGGGCCAGGAATCTGGGAACAGTTGGTCAGGCTTCTTCTGGCTTGAAATCTCTCCAGAGAATGAAGTCTTCCAAAGACTTGACTAGGGTGGGAAGATCCTCTTCCAAGATGGCGCACTCACATGGTTTGCAAATTCATGCTGGCTGTTGGTATAAGGCCTTGATTTCATTCCCATGTGGCTTTCTTCCCAGGGCTACTTATGTGCCCACGTGGCAGAGTGGTTGGCTTCCCTAAGAGTGAGTAACCTGCTGGGCGTGGTGGCACATGCCTGTAATCCCAGCATTTGGTAGGCTGAGTCAGGAGGATCACTACAAGGCTAGCCTGGACTATGTAGTCAGAGCCTGTCTCAAAAAAAAAAAAAATCTAAGAGAGCAAGATAGTGGGCACAGTGACCTCTCCGTGCTAGCCTAGGGAGTCACGTACCCTCACCTCTGCCACATTGCTGGTGGCACAGACCAACCCTGATTCCCTGTGCGAGGAGAACACCTAGGGGCTGGCTACCACACGAGTCTGTTGCATATCAGGTCGTTTTTGGAGAAGAGGGAAAAAAAAGATGAGTATGAGAAAGAAGTGCTTTGGATGTGCCTTCACATATGCGAAAATGCCTTCCCTTCTCATCTGACTACTTAGCCATTCTTCCCCCAGTCTCCATTCAAGTCCCCAGTGCATCATTCTATGTGGCTTCAGGTTTATGAGCTTGGACATATACAGGGTGCCATTAGGCACTGTCTGCCCGTTGATATGATTTGTCAGGATCCCAGAGGTTGCTAGTCTCCTGTAGCGTTCTGTTCTACTAAATCATGCCTGAAATCCTGCTTTCACGCTTTCTGAATTAAGATTTGAATTCTTTCTCAAAACAAGCATCTTTTTGAGTGTGGAATGTTATGACTTGCTATGAGTCATGTATCTTTTAGCTGCTAAAGAGTCATCCACTAGATGGTTTTCAGGTTAGGGAGAGGCACCGGGCACCTGAGCTGATAAGAAGATGAGGAATTTCTCAGGGAGATAAGGGGCCTTGCCTCAGAACCCGAATGGAAGGGGGCACTTCCTTGCAGAGGCATCGAAGTACAAGATGGGCACTGGAGAGTGTAGGTCTCCTTAAATCGTGTGCTTTATTTGTCCTGACCCTGGCTGCCAGCTCCTGGTAGCACACAGTGCTTTCTGTTTCCATCGCACCCAGGCCCCACCTGTGCATGCAATCATGATAAGAATCCCAATGAGAAGAGTTTCAGATTAGATGAGATGCTATTGCCATTTGTCAACAATTCTACATGGTTCAACATAATATTATTTACTAACTTACTTATTGTCAGGCAATTTGCTCACATAATTTTTAATCCTCTCAACAACCTCTGTAAAATAAGCATTCTTTTTATTTGAAGGCTAAGGAAAATGAAGCTCATCAAAGCTACAAAACTCACCCAAGTTCACATGGTTGGTAAGAGGCAGTGACAGGAGTAGGTTGGCCTAAGTCCCACACCTGTGCTCTTTCCCTCTTGCTATGCTGTGTATTTCTAGGAGAGATAGAAATTGACAGCTATGGGTGTGGTGTAACTTGAGGCCATTTGAGCAGAGGTTGACTGTATTAGCAGTGACCTACCATGATCCATGTTATGCAAACCTATCTGTGCCACATGTTAAATGAAGCACGGACTAAAAAGTGCAAAAGCCAGGGTGGGGATCAATGGCCATAGCACCCCAAGCATGTCCAGTCTTGGAAGCTAAGCAGGGTCCAGCCTGGTTGGTACTTAGGTGGGAGAAGACAGTATGGGCAGTGGGAGCTAAAGAAAGTCCCTGGGCATGACTAATGGCAGTGGAGGGAGGTTCTAGTGATGGACCTATTGACGGAACAGGGTGGATCTGTACCCACAGAGAGCTACACATCTTTCCATACAGCTCCCTGCTTCTGAGTTACGGGGCAATTAAGTCTTAGGAGGAATGATGCTTATTTTATTTCATTTTCGTATATATGAGAACATGATGTTATTGATAAGCATGGTAACTGGGAAATTTTGTTTTGAGCTCTAAGTACCACTACAAGTTTTAGTTTGCAAGAAAAGACAGGCCATTTTTCAGTGGAATTAGTATCCTTTGCTTTTTAGAATGAATCACATGAAAGTGTTGGTCAAAACCACCAAATGTTGGCAGTTTCATCTGGTTTGACCTAATGACCAAGAACAAGGTCAGCAAAAGAAGCCAATACTCTAGGCTTTGCCAACCTTAAATATCTCTGTCACTGTGTCACACAATTCTGTGAAGCAACCATAGAAAATATGTACACGAATGGGCGTGGCTGTGTTCCAATAAAACTTTATTTGCAAAAATGATCAAAGGGCTGGACGTAGCTTGCAGGCCCGAGTTGGCCAAACCCCTGACCTACAGGCATCACTCAAGTATGATCATTTTGAATGCTTTTATTTGCTTTGTGGGTTTTGGTGGTGGCGGGTTTCTCTTTCCTTTTCTTCCTTTTCCTTTTTATGATTGTTTAAATACTAAACGACAGGAATAAAAAAAAAAGAACAGTATAAGGATAAAAACACCCTAGATCAGTGCAGACCTACAGCACATGTGCTGCAGCGGGCTGTTTGTATCACTTAAAGCTGTAAAATGTTTGCCAGCACCGTCCTAGCTGGTACAGAGCTTCTCTGAAGGGCAGAGTGCATGCAATCTAAAGGGCCAGCCGTTTTCACTCTGCATCGCTAGATGGGTGGGCCATCCGGTCTCATAACAAGTTCCAAGCTTCGGTTTGGAAAATAGAACTTGTTGCTGGAACATCTCTATCTCTCATCATTTGGAGGAGATGTTCAATAAATGTCATGGGCCAAATATGTCATGTGTCCAATGCTATTATTAGGTAATACAAGAGAGCCTTTCATTTATGCATGTATTTAATTTTATATGTGCAAATAAGAAAACTGCATATGAAGAGTATTGAAAGAATAAATGAACACATAATACAGCTGTAACTGAGTGTACTAGAGAGCACCAGCATGTGTATGTATATTGATTCACACTGGCCTTCAGCTCACTCTCACGGACTTTGATTCTAGTTCTTCTTTAACTATTGAACATTAGACGAATCTTTGGGCTCACACAGTAGCTCCTTCATCACTGTAAAAGGAAGAGGTTAGATGAGATCAGAGAACTGCAAACATACTTGTCTCCAGGGGCCAGGCTGGTAATAATCTCTGAAGGAGTAAACACAGTATAAGGTGGTAGACGTTAAGTGATTGTACTATAATCTGCTTTCTTAGTCTTCCTTTCAGGACAAGATAGCAAATAAACAATACCATTTGCTCAATACATCTTTGGCCTGTGGGTTACCATCCTGGGACACTAAGACCTCAAGTAGGGCTTCTCCACTTCTACGCTATTGACATTTTGTTCCAGATAATTTGTCATGGCCATCACTTCAGAATAATCTTCCCATCCTCCATGACTGGCTCCTCCACCTTCTCTGCTTCTGGTGTATTATGGTTTGGATCTAAAATGATCCTTCCAACCTCATGTGTTCCAAAGGTGATTGGGTTATGGGGGCTTATAGCTGACTTGCTGTTAGGAGGTGAGGTCTGGCTGGAAGAGGTGGGTCATGGGGGTGTGACCCGGAAGGGTTTATCTCTCTTCCTGGCTCCTCATTTTACCGTTTCCAGGCTGCCATGAGGCGAGCAGCTTTTCCTCTGTTGCACCCTTCTGCTATGCAGTCCTGCCTTGGAGACAGATGACTGTGGGCTGAGCCATGAGCCAAAATGAACCTCTCCTCCTTTAAGTGTGGGTGTCAGGTATTTTGTCCCAGCAACAAGGAAAGTGACTAAGACATGCTGCCAAGAACTCGCTTTCTCTCCCCTACCCGCTCTCTCTCCAGCAGAGTATACTTCCGCTGCTCCTCTGCCAACCAGGAGTTAGCACATGACTCAAGCCAGGCCCATCCGATCTTCCTGGGAGTTCTCAAGCTAGATCTAGAAAACGGGCTTGAGAGAATGATTTCCATGTAAAGAGAGAGGGAAAGGCAGAAACGGGGAAAGCTCATGGCATTTGAGCTGGTTCCAGCTGTTCCTGCCTCCTTCCTGTGATCCGAGTGTGTGCCAGTAAATGCCTCCTCTTCCTGGCAGAGGTTAGTTGAGTCAGCTTTCTGTCACTTGCAACCACAAAAGACATGATGAATACACAGCTCATCAATAGTAATCTAGCAAATATAATCAAATATGATTGCGTAGCACCTAGTAAAGACTGTGACTTAGATTTGGGATTGTAAAACACATTATAGAATAAGCCTACTCCATTAGTTTTTCTTTAGGCATACAGACTATTAGCTACCCACCTTGTTAGATATATTTTTCCTGTTTCAGGGATTGAAGCCAGGGTCTTTGTACTGAGCTACACCCCCAGCCCATTTTCTACTTTTTATTTTGAGACAGGGTCTCGCTAAGTCACTAGGTTGTCCATAGTAGTCTCGAACTTGCCACCCTCCTGCTTCAGCCTCCCAGAGTGCTGGGATTACAGGCATGTACCCTTGCATCTGGCTTTTTTTTTCCTTTGGACTGGGTATGGAACCCAAGGCCTGACACATGCTATTGCAAGTGCCCCACCGCTGAGTTAGATCTCCAGCCCCCATAATGAATATTTATTACAGGGGCACAATGTTAAAGAAACTTTTGAATATTATTGTTTTAATTTATTTACAGTTTGATTATGAAAAAACCTTCTCTTTTCTCATCTCCACAATGACTTATAAAAATTATATATTGTTTTGATCTTTTTTGTTTAAAGAACTAGACCCCAACAAAACAATAACCTACAAGTTAGGAGACTTGGTGTGGTGTGGTGTATGCATGTGTGTCTGGGAAGCTGGGTGCTGACGCAGTGAGGAACCAGTCCTTGTGCTTTGGTTCTTTGTGCCTTTGATGAAAGAATTCAGTCAAGACACACAGGTGGCTGTGCAGAGCATGCAGAGTTTATTGCAAAGCAGATATAGAGAGAGCTACACCTTCAGAGGTGGTGAGCAGTACCACAAGTTATCTGCTTCGAATGGGGGTTTGGATGTCTTATCCAAACACAGAAGAGTCATGCCTGGGATGCAGGGAACTATGACACTTATCATTGTTTTGTCTACATGATGTATATGCTTATTGACATTTTTCTTACAGCCTGCTCTGGGATGTCCATATCTCAAAATGTCTTCCTTGTTCTTTTCAGATGGTCAGTGATCCTTCAGGGGCCTTAATCATATAAGAAACTTACAAAAGACATACATAAAAGAAAAAGTTCTAATCTAGATTAGGTCTCAGCCCAAGGCAGGAAGGTCATTAAAGAATGCTTTCTTTTCTGATAGCATTGAACTCTAGGCCATAGCACCCTGAATGCTGTAGGCCTTGTTCTGGAAACAGAAGGCCTGGTATCAGAGAGAAAATGTAGAATATATAACCTTAAAATGTTGGGCTCCCATTATTTGGGTCTGAGACCTAATAAACAAATATAAATATAAAGGTGTTATACACTGAGATCTTTATTTAAGTATAACTGGTAAAACATGGTATTTTGGGCACCTTTTTGTCCCTCAGGCCTGCTGATGTCTAACTACTTGCCTCACATGGGTATGTGCAATACTCATGGAAAGACATTTGGCAAATCCACAAAGGAAAATGAAGAAAATCAAATTGGCCCATAATCCTACTATTCAAGATAACCATGATTTATGATTAGTATTTTTTTGTTTCTTTACTTTTTTCACCCATCCACATAAAAGTTTTACAGTAGTTCAGCTCTGGAAATCATCGTACACATCATAATAGGATAAACTTATTAGTCGTGTTGAGCTTTTTACACAGTCATCTAACTGTGCCTCGTCTAGACCTCTAGATGCTTCCAGTTGAAGAGCGTGTGCAAACTGTTTCTGTCAAAAACCAGGCAGTAAGCATTTCGGGCTTTGAGGGTCACACCATTCTGTTGTAACTACTCAATTCTTGCTTCGGAATGGGAAAGCAGCCATAGATAATCTGTAAATAAATGTGCATGGCCGTGTTCCAAGGAAACCACTTACCCAAACAGGCATGCAGACTGAGTCTAAGCAAAACCAGCAGGTCAGCACTGAAATGCAACCAATAAAAGACATCTCCTACATGAAACAACTATTGCTGCACTTGGTAAAGAATGGAGAGGACTGTAGAGCCACTAGAGCTTCCATGAAAGGAAAAGAGGAATGAATGTCATTTGGAAAAAAATCTACACTCTCGAGAGCTCTCACATCCTCAGGAATACATATGTGTTCAAGGAAAGGATTCCAGGATAGTAAGCCAGTTGGGTGTCTTAAGCCTCAGATTCATAGTTAGACTCACTGGGACTAGGCATACATATGTCCGCCGGCAAAGCCAGGAGAAGCTGCATTTCTACTCATCTGCAGACAGAGCCTCACTTTACTAACATATATTTCTTTCTGTGCAAGCTGAGAAAGAAGACCATCACTGAGGTTTGAGTGACCTTGACCACACTGAATGGCCTCCAGTTTTCTCTGGTTCTGGGGTTCGGGGTGATGATGAATGGGAGCAATTCTGGAACTCCCTAGAACTCTGGATTTTCTTCTGCAACAAGCCCAGAGCCAAGTGCTATGAGGCACTTCTGTGCTCTGTGCTGGAGTCCTGCTGGCTTCCCGGCAAGCACAGGGCAAGGACAAGTTGTTATTTCACTGTCCTTCAAAGTGAAGGCATGATCCCCACAAGACTTGACTTGTTGGTGAGCCTTCTGTTCCCCTGATGGGACTGACTCATGGGAATGTGGAGTGCCAAGATACCCCAAGAGCCAGCTCTGAAAGAAAAGGTAGTAATGACTCCCCAGGGCAGCAGAAACTTGCCTGAGAATTTAGTCTGGAGGGCCCGAGGGCTGGTTCTTGAAGGCAAAGCCATAGGGAGGAAGGAGGAAGGCCAAAACCTGAAGCTTTGCAGAAAGACCCAAATAAGGTTGAGAATGAGAGGCAAATGGGAAGAAACTAGAATAGGGGCTGCAACTCACAAATAAGTGGTTGTGGAAAAGCAAGGAAAGACTGGGGCTTAGAAGATCAGGATTTAGGGTCTCAGAATAAGCAAGAAAAACTCAACTTGTTCATAAATTTGCCCCAAAGCCTAACCCAGCAGAGGTAATTAAATGCCCTCATGGTGGGGGCAGAAGCTCTGATCTCCAAAATTCAATATATGTAAGAATCATTTGCGGGAGCCAGGCATGGAAGTGCATGTCTGTAATCCATGCCTGCAATCCACCCTGTTTTAAATGCTGAGTGTAGATGAAGCAGGCGTCCACTGGAGATAGCTGGTTCTACCCGAGTGTCCCTAGAAGACAAGGCTCTAATTTCTTCTGCTGATCCCAATGCCTCCTCTGTGGACTTGAAGGACCCAGACCTAGGTGATATGGGGTAGCAAGTAAACCACATTTCACTGGGTTGGCCCAAAGCTCCCTTTTGTTGGCCACAAGTCCTTCTCGGATCTTCTCTGCCCGCGTGAATCTTGCTGGGTCTGGTTTTCTGATGCTAGACTGTGAGCTGGACCAGGAGCTATGCTAACACAGGTCCTTTCAATAGTGCCTTCATTTCCATTGACTCTCTAAAGCCACACTGCCCCACTTTTAAAGATTTCCTCTCTGTGTGGGGTTGTGCTACTATACCATCATATTGCATAGCTTCTATGTACGAGATGGAGAAGACTAGCAAGTACAGTGGTACATGCCTGTAATTCTGTCACTCAGAAGGCTGAAGCAGTAGGATTGCCATGAGTTCGAGGTCAGCCTGGGCTACATGGGGATTAATATATACATTACAATTTGAGACTCTAAAGCAAACACTTGGGTCCATAATTTGTATTCAAAGTAGTACTTTGGCCAGAACCCATCAGGATTAGGTCAGTTTCTGGCATGAGGAGCAAGAGGTAAACTTCCATAAATTGTGACTCTTTTCCTGGACATCCTAGGCTATTTACTTTGTAGGAAAGTAAAGATGGATGGCAGGCTTAGAAAGAAAAAAGAAAACAATTAAATGCTATTTTATTTCTAATACAAGCTCTTTATTAACTTATTAATTATTAATGCATCCCCACCCTCTCCAAAACAATTGAAAATGCTTTAAAAAAATATGAGCAATTGTAGCAGATTTTGTTTCAAAGGAAAAAAAAAAACACGAAAAGCCAGGCACAGCAATATTTCTCATCCCTTCCAGAATCTTGCTATTTCCCTAATTAGAAGACGGAATCTATTCTACTTCTTCAGGAGAAGGATTGTGTTTCTATCCTGAGGAAAGAATGTGGCAGAATCAATGCTGCCCATATTCTAAGGCTAGATCACAAAAGGCAGAGTAGCATCTGTCCATCTCACTAGGCACTTGCTATAGATTTTGATTCAATGGGTCTTTCTAGAGTGGGGCCCAAAATTCTGTATTTCTAGCAAATTCCTATGTGATGTCAAAACTTCTGTTCCCAGAACTACGCTATGGTAAATAGGCATGACTTTGGTGCAATACATAAAAATGAATTTCATAAAGCTGTTTTTACAAGAGTTTCTCATTATAGAATAAATGCAAAAGGCAGAAGGGAATTCACTCAATGAACCGTGCAGGGCCCCAGCGATGACAGTCAAGTACAAAGCCTGCTGATGGATTGAATTGGTCCAAGGGTAAATTTTAAAATACCTGAGGATATATTTCATTTCTTTTAAGCAATCCTCCAAAAACATCGTTTTTTGTAAATGTGCTTTGGTTAAGGTTTGCAGAGCAGATTGTTCAAGGTTATTATCCCTGGTGTGAAAACAGTGCCAGGCACTTTCTGTTGCCAGTTAAGGAGAGATCCGTGTTTGAACCACTGAAAGGATAAGATAGTGTTAAGGTCATCTCAGGAAATTTAAAATGCCATTCCAAGGCAGGTGTTTAGATGAACGTTCACACAGCCATCACTTGGGGGAAATTAATCAAAGAGCATGTCCACTGTATTAGTCAGAGTTCTCCAGAGAAACAGAACCAATAGAATATATTGAGATACATAAGAAGAGATTTATTATGGGAGCTGGTCCACAGGACTATGGAGGTCGAGAAGTCCCAGGATGTGCTGTCTGCAGGCTGGAGAACTAGGAAAGCCAGTGGTATATTTAGTGATGCCTGAGGGCTTGAGAACCAGGGGGGCTGAGGGTATAACTCCCAGTTCAAGGACAAAGGCCTGCGAGCCACAGGCGGAGTTGGGGGGCAGATACAGTGAGGTTGCGGGTGTAAGTCCTGGAGTCTGAGGGCCTGAGAACCGAGAACTCCAATGTCCAATGTCATCAAAACATGGACGCTTTAGCTCAGGAAGAGAGAGTCCATCTACCCATCTTCTGCCTTTTTTTGTTATATCTGGGCCCTCAACAAATTGGATGATGTCCACCTGTGTTGGATGGTCATGATCTTTTTCCTTAGTTTACTGACACAAATGCTCATCTTTTCTGATACACCCTCACAGATACACTCAGAAATAATGTTTTGCTGGCAATCACGACACCCTTATGCAGACAAGTGGACAAAAATTAGCCACTACATCCATGGAAAGGGTCAGTAACTCCCTCAACAAATCTAGACTATTCCAACCTACAGATAGATGGATAGCCAAAACCTCATATATTGCTCACTTAGCACACAAAGGAACTCTGTACAGTATTATCTGTTCTCTGTTAGGAGATATTTTGTACTGAGCTTGACCTAAAGGGTCACAAAAATATAAATTTTGCATGAACCATTAATATAACCTAATGCTTCACTGCCTTCCATCCATGGAGGCAAAGGCTGAGAACTGACCCACGGAAGCTGCAAACAACTGAGCCTTTTCCTTCACACATTCCTTTAATGCGTTAGGGCTATAAGAATGGGCCATTGTAAATGGACATCCCTAAAGCCTGCCAGTTCCTCATGGAGAACACTGGACTGATAAGTATGAGCTTATAATCCAAAGGAGGAAATAGGTAAAGAATGAGAAGGGGTTCCTGAATGGATAAGGTTGTATCCATATGTAAGGTAGAAGAAAGGATCTAAGTTTCTAAAAACAGAATGGACTGTGGTCCAGGTCCAAGCAGATGTTGATATACCTAGAACTGTATAAGGCACTTCTTGAAAGAATGTATACAAAAGTCCTTATAAATTCACACCTAACTTGTAAATAATTAAAAAATTGATGAGAATGGGGGAAGTCTGTTGAGATAAAGACAGTGGTTGCATAGAGAAGAAAATATCAGAAGGAAGCAGATCATGGCCAACTTTTTGTACAGACAGAATTAGATTATTAACATTAAAAGGGCTTTTATCTGTCGTCATTTCAGACTCATTAGTGCTTCAGAAAGCCTCGAGACTTCTTTAGCATAGTGAAATGATGATGTTTATTATTGCAAATGACGAGGTTCCCATGTCCAGGTAACTAATGAAAAATAGCATTCATAAGTTTCACTGAAGTACCCAAATGGTCTCTAAAGGGATGGTGAGCATTGCCAATTAGCCCCAGCCTGTCTGGGGTCTCACTAGGAACCATGTTCTGCAGGGGCTTCGACCATCCCTAACTAGCTTAGGTTTCAGCTTTCCGATCTTTTGGGCTGGTTGGTACCCATGAACCCACTCTCCACCTTCCAAAATGCAATGTGCTATCCTCTCTCATCCTATTCTTCCTTAAAGATCCACATGTTTAAAAAATAATCTTTATTTCCCATCTTAGCAGAATTTTGTGAGTGCAGGTAAGTATGTGTGTTCAATCCACTGTGTTTGATAAGGAGTCCAGTATATCCACTGAACTTTCATTTTAATGACTATATTTTATTTCGTAATTTTTGCCGTGTGTGTGTGTGTGTGTGTGTGTGTGTGTGTGTCTGCTAATTGCTGTTGTCTCCATATCTGTTAATAGCTACTAATGGCTGCCATACCCTGGGGTATGACAATGACATGGTTTATTTACATTCCACTTCATATACTTTCCACTGTTTTAACATTTTGTTTTGTATTGTTCAATAAACATGTAGTATTTTTTATATTCTGAAAAATATTTTTATTTTGGAAAAGATTAATATATTAATGACATTTCTTATAGTGAATCAGTTAAGAGAAAACCGAGGAGGAAAAGAAAAGAAGTAAGAAATGAAATTAAATTTTTATAAAGGTTAGCATTGGAATTTAGAGTGTCATGAAATAAAAAAGAATGGCTCTTTTGTATTTTACTTATTTTATTAAACTCAGTTCTGAAGTGTGTATTAATTCATTAACAATTCATTGATATTTGCTTAAGTGTCAGGCGCTAAGCTAGGTGCTAAGGTTACAAAGTCACAAGAAATCCAGTCTGGTCGAGGAGAGAGACACATAGAACAATGATGCCTTAGGGATGTATGAGCATCACCATGGCGCACAGACATCAGTTATTACTTCTCCTGGAGCAGAGGTGGGAGAGGGTGGGCTAAGAAAATCTGCAGAAAACCCACATTTGAAGTGAATCTTTTTATTGACTTCCTTTTGCCTTCTAGGGCTCCTCGTGAATGTGCTAGAAGTAATAAAACAGATTATTGTTTCATTTTAATTTTTGTGAACTTTGCTTTGTCTCACATTTTTTTGCTTTTTCATTTTGAAAAATAGAAATACGTGAACATTTAAAGCATACTTCCAAACAGAGGAATGAAAGTTTAGGATAGACTTGCTTTCCCATGCTGACTTGAATTTCAAAATATTAAAAAGTTGATTCTTCTAAAGTCTGCCGTTGCTATACTTTACTGTGGAATTTAACTTTCTGAAGAGGTTCTGCATTTGCATGAGACATAAACAAGAATGTAACCGCTCCTGTTGGCATCTGTAATCTCAGCATCTGGGTGGCCGGGGTAGGACAATCTCAAATTTGAGCCCAGCCTGGGCAACATGGTGACTTAGCAGGACTGTATCTCAAAATAAAATAATTTTTTTTCTTTTGGAAGGGCTGGAGATGTAGCTCAGTACAAAGACTGCGGGTTCAATCCCAAGTAATGTAAAAAACCAGAACAAAACCAAGAAGGGATCATTGTTATACAGTAGAAAGTTCCCTGCACTCCTGTGTACCACACTCCACCTCCACCCCCATGTAAATCCTGTCCTTGGCTCGTTTGCCTTTGCTTCTGAATTTCAACCAAACGAACATGGCTGTTGATTTTATTTCCAATGAATTAATTCATTCTGTGGTACTGGCAATTGAATCCAGGGAGCACTGATACACATCCCGAGCCCTTTTGATTTTGAGACAGGGTTTTGCTAAGTTGCCCAGGCTGGCCTCTAATTTGCCATCCTCCTGCTTCATCCTCCTGAGTAGCTGGGTTTACAAGTGTGCACCACTATGCCTGGCTTCCCTCCTTTTTTATACAAGAGTTATTCTGGAAAAATACTATGTTTACCCCTATAATATTGATATCACACAGCAGACTTGCCAACAGTAAGACTGCGTGCCCACATTTATATCTGACCTTCTCTCATATTCATTAAAATGATGGTTAAAAGATGAGAACCATATAACTTCACAAAGACATAAAAAACTGGAGAAATAAAATCAGTCAGCATGAGATACTAATTTGTTCCCTGCCCGTACTTGCTCTACTTCCCTATAGGGAGAATCACTTCTTTACCCCATTTCCTTTGGGTCCAGCCATTTCCTTGCTTTGGTCAATGGATACAAGCACACGCTACATAAGGTGCATCCAGGGAGATGGATTAATGTGCTTCCGTGCTTTGGTTCTTTTCTCTGCGCTTCTCTCCTTGACCAGGAGAACCAAATTCCCTAGATGGTGTCTGCTCTTAAGCCTGCGTGTGAAGACACATGGAGACAAGCCTAGTAGAACAACAATGCTCGTGTAACTTAAAAAATGAGTGCTGTCGTAAGCCACGGAGAGTTGGAGGGTGTTCATGGTTATAGTAATAGTTCTCGAGTACAAGTCGTAGAGCTGTAACTGGAGAAAGCGAATGTCCCACAGGGAGAATCTACAGATACTGATGGCTAGAGGTCCACCAGTATTAAATTCAACTCACCCCAAAACCATACAAGCCCCCAGCGATGTCAGCTGTTGTGAAAGAGTTGTCTCCTCACAAAGCTGATAATTTTATTTTCCTGCTTGTGTCTGCAATAAGAACGCATAACCAAGGTAACCCGCCACGCGAAGGGTAGAACCCAAAACACATATAAATAAAGGAACTTGTAGGAGATAAATCAGGAAGAAGAAACAGGCTTAAAAAACTAAAATTAAGTCTGAGAACCATAACAGTATTTTATACATGAAACAGGGTTAGAATGACATGTAAAAAGTAGCAAAGAAATGTTCTAATAGCCCAAATGAAAAGCAAAAATTCGTAAAAAATCTGAACATAAAGTCTAAAAGTTATCTCCTAGAAATACTTTGAACAACCACATGAAAAAAAATTGGCATTATCTGGTGCCCTATGAAGTTATGCAGCTAAATGACCCAAAGGAGAATGTTGCACAAACAGGCAGAAAACAGGAGAGAAAGGACTAGAAAAATCTATTGGGTCCACTATCTAACAAACAGAAGTTCCAGAAATAGAGAAGAGGGAAAGCAGATGAAGAAAATTATAAAACAACCTGTGAATATATGCTAAAACAAAAGGTTCTGCAGATTAAAATTTACTAAGAACCTAGCAGAAAGAAATAAATAAGAAACACGAGTAGCACCAAGGCATTGTGCAATTTTGCACCTCTATGATTTTTTTGAGCATAAAAGCTTCCTACTGGGAAGTCTGGACTTGGGAAGATAACATATAAAGAATTGGGAATCAGATTACTTTGCACTTCTTATTAGGAACATAGGATGCTAAAAGTCAAAGGAGCAATGTCTTAAAATGTTTGAAGAATTCTATACCTAGCCAAAGTATCAACCGGATGATTAGTTCAAATAACATTTGCAGACAGAAAAATACTCAAACATTATCTTTATTCTTTCTCAGAAAACACAGATGGCTATGTTCTACAAAAACAAGAGAATAAATAAGCAAACCAACTGATGAAGGAAGGAAGAAGAAAAGAAGAAAAGGAAGGAGGGAGGTAAAGAAGGAAGGAATCCTTGGTTATACATTCTAATATGTAGCAGCATAAAATAACATTGTGTGGTAAAAATTCCCAAAGGGCACAGCAAGGACGTGTCTTTTCTTCTCCATGATATGTGGAGTCTCAGCTGGAATAATTCCTGTTAGTAGGAAGACTGATGGTTCCTTCATTCACATGTCTAACACATGGGCTGAGGTGGCTGAAGGACTGTCTATTGGAACGTGCATGTGTGCCTACATGTGTTTTTCCAATGTGGGGCCTCTGGGTGCTTGGCATTCTCTTGTAGCAGCTTAGACTCTTAGAGCAAGTGTTCCCAATGAACAAGCAGAGCTTCAAATATTTATATGGTCCAGTTTCAAAATTCACTGAATGTCACTTTTGCCATCCTCTATTGCTTGAAGCTGTCCTCTCCCCTTGAGGACATAGATATCACCATGGATGGAGAGGGTGTCAAAGAATTTGCAGCCAAGCTTTAAAACCACTGCGCATGGGATCAAGAGATCGAAGAGACGATTAGGAAGAAGAAATCCTGGAAGGAAAGTCATGTCTATGCTAAGCCTTAGAAGAATTACCTGACACTTTTAATATCATTGCCACTCAACTATTAAACCAAAACACCCTCTTCCCCTAATCTATAAATAATGTTATATCGTTCTGTTTTGTACCTGTGTCCAGTCACCTAATATGTGAGATGAGAGTGTTTTATTTAATCTCGGATCTTCCCTCCTCTTTTCTAATGACATAATTTGAATTCTTTGTGGGTGAATAATAGATTTTCAAGTCAGAATGAACAAGCGAATCTTTCCTAAACTAACTTTTGTTGCTGTGTTTGGAAGTAGGCTTTAAACATTCACACGAAAGCCACAGCAATGTGTGTGTGTGTGTGTGTGTGTGTGTGTGTCCTGTCACTCTGGGCTGCTGAGAAAGTGGGATAGGTGGAGACTGTAATGTAAACTCTGGAAAGTCTCCACCATTCACTGAAAGTTTGGGTTAAGGAAGGCGAAAATAAGAGGTTTTCGGACGGAGGGCGGTTGGAAGGTTCCCAAGTTCAACGTGAAGGGCGTCCAGGACAGGCTGTGCTGGAAACACAGTCGTCCTCATCGGGAGTGTCGTCTTCACGAGGAACAGCTGCGGCCGCTGGGCTTCAGGGATGCTTCCGCCCCATGGAGGCAGGAGCTTGCCGGGATGTCTCCTCCCCACGGAGCCCAGAGCTTGCCGGGATACATGCAGGGGGCCGTGTCGGCTTTCTGCCCTCGCGCTGCCCCCGGGAAACTGCTGCTTTCCTGCGTGCTCCCAGCGGGGTAAGGACGTCTGCTCGCCCTGGGCTGCCTGCTGATTGGGTCACACTGACCACGCCGGCGCCTGTTGTTCTGTTTTGCCACTTGTTTTAAGCGTGAAGCTCTGTGTCCTGCGAAAGACAGCGATGTCGTGGAGGCAAGGGCTCAAGGGAGTAGCAGGCCCAGCGCAGAGCTCTGGGCTGCGGCTACAACCTACAGGTCATTTTAAATTGGAGTGCAAAGTTTCAGAGAGCAAAACCCAGCCACCCAGGGGCTTTTTCTGGCTGGGGCATGGAGCAGCCAGCAGGCAAGCCTCAGGATGTGAAAACTTTGCTTTCCTTTGGAGAGTTTTTGTTTTTGTTTTTGTTTTTGTTTTTGTTTTGAGTCAGGGTCTCGCTGCGTGGTTCAGGTTGGCCTTGAACTCTCTGTGTGTCCCAGACTGGCCTGGAACCCGCAGCCCTCCAGCCTCCTGAGTGCTGAGATTACAGGTGTCCACCATCACGCCTGGCCCTCAGGAGAGAAATTGTGTTTTAATCTTGACAGTGGATGTTTTTGAGAAGGAATTGCATAAACAGACAAAACCAGGGGAGGTCTTTGTGTGGCTTTGCAACCTGATGGAAAGACAGAGGCTGGGTCTGAGGAAGCATTGGTAGAAATGCGCTCACTTCTAGCATCTGGTTCCGTTTCCTACTTCAGGTTAAAGAAAACCCAAAGATTTAATGGATTTGCCCTTCTACTTTCTGACATACGTGCTGTTTGGGGGCAGAGATATTTTCTTTTGTTTGTTTGTTTGTTTGTTTCTTTCTTGCTTTCTTTCTTTTTTTTTTTTTTTTTTTTTTTTTTTTTTTTTTTTGGTACTTGGGATTGAACCCCTGGGTGCTGTACCACCGAGCTACATCCAAAGACAGCAGCTCCCCAAACAACCAAACAAACCCCTTCCTGGTCCCCCTACACCATCTTCCCCAAGCCCCTCTTCCTGCCCACTGCTTGCCCAGGTCTCCCTCCTAGAAATCATAAAGGAATATTCCTAACTTTCCTCTTCCCCGTCTCGACAGATTCATCAAATCCAGCCAGAGCCATTACTTGATTAGCCCCGTTCTCGCCACACTCTTCCTTCAGGTCCTGTTCTCTGTCCCTTATGTGACCCTGACGGCTACCTTTCTGGTCGGGTAGCTTGCAGCTCCCACCTATTTCCACTTGATACTGATTTTATGATTTATCATTTAACTCATATACCCCAAACGTCTAAACTAAGGCTAACACGCTCCTTTACAAATTTTGACAAGGAATAGCACAATAGAGACAAAGCAGCTTAGAGACCTGCCTGGGACATCTGAATCTTGGTTCAAACTCCTGCCCTTAATACTCTCCAGCTTAACCTCTCTGGTCTGCAGTTTTCTCATCTATTAACAACAACGAAAGGACTGATTGTGAGGATGAAATGAGACAACAGATAGAAAACATTTGGAGCTGCCCTTGCTGAGAAGCAAGCATTTGGTAAGTGCTAGGTGATGCTGATGTTAATATTGTTATTCTAATATTAAGGCTCTTATCATAGACACTCATGTTCATTAACCCACAGCCGGGCAAATACTACATTTAGAAACCTTCTATAGTTAGAAGCCTTGTGGCCAGCAAGGCTTCCGGGGACCCAGTGGGGAAACCTTAAAACTCTATCCCTAAATAAGGCTGGGGAACACTTTCGAGTTGATGGGAACAAGATCAGACCTTTGTTATCAATTGATACAATAGCTTTATTGCCTCTACAATGTGCCAGCCTCTGTGCCAAGTCTTATTCAACTGTAATTTCACATAATTACAGCATAGTTCTTAGCATATATTAGCGATGAACCACACGTTTAAAAAATAAAACTGTTGTTTTAGTCTCTGAAACCAAACAAACTTAAACACAAGTGTCACAAACTCTACAGAAGTTAAACAAAACAACACGACAGAGAGAGAAAAAAAGAAGTACAGTTCATGCTTCTCAGAGAGTCCTACAATCCCATCAAAATCTTTCCAGGGCCCTGAAATGAGTTTTCCAGAACATGCTGGATAATGTACATTTTTTCCTAGTATAAGTAGCCTCCTTTGATCTGGGTTTTAAAATGAACTCAATATCACTAAGCCTTCATTCTCCTCTGCTCATATTCTTTAGAGTCAAAATATTATTTCATAACTTTTTAGCAGCTGGGATACATTTTTTTTCGGTACTGGAGAATAAACCCAGGGCCTTCACACTGAGCTATAATCCAACCCCTTTTAAATTTTTGTTTTTATTTTGAGATAGGGTCTTTCTGAGTTCCCCAGGCTGGGCTTGACCTTGTCATCTTCTTGCCTCAGCCTCTCTGAGTATCAGGATTCCAGGCTTACATCTGGGGCTTTAATAGACCTATAGACTATTTTAGCTTTAATAGTCCTATAGCAGAGTTTTGTTGAGTAACTAGCCAATACAATCATGAGCTGAGTAACCTTAAGCTAGCAAAATGATGAACACATCCAAACAGCTAGCTTCCCAGAGCTAAGAGATCTGGATTGGCTTTGTGCCCACAGCTGCTGCCTGCTCAGATGGGGTTGTCAAGTAGGTCTTGAAGGTGACCTGGGGACACCGAATGAAGGCTGTAATTTTAAAGATGCTTTCGCATAGGTAAATCGATGCACTAATGATGAAAACCAAACGACAGATCCAGGCCACGGGCCACTGTGGCTGAATCTGAGGGGCAGCAAAGCAGCAGGTCTGTGGTCATCTTCTCTCGAGCGTGATGAAGTCGCCGCCAGGGTTGTGGGAAGGTTCCCATCGGGGGTGATCAGTCCTCCCCGTGGCCTGGACTCCAGTACAGCAGGGTGTCTTGGTTCCTTCTTGGGACTGACAGAAGGGGAGGAGCCAGAGGGAGAGCAGAATTGCTGGAAAGCATAGTTGGAAATCGCAAAGGCCTTTTTTGTCATTGTTACTCAACCCTTCTAGCAAAATATATTTACTGTTAGGGTTGCCGTCATCCTTGTTGTTTAACAGATTCTAAGAAAATACAAGAATTTGTAAAATATAGGGAAGCAAAAGTGCGAAAATTAAAATTGCCTACCACCAGGAATCAACTGTAGTTTTGAGGTTTTTTTGTTTATTTATTTTATTTTAATGGTACATTTTAGATACACATAGTGACAACATTCATCATAGAGGATTTGTACCTGTACATGATATATCTTGTTGCTTCTTTTTTTTTCCATCGCCCCCCTTCACCCCCTTGTCCCTCCTTATTTTTGTTTGTTTGTTTGTTTTTGGTGGTACTGGGGAGTGAACCCAGGGCCTTCTCAATGAACTGCACCACCAGCCCTTTTAGTTATTGAATGAATTTTTTTTTTTTAAATTTTGAGGCAGAGTCTCAGTAAGTTGCCTAGACTGGGTTTGAACTTGCAATCCTCCTGCCTCAGCCTCCCAGAATGCTGGGATTACAGGAGTGTACCACCCCACCACGGCCTGCCAGCTGCAACATTTTAGCCTCTTTTCTTTATTACCTCCCTTCTCTCCTTCCCTCCTTCCATTTCATCCTTTATCTTCACAGCTCTTTTTATCTAGCTATTTATCTGACTATCCCTCTGTAGTTAGGTATGTGTTTGGTAGCTGGTTACATAAAGTGTGCTTGTCATTGCTTTTATGATGTTTTGATTCTTAATCTTTAACTTGCAATCTTTATTCCACAGAGTCTTCTGGCTTTGCTAGGCAGGGTGGTTCATGGGAATTTATGGCCTTAAATTCTCTTCATAAATTTCTTGCAAGATTTTTTAATTTAAAATAACCTAAAATCACACAGAAATGAAGTGTTTTGGCTGTCAGGATCCCTGCAGAAGCTTCTAGAATGATGGGTTATTTACGATTAGTAAGAACAGTAGATAATGGTGGTTAGCATCTTAATAGGTGTTAGAATTTTTTTACAGCCCTGAATCCACTGGACATGGTAGAAAATTTGGATCGTGAGTCAAGGCACCTTGAGCTCCATTCCTAGCTTTCTGTCAACTATTATCTGTTCGTTTGTTCTTTTTGAGACAAGGTCTGGCTATGTAGTTCGGGCTGGCCTTGAATTCAGTATGTAGCCCAGGCCAGCTTCAAACTCAAGGCGATCCTCCTATCTCAGCCTTCTAAGTGCTGGGACGACAGGTGTGTGCCACCATGCTCAGCCAACTACTGTACTTTTTCTAAGCAGGTTAAATAATCTGGGCCTCCGTTTCCCTGTGTGTAAAAAGGGAGGAAGAGGTTAATGCTTAGTGGATGGGTGTTTGCTAAAATTATTCCCAGACCAGCAATAGCACTGGGTTCGAAAGCTTCTGGTGGCCAGCAGTGGGTGGGTATCAGATCCTCACTTCCATCAGCTAACTAGCAGGCAGCAGTAAGTTTGCGAGTAGCACACATTTACGTGGAACCCAACACTGATTTGGTGGGGTGTGGGTGGAGGGAAAATCCAAGATCTGATTTCCCACAAGCAAAGTTGCAAAGTCTGCTAACATCATTCTCCGTGCTACTTCCAGTCCTTTGGGTGAGATAAGCTAAGTGAGTAGGAGTGTGTGCAGATATGAAGGCTAATTTATTACATCAGGCTTCGTGGGGCGACTGGCACCGGCTGGTACTTCCGGGTCGGGACTGTGCCGGCACCTTCACAGGAGTTACTCCCTCTACGGCCACCGCACCCTTCTGGCTAGATACCAGGCAAACTAAAGCTCCGAGGGATTCACTTGTCTAGAATCTGAACACTGACTCTGGGGCGAACGCACATTTCACGGCACCCCCACTCTCACCCTGCTGCGGCAGAAGAGAGGAGAAGGGCGCGGGAAGAGCATCCGCCGCACACCGCACCAGGGGTTCCCTTCGCCTCGCCTAGCGGGCCTCCGGCTGCGCATGGGATGGCGCAGGTGTCGCGCTAGGCGCTCTGTGGCCACGCTCCTTGGCCGCAACCTGGTGTCTTTCTTTTGGGATTGACAGGACTTCCGGGGCTTGTAGGAGTTCCACTGACTTTCCCCAGCATCCTATTCTGTTAAGCTAGCTGAGTGGAAAGCAATCTGAGTAGATGCGTCGATATTAAGGCACGGAGGCCTGTTCATTGCTATGATTTCACTCTGGGAAGCTGAGGCAGGAGGATCACAAGCTTAAGTCCGGCCTGGGCAAGTTAGCAACCTAGAAGAGCCTGCCTCAAAAGAAAAAAAAAATTAAAAATATAAAAAATAAAAGGGCTGGGGGTGTAGCTCAGTGTGATGGTCCCTCAAGTCCTTGTGCACGAAAACTGGACTAATGAGTAACTGAGTGAAATTTGAAGAAAAGAAAAGAAAAATTCAGGCTTTGGGGGGAAGGTAAGATTTTGTTAGGGGCTGCAAAATGTCAGAAGCCAGTAGGGGTGGAGCGGATGTCCCAGCTGCAATTCCATGATCTGACAGGGAAGCTCACAAGGTCACTATTAAGATAGAGGTCTCTGGGGCTGGGGGTGCTGCTCAATGGTTAGAGCACTTGCCTGGCAGGCTCTGTAGAAACAAAAAGGAAAAGTTTGGGGTTCCTATGTAGGAGAGCGTCAGCATACTCAACTACAGGCCAATGCCAGTCGAGCGCAGGAGGGTGGAGGGGGGGTCCAGTGCAGGAGCAACCGACCTTGGGCCCTGGCTGCTCAGAAGCCACCGGCGCTTGTTCCCGAGCTGTGGCAGACAGCCGGAACGCTGGTGGCTGGCCATACTCGGGGTGGGAGGGAAGGGCAACCTGGGAGCGGCTTCCTGCTCCCTTCTCCTGGGCCAAGGCCAAGCAAGCAAGAAAATAAGCCTGCTCCACCTGCAACCCTAATGCAGGCCTTTCCCTCTGACTCTGCTCTCACTGACCTAAGCAGATTCTGGAGACTCAAATGCTTTCGTGCCTCTCTCCCTCCCTTCCTTCCTTCATTCTTTTCTTTCATCTCTCTCTCTCTCTTATTTTTTTTTTTAATTGGGCTACTGGGGATTGAACCCACGGCCTTTGGATTCAGCTACATCCCCAGCCCTTTTTATTTTTTATTTTGAGACAGGGTCTAATTAAGTTGCTAAGGTGCCCAGCTGGCCTGGAACTGGGGATCCTCCTGCCTCAGCCTCCCAGAGTGCTGGGATTACAGACATGTATCACCATACCCAGCTGTACCTCTCATTTAAAAGTAATTTGGAATTCAGTCCTTTTCTCCTTCTAAACTTGTTAGCAGAAAACAATGTTGAAGTGACTTCTCCAAGGTCACTCGGCAGACTGGTGGCTTCAGCCCCACATACGTAGCACACACAGTGGCCTGACAGAGGGACACTGCCAGAATCTCCCTCCCCCTGTGTCTTCACGTACTTCCCTGCCTGCCTCTTTGCAAGGGCAAGTCGTTCCCAGGATCGAGACCCATGCCTTGGCTTCCTAAGTGTCCCGCTCTTAAAATCCAAATTTCAGCACACGGACTGCATTTTGCGCTTTAATGGAGCATCTACTTAGTGGAACCTTCTTCCTCATGTTCCTTTCTGTGACAGTTAGCTGGAGGCCAGGCTTTCCGAGACTGAGGCAGGAGTGAGAGCCTCACCATGTTGAGGAAGAAGGAAGGAAAAGACTGGAAGTGGGCACGTGCCAAAAATAAACCTCCATGTCACAGGCTGGTCTGGCTTCTAGCTGGTTAGCTACCCCTGCTCGTAACCTAATTAATCTCCCTCTTGGGAGTGTGTTTTAAATACCAAGCAATAGAATAGTCTGGGAGTTGACATGTTTAATTAAGTTGAGTTTATTTAAGCTTATTTACCAGCTTCACAGATGCTTCTACTGCCTTCTATTCCCTTAGGACTGGCCCCAGTGCCTTTGAGTCATGCCCAGATTTAAGAGGGACAATCGAGCCAGGCACAGTGGCACATGCTTCTAATGCCAGTTTTTTGGGGGGTTGAGGCAAGAGGATTGCAAGTTCGAGGCCAGCCTGGGCAACTGTCCTAAAAATTAAATAAAAAGTAGGAAGGGCTGGGGATGTAGCTTAGTGGAAGCATGCTTGCTTAGGATGTACAGGCCCCTGGGTTCAATTCATACCACCAAAAATGGAGTGATGAATTTCTCTCCAACCCAGAGGCCAGCAAACATTTTTTTTTCCTGAAAAGGCCAGGTAGTGAATATTTTAGGCTTTGTTACTCAATTCTGCCTCCTCAAAGACAGCCGTCATAGATAACATGCAGATTAATTGGGACGGCTGTGTTCCAATAAAACTTTATTTAAGGATGCTGAAACTTGAACTTCATAGAATTTTCACTTATCACAAAATTTGAACTATAGGCTCAAGGTTTTCAGCCCCTGTTCTGATCAGTGCTTTTTTCCAAGCTCCAGTCTGCCGGCTGTCCAAAATTCATCAGGCTTGCTGCATGGCGTGATTGAAATATACCATGAATGTTTCAATTTTAAAACATTTATTACAGCAAAATACATATTTCCACTAATCTCCTTCAGAATACTCCCCTCGGCTTTGAACACACTTATCCCGTCGTTCTTGCCACTTTCTGAAGCAGCCCTGGAAGTCCTCCTTTGTGAGTGTTTTTAGTTGCTCTGTCATGGCTTCCTAGATGTCCTGAATCAATTAAAAACATTTACCTTTTGGGGTCATTTTGACTTTGGGGGAGAACCAGAAGCCATGTGGTGCCAGCTCTGGTAAATAAGGTGGATGAGGACATACCATAATTTTTTTTATGAGCCTGCCTTTCCATTGGATGGCACTGGGCAGCAGTAGTCACCATATTTTTTGATCACATCTTCTAAAGACATAAAGAAGATTTCTAGAACTGCTTCAGAAAATGGCAAGAATAATAGGATAAATGTGTTGAAAGTGAGGGGAAGTATTTTGAGGGGCATTAATGGTGTCTGTTATTGTAATCAATTTTCAAATACCTCTTAGTGTAATATATTTTTAAATTTAATTGTTCACTCTCTACTTTAATCCCACCTCACGTTGCTAATAGAAAAATGTCTCTGTCCTTTTCCACCCTACAAAATAACCCTTCTGCTTGACTTCTTTATTTCTCTTAGGATACCAGAATTCTCTCAGGAGCCCAGGCTAGAAATGTGAGCGTTATGTGAGTTCACATCTACTATCCGTAAGGCAAGGCCAGCATCCCAGTGTGACTGCTGACCCTGAACGTGCCCCTCTCCTGTCTCAGAACTCTCATATATCCACACTGAGTCTCACAGAGCAAGATTTTCATCCAAGTGGTCCCGTCAGTGTCTTTGCTGTTTGCTGCTCCCATGAGCCCAGCTTGCAGCACCCTTTGCTCATATAGATGCAGTTTCTCCTCTGAGGAAGTTTTCTACTTTCTCCCTCCACTATTTTCCTATGCGGATTTTCTCGGCAAACCCAAACAACCTGCCTTCTGCAAGTGAAATGAACATGCCGACATTGGGGAGCAGGTTCTCACCTCTACGCCTTTGCTCCTGGTCTTTTTCCCAGATATCTTATCTGTACACCCATGCACCTATCAAAAAGGCTCACAACCAACCAGAGTCACCACTTCACATACACTAGGGAGGCTTTCCTTAAAAGAACAACAATAACAAGTGTTGGCAAGGATATGGAGAAATTAGAACCTGTATCCACTGCTGGGGGAATGTAAAATGGACCAGCTAACTTGGAAAGCAATATGCCAGTTCCTTGAAAGGTTAAATCTAGAATTACCAGATGACCCAGCAATTCCACTCGTGGGAATATACTGAAGTGAAATAAAAACATGTATTGACACAAAAACCTGTACACAAATGTTATCGGCAGCATAGAATGCTTGCAGAAGGAAAGGGGACCAAGAGATGGAGAGAAGGGGGAGGGTGGGCAGGGGAAGGAGATAAAAAAAGAATTAAGATGTGTTTTGTACGTGGACCAAGTCCCCATGATGAATGTAATCATTAGGTACTGGAAATATGTACAAGTAACAAAAGATGATGGCCGAAATGTAGAAATACCCCAAATGCACATCCACTGATAGTGAATGGATAAACAAAATGTGGTCTATCCATCCAACAGAATATTAGGGCATAAAGAGGAGTAAAGTGGTGACACATGCTATGACGTGAATAAACTTTGAAAACATTATGCTAAGTGAATGTCTAGTGTCTAGCTAGACATGAAAGACCACATATTATATGATTCCATTTATATGAAGCATCCAGGGTAGGCAAATCTACAGAGCTTGAAAGTAAATTAGTGGTTGATTTGTGCTGAGGTGGGATGAGGGGTCCAGAGAAGGCAGACGGTGACTGCCCATGGATACAGGGTTTCTTTTGAGGCTGAGGAAATGAAAAAATGTGATGGCTGTAGAACGCTGTGAATAAACTAAAAGCCATTGAATTGTACACTTTAAATGGTTGAATTGTATGGACTATGAATTGCATCGCAAGCAAACTGTTTTTAAAAAGGCCTCTGCTTAACCAGATCACTGTAATTTGAAGATTAAAGAAAAATTTATCTTCATTTTGTAGCTACATTATAATCTGTTCCACTCAGTTGACATTAGATCCTACCCTGTAATTTTTTCTTCCTATGTTTTAGTTTCCCAACCACATTGTAAACTGTCATACGTTTGCACATAGATGCCTGAGTTTGTTGGTTGAATTCTGAAGAAGACTCTGAATGGTTAAAATAATCTAAATGGTGAAGATGACATGTTATTAAGTGTGAGCGCACCAAACACTACTCACAAGCTACTGCAGTGATCTGACATGGTGAAGTGGGAAAGAAAGGACTCGGGAACATCAGTGGTGAGTCAGTGTCTCTGGGGTTTACCATTGTGCACCCCTCGGGCACTGACAAACTGGGCCAGAGCTATCTTTCCGGCCTACTGCAGAGTGCTTGGAACTTAGCATGTTTGATTATGCCTGTGGAGTAGTTCCTCCTCCACAGACCCAAAGTATAGTAGATCCATTTTTGGTTTTTTGAGACAGGGCCTCACTATGTTATTCAGCCTAGTCTTGGACTCACTATGTAGCCCAGGCTGGCCTCAGACTCACAGCAATCCTCCGCCCTCAGCCTTCTGAGTGCTAGGATTATAGCATGTGCCACCATGCCAGGCCAATCCATGTATACTTTTTACATTTATAAATTCATGACTTTAACAAATATTGATGAAGAATGTTCTATGTGCACAGTTTTGGACCCAGTGTGTCTATATAAGTAAATTCAATAAGCAATAAACGATGATGTTGGTGGGCTGTTAGCTTTCTACACAAGTGTGTGGTCCTCTAAATTTTACTTGTTAACTTTTTCTTTTAATTCTAACAACCTATACTTGGCATATAGTCTGTTAAAAGACATCAATTAATAATACATGAAAGTGTGTATCTTGGGTCTGTATTTGGTCTGTACGGACTAGGTCAGCAAGGAATTAAGTATATGGGAACCAATAAAATTCTATTTGTGCTTAGCATTTTCTCTGGAGAGCACCCATGATCTACGTACAAATTGTGTCTGAGCACATGTTCCCAACACAAGGGTCGCAGTGCCTTAAGAGTATTCCAGGGTCTGAAAAAACTTCCTGTCCTAGAAGAGTATTCAGAATAAAGATGCAGCAAAATATGAAATTGCTCTAAGTTCTGACTGTAAGGGACTACAGTCAAAAATCATTTGTATCTCAAGTATCTCAATTTGACCTAATTCTTAGCAAGTAAAAATGCAGTTAAATCTACAGGTAAGCAAGGCTCTTAAAATCCCAACTTTGCCTAGATTGCTTTATAGCCTTATTTTCAGAGTTACTCAGTTCCTTGAGGGCCCCCCAGGGTCTGGGCAAGCTCACAAATCTAGAGGTCCCCCCTGTGAATGTGGGGCCACCATAATAGTAAAAATTATCGTTCACTTCCTGGAACATCCTCTCTCTCTATCTCCTGTGGGACCTACGAAATTGGTGACAAAGGATTCAAGAATTGGAATCCTAGCTCTTCACACTGGCTTTGCCGTAGATACTCTGTTTTCTCTTGCTGCTGTGAAAATCATCATGTTCATAACAGCATACATTTACCATCTTGTAGTTCTGGAGGCCAAAAGTCTGTGATGGCTTTTGTTGGGCTAAAATCCAAGTGTCAGCAAGGCTGATTCCCTCTGGAGGCTGTATAGGAGAACCCATGTATTTGCCTTTTTCTGTTTCTAGAGGCCACCTGCATTCCTTGGTTTGTGGCACCTGCCTCTTCAAAGCACAGCATCTTCCAACAGCACCTCTCTCTTATAAGGATGCTTGTGATTACATTGAGCCCATCAGCATAATCCAGGGTACTATCCCCATCTCAAGAGCCTTAATTTAGAGCCAAGTGTGGTGGTGCACATGCCTGTAACCCCAGCGCTCAGTAGGCTGAGTCAGGAGGGTTGTGAGTTCGAGGCCACTCTGAGCTACATAGTAAGACCCTGTCCCTCCCAAACCAAAAATATCTTAAACTTAACCACATGTGCCAAGACCCTCTTCTTCTGTAAGGTAACATATTTACAAGCTTCAGGGATTAAGGCCTAAACATCCTGGGGGCCATCATTCTACCACACAGATGAGACGAAGAACAGGGTTTCTTGATTGGTGAGCACAACCAACACTGTCCTCATTAGCCTTAAACACCCACAACAGCCTGAGCATGGCTTTCATGTCATCCTTAATAGCACTGGACTTAAGTGTGGGGCCACTCGTTTCACAGATGATAACTCCCAAGCTCTGGGCGGCTTAGTGACTTACCAGGAATCCCATAGCTGTTAATCCAGCCCCCTTATTGTGAAATCCACGATTTTCAACACTCCAGGGATTTATTGGCCCCTCATGCTCACTACAACCACTTCTGCCTGGGTAAGAAGCACTCTGTTCTCACTCCCTGCCTTCTCCTGTGCGGCCTCACGGTGGGTCTCTGGCACAGCCTCAGGTCCTGTGGCTCACTCAGTGGCCAACAAGGACTTGGATGGGGAGGGTGTAGCATTTTGCCCACTTTTCTGGCTCAGTGGGGACAATTTGTTCAGTGGCCAGCATGCAGCAGTGTATATCTGACAGGCCATCTATTTTATCTTAAGGCATTCCATATATCACTGATGTCAGCTCCATTCGATTATAGTAGCAAGGCTTGAGCTGTGCTTTCTCACTTAAAATGAGCAGTTTCCTGTGACTCTCATTTTGAGTATATTTCAAATGCACAAGAAGATAGGTCTAGATATTTAAGATTTAGTCGCCGTCTTTTCCCTACCCAAAACAATATTCTTTGATTGTTTTTCCTGCTTCACTCATCTTAAGTCATTATAAGCAAAGGTCTTTCCTGGTTGTCAAGAGATAAACTAAGGCATAGAATGATTATTTGGTCCAGAAAGAGGAAAAAAAGAATCCAGGAGATCCTGGTTGGAGACAGCCACTTCGAGAGCCTGAGAAATGTGCAGATCGGACAAACTGTGCCTGAGAAGATTAGCTTGTCTCATGACTGTGACAGGCCCCTGAATCTGCCTGCCTGGTTTATCTGGATTATGCCTAGAAAGCTTCAGAATCCCCCAGAAGATTCCAGATCATCATTCTTCTGAGCCTGGGTGCATAAGTCTGCCGGATAAAGACAGCATTGCTCTTAAAGCTGAAGGAGACATGAGGAGTGATAGAAAGATATGAATATTTATTTTTTTAAACTCATTACTGTGAAAGACACATTGCCAAGAACAATGGGCTAAGTGTGCTAGATGTGGGGGGAAGTATTTTTAGGGGGCTTAATGGCAATGTGTCTTTTACTATAATAAAGTTTTAAATTTTCATATTCCCCATATGTTTTGATCTGTCTGCACTGATCAACTATTTATTGCAATTTCTGCCCAATAAAAACACTATGGTGTGTCTTCATCAGCCTTAGTCACCAGATCTGGCTTTGTGAAACTTCTGTCTCTTCCTAAAAGTAAAAATGAGATGTCAACGTTTGGAAACAATTAAGGCCATCGAGGCAGCTATGACAGTGCAACTGAGACACAAAAGAGGACTTCCGGAACTGCTTCAGAGAGTGGCAAGAACGGTGGTATAAGTGTGCTCGAAGTGAGAGGGAGAATTTTGAGGCAGGTCAGTGGCAACGTGTCTTTTACCACAATAAAATTTAAAAATTAAACACTGACCGTATGTATTTTTGATCATGCCTCGTATCTCTGTGTCCAGGAGGTAGAGGGAGAAAAGCAGAAGCCATGAAAGATAGAGGAGAAACAACGGCCCGAATCTAGAAACAGCTCAACCATCTGCAGAATGGATGAAGGAAAAGCTGTGCTCTGACCAGCGGGATACAAGTCAGTAGAGCAGCAGTCACCCAAGGCTGTGCTACAGTTTGATGTATCCAAGCAGGGCTGGAAACTTAACCCTCAAGCCAACAGCATTGGAAGGCAGAGTCCTTGGTAGGTGTGAGGTCCTGAGGGCCCCATCCGTATAAATGGATTAATGTGGCTTACAGAAGCTTCAAATTCCTCTCTGCTCTCCCTCACTAGCTCTTCCCCTCTCCCCTCCCACCGCCAGAAGACACAGTGAGAAGGCCAGATGCTTGGCCTTGACCTCACATTTGCCAGCTTCCACACCTGGGAGAAGTGTGTTTCTTTTCTTTGTAAATCCCCCAGCGTGTGCTATTCAGTTACGGCAGTACAAGCTGGACTCAGACAGCTCAAAGGCAGAGAGAAGGGAAGGAATGAACAGCAAAAAGGCCCAAGGAAACTTTTGGAGGAGATGGAAATGTTCTGTATCTCTTCTTAGTTTTTATTTTTATTACACATGTTTGCAGTACATAATGACTACATTCATCTTGGGGAGTTGCTCCATGTACGTAACATATCTTAATTCTTTGTACATCTCCTTCCACTCCTCCCCCCATCTCTGATCTGGTCCCTTTATTTTATTTGTTGTAGCTTCTAAAATTGTGGTCTAGGGTGTAGCTCAGTGGTAGAGCACTGCCTAGCATGCGTAAGTTCCTGGATTAGGTCTCAGCCATGATAACCCCAAAGTATAATGACTGGGCTAAGGTCGTAAATTAATGGGTAGATGCATTGGGGGTTTAACTCAGGTGGTAGAGCGCTTGCCTGGCAAGCACACGACCCTGAGTTCGATCCCCAGCATCCTGCCAAAAAATAAGTTAATGGATAGAAAAGCAGCTAGAACTCCTGATTCTCTGTTGTTTTATTTCTTAAAGTTTTACATACATTTTATAAATGAGAAGATTCATGTACAAATAATCATTAATTTCCATACAGCATGTTTTCTGCTTATGATAGATTAAAATATAGTCTCACTTGAAGAGACATTTGGACAAACTGATTCTCATACTTCCAGTTTTTTTTCAATGCTCTAACCTTGGAAATTTTTTGTGTCTCGATGGTGCTGGTGGTTTCGTGGGTGCCAAAGCTCTAGACTGCAGTGGTGGAAGCAGAGCTCAGGGACAGAGGGCCTGCCCGGCATGAGCGAGGGCCTGGCCAGCGTGAGCGAGGCCTTGAGTTCCCTCTTCAGCGCTGGAGGGAAAACACGAGCTCTGGTCTGTGACTTGTGTACTTCAGATGGATGTCATTTATTGCACAGAAATTATACCACCATAAAATTGATTTACAGAGAGACGCAGAGGGAGGCTCCTTGGAGCCCTGTGGCCTAGAGGAAGGGAAGGGGAGGCCATTGCACAGATGGCCACAGGCCCACAGAGAGAAAGGAGAGCAGGGCAGAGCCAGCGGTGCGGTCACCCTTGGTCTGAATGCTTTCTGGAGATCCCTCTATGCTACTGCCCCCAGCACCCCAGCCGAGAGACTCCTTGTCATATACACATTCAGCTCGTGTCCGCTCAGGCCAACTCCTAGCTGAATACTGGAGACACACTGTCTCCCACGAAGCCACCACGTGTGCTGGCTCCCCAGGCAGAATGTGTGCAAGGTCTAACCTTCTCTGGTACTTCTCCATCCAGCCGCCTCAGCCCAGTTGGTGTTCCTGTCACACAGAGCCCCCGAGTCACTTGGCAGCCAACTGGCTGATGTGTTTCCTTTGCTTTCTTCAGTGTTCCTTTAATCACTGGCAGGTCCAGAAGCAACGAGCAGGTGGGAGTGAAGGCTTAGTCAGAAGGCTGGGGCAGGGAGGAGAGCCTGGAAGATAGCCATCTGCAAGCACCTCTGTGGTTATCAGCTCTTTTATTAAACCACTTACCAGACCTTATCAGATGGTATTTTGCAACAGTGAAGCCACAGGCATAGCAACCAGAAGAGAAGCACAGACCTCTGCGAATGGCTCCACGCCTCTCTGAAGAGATGTCAGCATTTCGTAGCTTCTAGTTCTCTTTATGTTTGTTTCCTTTCAGTAGCCCCTGGACAAACACTATGTCTTCTTTACATGCCCCCGAACTTGGGAAAATTTGATTTCCCACAGCTGGGTGAATGGGCCTAAGTGGGGAGTTCTTTAGTTAATCGAAATACGAAATTGAAATCATTCTTCTCAGTCATTGAAAATATCCTCCCTAGGACATGTTCACTTCACTGCTACTTCATATCTTCCGCTTTTTATATTAACAATAATCTTTTTATCCTTTTGAAAAGACAGGAAGTTGTGATTAAATAGAGGAGCCTAAACACCTTCCCTTTGACATAGAGCTAGTTAAGGGCAAGTTCTTCACCAGAGGTGAGGCTCTGCTGTGAACTGAGGGCTGCTCAGGGTCCCCACACTCCAGGGTCAGTCTCCTCAATTCCCCACTGTAGCCACTTGGGCTTTTGCAAAAGAATAATCATGTCAGAGCCCTAAAAAGGACAAAAATATGACTGTGCCAATTAAAGGTAAGCATAGCACTGCCATGTCATATGAAGCTCCATCCTTTGATAGCATAGGTGCCTATTGTCCCTTGTCACCCACAAAAGCATATGCCTGCCCATGAAGGTATTGAAAGCAGGTACTCATACTTGAACCAGAATGTGTATAGTAGCACTATTCACAAAAGTTGGAAAAAACCTTAATGTCCATCAGTATTATGTATCATGGGTAGACAACGTATAGGCTATCTGGACGGTGGAAGATTATTTGGCCGCAGAAAAAAATGTAGTAGTAATAAATGATCGATATGCTAATTACCCTGATTTGATCATTATGCATAATATACATATGTCAACATACCATACCACAGCCCATAAATATGAACAATTTTTCTGTGGTACTAAAGAGCAAACCCAGAGCCTCCAGAGTTAACTACATCCACAGTCTTTTTATTTTTTATTCTGAGACAGGATCTCCATAAATTGCCCAGATGGGACTCAAACTTGTGATCTTCCTGCCTCAGCCTCCCAAGTGCTGAGATTACAGGCATAAGCCCCCAAACCCAGCTAATAAGGACAATTTTTATGTCAATTAAATGATTTAAAAAGTAATCCAGTACTGATACATGCTGTAACATGGATGAAGATCAAAGGATTATGCTGAGTGAAAGAAGTCAAACACACAAGAACACATACTGTATAATTCTGTTTGTAGGAAATGTCCAGAATAAGCAAATCCATAGAGATGGAAAGTAGGCTAGTGGTTGTAGAAGCTGGGGTACAGGGGAATAGGGAATGTGTTAGAGGACATGCTATTTGATTTGGGGGTAATAAAAGACTTTTAGACATAGATAATGGTAATGGATCCTGAGAATGTGCTGATTTGTACACCTTAAAGTGGTTACTTTTATGCTATGTGAATTTTACCTGAATTGAAAACAATTTCCGTATTCCTGAAAATTACCAAGACAGTGGATTTTCAGTGTTCTTGCCACAAAGAAATGATAGGTATGGCAGGCGCTCCATCTGTCAATTACCTTGATTTACCCATTCCACAATAATGCAAATTTCAAAACGCCATGTTGTGCATGATATAAGTGTATATTTTGTCAATTTAAATAAATTTACAAGTTAAATTAAAAAGTGCTTTCCCTCAAAAAAAGAAAAAAAGAAAAAAGAAAGAAGGAAGGTTCCCAAGACAAAATAAAAAGCAGACTGGCAGGCAGGTATACTCCTGTTACTATTAAGAGAGCCTTCTGTGTCTCACTTAACTGGGAGAGAAAAGACATGTTAACAATGCTGTCCTAAGGATGGGGACAAGGGTGGACAAGTAGGGCCAGCTGGGAGAGCTACTTTGTGCAAAGGGCCTCCGGCCTTGGTAGAGGACATGTCTTGCACCGAGACACCCCGCACTCTGTCCAGCTTGGAGCTCAAGGACAAGTTAATTAGTAAGGCAAGGCCAAATTTGGTTGGGAGTGGAAAGGAGTGATATGGAGTGTGGTAAATATTTCCCAGAGTAGAGAAGTGGAAGAGCCGTGGACTCCTTGCAAGGCAAAATACGGGGAGCAGAGAGCAGGCGCGAGTCTAATCGAGAATCCATCAGGGATCAGGGTGGCTGGCCCCTGCTTGGGTCATCCAGTGACTCTGAACTTGGTCATGCCGTGTAACTTTCTGGTCTTGTTTTGCTTTTCTTAGTGCATCTCATATGGAGCTGGCATTGCAAATATCTATAAGATATTGAAAACATAAAGGTCCCCTGGGGCTGGAGAGGAGATGCCTTGCAGATGAGCCAGCGCTTCTCAGGCTGGTCCTCCGGGATGTGTTGATACTCAGACGGCTGGTCCCCACTCCAGAGCTTCGAACCCAGGAGATCTGGAGTGGGCACCTGAGAGTTTTGTCGTTAGCAAGTTTGTGCTGAGGATTTGCCTCATCACACATGGAGAAACATGGAGATGTTTATCTAACAACTGGTCTTAGTCGTTAGCAGCTCTGTGTGGTCATTGCATTCACCTGGAAATAGTTTAATAAATGATTACTAGGTAGTGATCCCCTGGTGATTACTAGGATCGAGGATCCTCTAGTCCAGAGTCTAGAACAGCGCTGGTGAACCTTTTGGAGCCTTCAATGATACAGCCCGCTGTGGCACAGGTACCATAGGCCAGCACTGCTCCAGACTCTTGTGTCTGCTCCAGCCGAAATGAGCTCCAGGCCAGGAATCAGAAGGCTACCGTGATGCTTGTGGGAACCATGACCCGGATCATCTCAGATAACGTTTATTAACCACTCGCTGCACTTATTAATACCTAAAGAAATGAGGGAGGGAGATATAATAAGAAAAGAAAAGTAGCTTTTGCATAGGTATTTGGGAAAGACCTGAGGGAACTTCACACACATTTCCAGATAATCTCGGCACTAGTCTGCTGCCTTTTATTCCTGCATTCTCTTAGTTTTTTAAAGAAATAAGTCTGAACAATAACAAGAGCTTTTTGAATAAAAATATTATGGCAGCCAGGCGTGGTGACCCATGCCTATAATCCCAGCACTCTGGGAGGCTGAGGCAGGAAGATGGCAAGTTTGAACCTAGCCTGAGCAACTTGGGGAGATCCTGTTTCAAAATAAAAAATGAAAAGGTCTGGGGATGTAGCTCAGTGTGAAGGCCCTGGGCTCGGTCCCCAGCACACAATCAATCCATCAGGAGTTCAAAGTACCAAAAGCTGCTCCTTAGGTGCCGTTTCCTGGGTCTCTGGTAGAAGGGCTGCTTGCTGGACAGTCACTTGGTGGAATGGAGAGGAGCCCTGTGCCCTACAGCGCAGATAGCCACAGCCACAGCTGAGCTTGCTTGGAGCCACTCCTGCCATGTATCCCAAAATTGGACTCTGGCTTGCTTGTCTGACCTTTGATCATTTGCAAGCAGAAAAGCAAAAGGCAAAAAGATCTTATCCCATCAGGGGAAAAAAACAACAACAGGATGTGTTCATTGGCAGGCACACGTAACATGAGTGTAATAGGGGAGGCTTCTCTAATGGATATTGTAAAATTCTCCAGGAGTCTAATTAACTTGCAGCAGCCTCCTCTTTGCCCCGAACCCGCACTGGACTAAACCTCTCTAACTGCGGTCTATGCTAATGTGATCCGTGTGATGACACAGCTGACCCACTGGGGGACTTCTACCTGGCAACTGACATTGTTTTGGAGAACTTCCTTACCAAGGAAGTGTAAATTCATGGAGGTCTCGCCTGTACATACTTTACCTCCTCAGAGCGCTTAGAATAGTATGGAACACATAGTGTGTTCATATTTTTCCTTTTGTTTTTACTCAAGGGATGGGAGAACTGGTTTGCTCACTACACAAAAAATGGTTCCTTGAATAGACATCTTCTTTAATAGTTCATGGCAAACATACTCTAGACCACCACCATGTCATCCCTGGATTTTCCTTGTGACTCTGATTCTCTTCCTCAATATGTTTTATTCTACAACCGTAGAAGACAGCTGCCGTGTGTCTCACCAATGGAGTCAACTGGGAGTAGTAGAAAGAGTGCTGACCTAGAACCAGATAACCCGCTTTTGCCACTTTATAGCAACTGAACTACATCTTCCCATCCCCCCTACAATGTAAGCCCTGTTTTATTCTCTATTTATGTATATTTCACCTTTTAAAAAAAGATTCCCTATATTAATGAAATCGTGCGACACCTGTCATGCTGTGTCTGGCCTGTTTCATTTAGCAAAATGTCATCTGGGCCCATCCATATTGTGATAAATGGTCGATTCTCTTTTTTCTGTGACCGAAAATGCATAAGATAAAAGGCTAGAGATCTAAAGTACAACACGAGGGCTACCGTTAATAAAACTGTATTGTATTAGGCAATTAGGGATTTTGTTAAATAAATAGATTTTAGCTGATTTTGTCACACAAAAAGTAACTGTGTGAGACAATGCATATGTTAATTTGCTTTACTATAGTAACCATTTTACTATCAATATATATCCCATAATATCCTCTTGTAAAGCTCAAATACACACAGAATAAAATTTATCTCAAAGAAGGAGGAGAAGGAAGAGGAGGAGGAGGAAGAGGAGGAGGAGGAAGAAGAGGAAGAAGAGGAGGAGGAGGAGAAGGAAGAGGAGGAGGAGGAACAGGAGGAGGAGGAAGAGGAGGAGGAGGAAGAAGAGGAGGAAGAGGAGGAGGAGGAGGAAGAGGAGGAGGAGGAAGAAGAGGAAGAAGAGGAGGAAGAGGAGGAGGAGGAAAAAGAGGAGGAAGAGGAGGAGGAGGAGGAGGAGGAGGAGGAGGAGGAGATGATCTGGGTGTGTGTCTGAGCTCTGGGATGTCTGTGACCCCAGGCCAATCAGTTAAACTCTTCGAGTGTCTGATTTTCGACCTGACAAATTGTACACAACCATATCCAATTTAGCCAGGTCTTATTTCTCTTATCTGACTGTTATCAACCTAAAAGCCAGGACCAACCAACTAGGTTTTCTACCACTTTTGTTCGTTCCCTGCTGAGCCCCCCATTAGCCTAATTAAGTAATTGAAGAACTGGTTAGGACAAAGGGACAAAGGAAAAAGGGACTGATCACAGAGTTTAGGAGAAATGCAGAAATTAGAGTGCTTTCCCTTTTCTTCTAGTTTGCATTTTCTTAGGCTAAGGGCAGAGAATAGCCAGCAGGGAGAATGACATTCATGCAAGCAGGGAAACTTGAAGGAAGCTCAGAGTTTAGAAATCCATTTGCCTGGTCAGCGAGTGACATACTGTCCACTGTGGAATACGCGAAGGAACACTCGGAGGTGAGTTATATTTTCTAGATATTAATGAATCTTCACAAAAACGATGACTTCACATGTCAGATATGAGTGTCATGCTTATCATAGGCCTCTGGAAGGGAACTATGGAGAGGCTTCTCTTCAGTGCACAGACTAGACCAGTGACAGCGAACCTTCTTAAGAGCTTTCAATGATACAAACAGCCTGCTGCGGCACGCGTGCCGCAGGTTCACCATCACTGGACTAGCCCATCTCGCTGCCTCCTTCTGTCTCCAGGTCCCATGTGGAGGTTACCATGGGCAACACTCCCGGGTGCCACAGTAGTCATGTCTGCACCCCAGGAGAGCCCAGTAGCAATACTATTGTGCTTAGGGACACGCTCTCTGGGATTTCAGCCAAGCTGTAGAAAGGCAGCCTGGTAGGGAGAAAAAGCATTTTATAAACAAAACTAAAAGAACAGGGTGTTCATTTACAGTGCTGGGAAAAGAACCAAGAAGGGCTCGGACTTGGATGGAGAAGCAAAATGGACTAATTTTAAGCTCCAATTTGCCAAAGAATAATTGTGCTTCACCTCTAGACACACACACACACACACACACACACACACACACACACACACGCACTCAGAGTTTTTCAGGTCATTTCATGGGTCCACTTTGCATGAAAAGTGGAATATAATCTGGGTGCAGGTAGTAAGAGGCGCCACGGTCATTTTAAAGAGCAACATCTGGTGTGAAAATGAATGTTTGAATGGGATACTGAGGATGTAATCACAAGGGCACACTGGTGACCAGAAGTCTCAACCTCTTTGGGCTGGGAAACGGCTCTGGACCAAACCACAGCAATATGTTGGATGAAGATGAGAAAGATGAGGGGCTCACTCAGCGCTGCTGGGAGCAGGAGAGGCTCCCTTTGGCCAGGAGTGATTTTCTGGAGAAGGGGGCTGCTGGGGACATCTAGCAGCTGGGGGAGTACAGGCCACCAGCCCAAGAAAGATGGCCTGGGAAGGGCACCGCCGGCATTTATTCCAGGAGCTTTACTGAAATGGCTCATCCATTAGTGATACAGTCAATACTGAAACTCGTCTCTCAGTCTCGCCACGGCCTCGTGAAGTCCGAATGGCAGTGCCTACCATTATGCCAGCCCTTAGAAGGCACCTTTCACACCGAGCACACTGCTGGGAGATAAACAAGGGCAGACATCAGTCTGTGTGCCCATTTTCTCAAGGAGTGCATGGAGGCTTAAGGTCATCCACCCAGCAGTACCACAGCTGTGACTAGAACCTTTTTCCAGGGGCCGTCATCACCTCTTATAGGTCAGAAGAGCCATCTGATAGCTCACCATCTTTAACCCTTTCTGCTTGATTTGGGTTTGTCCTTTGTCCCTCATAGGCTTATGGCAGTTGTGAGCCTCAAATAAGGACCCCTGTGTGAGCAGGGGCTGCACAAGGAGTATTTAATTTCCTTGTTATGTATGCTGACCCTAGTTGTGGGGGTTTCTGGTTTCTATTTCTAACTTTTGATACTCACTCTTAGTAATAAGAACAAAATGGTCTATTTTTATAAAATGACTCAGATGTCTCTGGAAACATTTACAATGCTTGGAATGTTTTGTTTTAATAATTTCCTGATCTGTATGCAGTAAGGCATTTTAATGCAAGAGCGAATATGAAATTTCTCATTGTTGGAGAGTTTGAATTTTGCTTTACACTGTCCTTGCATTTAAATTTAATCACAATCAGTCCCCAAGTGAGCTGAATGTGCTGTAGCTTCCTCAGCTCTTTGCTTATTTATGGGGCACAAACTGCTTTTCATCTTATCTCCTTCCTCCATTCCCTTAAGCTTCAAAACCTTTCTCATGAGCTAATGGTTTCCTGCACTGGCATCTGGATACGCAGACACCAAATTCTGCCATGGAATGTCCATATATTTATTGAGGTCACATGTGCAGGACTATCAAAGGGCTGTGGAGTCAGAAAGCATTGGTTCCAGACCTCAGTCCACCTTGTGCTGACCTTGTGATCTTGTAGCAACAAAGATTGTGGGTGCACACAGTCATGCATGCACTCTGACCTAGAGACTACACTTCTTACATAATTCTAGCCAAATAATCAGAGCTATGTCCGAAGGTTTAGTTCTGAAGATGGTTGCCACCACTACTTGTGCAAGAAAATATATTTAAGGAGTCCTCAGCTGACTGAAGTTTTGTGTGACCCCTAATTCCTATACGGAAGTCCTGTCCCCAGTATGATGGTATTTGGAGGTGAGGTCTTTGGAAGGTAATTAGTTTGAAGCAATGTTGTGAGAGTCGGGCCTCCATGATGAGATTACTGTTCTTATAAGAAGAGGACAAAATCAGAGCCTACGAAAGTTCTAGAATGTGCCCCGCTACCATACAAAAGAGGACACAACAAGATAGATGGTCAAGCACAAGCAAGGTGAGCATTCTCGCCAGCCACCTTGATTTTGGGCTTCTTGCCTTCAGAACTGAGAAATTAATGTCTATAGTTTAAGCCACTCAGTCTACATGCGGTGTTTTGTTATAGCAGCCCTAGTTGAATAAGATACATGGAATGAAATAGTATATATTAGTGACCCTCAAACTTAAGGGCATATCAGATCCCCTGGGAGGCTCCTAACTCCAGCACATACTGAAGTGCTCCCCCTTCCCCAGCCTACACCCAAGTTTTTGATTCAGTGAATCGAGGACGGACTCTCTCTGGGAATCTGTATTTCTACCAAGTTCCAAGGTTACGTGGGTGCCACTGGTCTGTTAATCACATTGGGAATCACTGCTACACAAGAATATGTAATGATGTGATCCTTCTATATTATTATTCTCAAAAGGTGGCTTAGTGGACAAAAAGTACTTGAAACCTTTATTCATAAATCAATACCGAAGTCTTAAAAGTCAAGTGGTGGTTAGCTAAGTTACCTTTGAGTGGCAGGGTTATGGGAAGGCCTTTTCTGCGTGGACTCAGCACCACAGACCTGGGTCTCATCCCATCTCCAGCTCTACCCGCTGTGTGAGCAAATGAGCTAACCCATAGCGGCCGCCACTTCCTTATCTAGAAACAAACAGCAAATGACACGTACCTTGAGAGGTTATTTTGATTACTAAGGAAATAATGTAATATTCATGTACTTGTTCATCTAACAAAAATCTGTAGAACCTCCCCAGTGCCCTGGAGATGAAATGATTAAGACTCAGTGCTTTAACTTCTCATAGCTTCAACATACAATTTCCGGTCTATCAAGGGGACAAGACATTCAACTTCCTTTTTGCTTTTTTGCATCAATAGCGTTGGAAACCAGATCCTCACACATGTAAGGCAAGTGGTCTACCACTGCCCTTTTAATTTTTTATTTTGAGACATGGTCTTGCCAAATTGCCCACGCTGGCCTCGAACTTGCAATTTTCTTGCCTCAGCCTCCTGAGAGGCTGGAATTACAGTCACGCATCACCAAACCTGCCTTAGGCAGGACCCAATTTAAAGGATGGTTGGCATGTTTGAGATCTTCGGGATGTGTTGTCCAAAAGCTGCTTGACACAGGCCAGCACAGGCCTCCTCTTCTGCGTTCACCAAGACGTTGTACTGCTGGAGAAAGACCAGTTGGAGCTGTGGGCAGTATGAAGCTGGCCTTCCCCGTGGGTGGCGGAAAGGCCCCCAGGAAACGGTTTATCAGGGTGCTGGCTTCAGGGGCACAGCCTTTTTTGGTTTTATCTTTTGATACTGCATCGTGCTTACTTTCCCTGCCTTGGTACCTAGGAGCTCCCACAGGGAGTAGGTGTGTTTTACTGCCCTTAGGCCGTATCTGAACCTCTGCCTACAAAAAGGAAGGAAGAAAGAGGAGGGGGAAGAGTCGGATCAGCTTTTTTAAAAAAAACCCAAGCCATGAAACAGTAAGAGCAAAAAGATCAAATAATTACTATATTTTAGGAGACCATTTTTCACCAGGTATCTTAAAATTTATGTTTCCCAATGTCTCTCGAACTTGTAGAAGAAAGTTGTAAAAATGTTCAGCAAATGTCACTAGGGAAGGAAAGAGACACAATTCGTGAGTCAGAGAGTCACTAAAAACCTACGTGGACATAAATACTATGTTATTTCCATGTAAGGGACTATTAATATCTAGTTGAACAAGGGTGAAAAGGGAACCCATGTGGTTTTGTGAAAGACAGAGTCAAATAACTAACAAGATAACGAGGCTTAAAAATCCATTTTTAAGATTGAGATGTAATCCACGTACCATAAAATTTGCCTTTTTAAAGCATACAATTCGGTGGTTTGTAGTGTGTTCATGAAGTTGTGCAATCACCACGAGTTTCTAATTTCCAAACACTTTCATCACTCCAGAAAGACACCCCAGACTTATCAGCAGCCCTTCCCCGCTCTCTGATCCCTGCAACGTAATGATTCATGTCGGGGCAGTGAAATGACACTGCAAGATCCTGTCATTCTGGCTACCCGCTGTTGTACGTTCACCCAAACCCCAGGGGCGACCCTAACATAAACCATGGACTTCAGAGAGTCATGATTTGCCAGTGTAGGCTCATGGACTGTGACAAAGGTACAGCTCCTGGTAGTGACATCAATGATAAATAAAGGAGGTCGTGCAAGCCTTAAGGACAGGAGGTACGCGGGGACTCTGTACCTTACTGTCAGTCTTGCTGTGAGCGTCAAACTACTCCAAAAAATAAAGTCCATTTAAAAATAAGTCCTTGGCACTAACAGTATGCTTCTGAATACTTGCTGATAACTAGGTGATTTTCCCTGTAACTCTCGGGTTTCTTCCCAGCAAGACTTTTATCTCTGAATCTTTTAACTCTGTGTCGACATGTGAGGAATCTAATTAAGGGAATGTCAGGACCATTTATTTCAGGGCCCTGGGATTGGGAGCTCGCTGGGCGACTGGGCTGTTGGAACTCAGTTTTCTCATCTGATAATCAAGAAGTCACCACAGTCATCTCTGAGGTCCCCTTTAGCTTTGACCATTCATGATCTGGGTGTGGTCCTGTAAAAGTCAGTAGATAAAGTCGGCTCCGCAAATATGACCCACACCCATCTGTCTCCACCCAAAGGCCGGGAACCATATTTTTCAGATCACAAGGCTGAGTTTCTGACCCAACACAGGTTGGTTTTTTGTTTGTTTATTATTTTGTTCTTTTGGGTTTTTTTTTTTTTTGAGACTATGTCTGGGCTTTCCAGTAACATCTATGTTTGATATAGAAAAAAAACTGAAACATTTAAAAATAACAGTAGCTATATGTATTGTAACAACCCTTTTTTGTGTGGTATTGGGGATCAAATTCAGTTCCTTGCAATGAGCTGCATCCTAAGCCCTTATTTTTTTGAGACAGGTTCTCACTAAGCTGCTAAATTGTCCTGGCTGAACTTGAACTTGCAATCTTCCTGCCTCAGCCTCTCAGAGTGCAGAGATTATAAAGGTGTGCTACCATGCCTGCCTTCAATAACAAGTCTCTTTAACAGATATTTTTGATTGATATCAAACCGGTTCTGTAGAATAGGTAAGTTAAGGATTGGTCTCATTGCCCAGATGAGAAAACAAAGCCTCAGAGCAGGTACAGTGACACAGACATGGTGGACACGAAATTGGAATTTCATTTTTGTGACTCTAAAGCCTGTGCCAAAAGTTGTGTTTCTCATTCTGGCTGATCCGTCTGCGTTGCATGGTGAACTCGTGCTGAGGTCATAGGACTTCAGATAGTAAGAAACAAACAGGGTCAGTAGGAGTTGGGTCCCTGGAGGGCAGGCTGCCTGTGGTTTCCACCGCCTGAGGCGGCCTGTGGGCTTTGAGTCCTGCTCATTGCAACATGTGGAAGAACTTTCTGGCTGCAAGTGTGGGCCGGCAAAATGTAGATGGAGGAGCTGTGGCCAGCTGTGGGCAGTCACTCCCCTCTAAACCACAGATAACAATGGGAGATTGACAAGCAGTCCACTGCAGATGGCAGGCCTATAATCAAGTGAGGCACTGGCCAGAGGGGGCCACCTCTGTCCTGGGAACAGGGCAACAACTTGCTTTTGGGATGACAAATCCTTCAAGATCTCCTTTTTGAAAGAGTGGTGCTTTCCTTTGGTGGCTGAAACTTTTCATGACACAGGACTTTTGGGGGAGTTGTGAGGGAATTTTAGCGGCCATGACCTACAAAACCCCCTTCCACTGAACTTTGGACAGAGTGCCTTATATGTGACCCTGGGAAGAAAAGTTATCCAGTACTTGGAAATCTGCAGAAGGGTGACTGCTTTCCTTGCAAAGTCCCACTGGGACCCTTGTCTCCTGAGTCCAGCCGAGTGCACTTCATTCTCGAGAGAAATGCATCTTTGAGTTACAGTTTACTATTGATTAGGACCAGGACTGCGACAGTAGATGCTTAACTTGTAGTCTGGTAAGTTCCAAATGACTTTCGTACAGTGGAGTTGCAAATTATTTCTATCTGATAAAAATAAATGAATAACCCCAGAGGCTAGGGTTTTACTGCCTCATAGGTTATTCAAGTTTTGTATCCATCTTTACAATCATATTTCTAATATTTTCCCCACACCAACTGTATATACATCAGTCTCTCCTGCATGCTTGTTTCCTTATTAATGAATTCAATACATGGCTTTGATACATGCTCACTATATATTTATATAAAGGTCACGTTCTAGCTCTGTGAAGCTTGCTTTGGCAGTGTCTTAGCAATTCTCATAGGGAGAATCAACTGCACTTGAAGGAATTTAGCAACATGAAGATTCTAAAACACAAAGAGGAGAAGCCCACTGGGAGGATATGTGCTATTTAACTTGATCCTTGCCTTCAGCCATTCATAAACACTGCCCAGAACCTCTTCCTCGCAGGACTGCTATTGGACTAGTGAACCAAATCAAAATAGACAAAACAATGCCAGATAAAAGAGCCCTACACAAACAAATGGATGAACATAGAAATTCCAGTTTTAGAAGTGAAATAGAATCTGGCAGTGGTGGCCACCCGGAGAGCATCCTTCTTGCTCCGAAATTCTGTCTCCTTGCAGGCATTTGTTTTCTTTTCAAGCCCAGAATTTATTTTCAAGTCCACGTGCATTAGATGGAATTTCTGGTGCAAAGAAAATCAAGCTTCATCAAGTATATTTTACCCTAACTTCTAGAGCAATCATTTCCTCCTCCAGAGGAGAGGAGACCCATTGCAAAGACTCCAAAGAAGGGGCCCTGCCCGGTGAATACCAACCCCAGATAACCTTCAGTGGGCTACTTGCTGCCTCCGGTCCAGTCCTGTGGATTTGCCCAAGCTCTGGGTTCTAGAAACTCTTACTGGATCTAGCAATAAAAGATTGTAGTTGTACTCATTTCTTTATTTTCGACCATCTTGGTAATGCAGCTGTCTGGTGAGAGAGAAGAGTACAGTATTTGTAAAATAAATTACGTCCTGTTCTGTGTGTGTGTGTGTGTGTGTGTGTGTCTGTGTAAAAAGCCCCTGCTTGAAGCCACCCTTCAGTTTAGTGCCTTTTCTTAAATTTAAACAGAGAGCATTGAAGAGCCACGTGCTCCATCGGTAAATCTGTTGCAAGGAGAGTAATCACTACAGTACTTAGCCACATATTTCCATTCTGGAGGGAGTTGCAGGGTTGGGCCGGGAGAGGCTGAACAAGCTTGTCTAACCCCACCGGTCTCATCCCTCAAGGCGGAAACACCCAACCTCCAGGATTTCTAGGATGGTTTCTACCAGGTGGTTCACAGGAAGGAGCTGAGGTATAATCTGTGCCAAAGTTCTGTTGTGGATGCTACGTGCAATTGACAAATGACTGTAAATAGTGAGTCTACGGGAGGATACAGTCACTTGTGTCTGCAATCCATTTGTTGTCTCTGTCAACTTCTGGGCCCTCAGACAGCTTACCTTTTGTTCAAAGAAAAATATAACTCTCTCTCTCTCTCTCTCTCTATATATATATATATATATATAGTCCCAAGACTTTATATTCATATTGCTTAACATAAGGCCTTTTATCTCTCTCATTAAAAATAATATTCTACACATTATGGTATATACCCTGCTGCCAACTGGTAGGGAATCGCATATGTGTCAGAGGATCTTTGACTCATGACTGTCTTAAGGCGATGGATTTGTTGTCTTCTCCCTGATATTCTCCTTAATAATGTAGCTTGATTTTGAAAAAGACATTCAATTCATCTGGCATTACTCCTTCCAGAATTCTCACTCAGTCCTGATCATGACTGCTATTTCTATGAGGAGCCCAGAAACCAAAACTTTGGTTACCATGTTAGCCACTTAGCTGTTAGTCAACGGTGCTCACAGTTCTGACTCTCAACCTTCTGCAGCTCATTCTTGTCTCTCCAAGTCCTCTGTGGTGGGTCTCAAGGCCCTGGTTAAATTTCCTCAGAGCCTCAGGATGTCTCTTGTCCCAGAAAAGAGACGCGTTAGTATTTGCAAGTTTACGTATTTTGGAACTATTTGAAAAGAATTCACTCCACTTTGAAGTATGTCAAATGATTCTCACCAAAACCCAAACTGTCTCATCTGCCTCTTAAGATAATAATTCTATCTCTGTTGAAAGATTTCTTCTTTTGTCTAGAGACATGGACTTTCTCTGTTTCTTTGTTTCTTTTTTTTTTTCCTTGGGTCTTTTTGAGACCTGGTCTCTCTGTGTAGTTCAGGCTGAACTTGAACTCACTATGTAGCCCAGGCTGGCCTCAAACTCCCAGTAATCTTCCTGCCTCAGCCTCCCGAGTGCTGGAATTATAGGCATGCACCACCGCGTCTGGCTTCCTTAGGCTTTTAAAAAAGAAGCAGTTTGTTTGATTTTTCTGATCTAGAATATAATCATTGTGCTCTGAATTTTCTTTTTGTGGATAATGTTTTCTTAACAATTAATGGATGGGATAAGATGGCTTTGTGACTTGCCTGAAAAGTAGAAATCTAGTTTTAAAATGGGTTTTGTACATATTCTTCTTAAAATGGGAGACTCAATCATATAATCATCTCTGGCATAACTTCTCAGTCCTTCTGCAGTATCACTCTTTACATGACCCAATCAAGAAAAATAATGGCCTATTTTTTTTCCATGTAAAATAGTCACCAAAGGCTACTAGATCAAAACGGTGCAGGAAACAGGTCAGCAGGAGACCTTTCTTTGCCAGCACCGTAGGATGAAAGAATGAAAAACAGCCCAAAACATACCCACTTTTGTATTGAAGGCTTATTCTAACTGAATTTGTACTTCAGTGAGTCTTCAAGCTTTCATAAGTGTTAGAGTTTAGCATTTTTCTTTCAGACACCTAGACCAAAGTAGGTTTGCTCCCATATGAAAGGCTTTCAGGCTTCAGTGCCTTTGGTTTCTCACGCTCGATGTTTCTTGTGATCTTTGCTTCACTATGTAGCACTCTGCGTCTGTATAGGTGCACAGAATGATCCTTCGACTGGGAAACTTGCATACGGTATGTATTTGTTTTCAACTCTGTAAAATGATCAGATTCACTGGCCACACGGGTTCAGGGCTGTGTGTGGAACCTCTTATCCTGAGCCAGCTCAGGCTGCTGTCAGAACCTCCACAGGCTCCGGTTTCTGTGTTGCTGCTGCTATGTCGCTAATACCTAGCACAGGACCTGCTGCACCATAGTGCTCAGTGTGCCTTTGCTCGGTAATGGGATCAATCCCTTCCTCTAAAGGTCATGGATAAAGAAGGAGCCACTAATTTGTTTAAAATTAGTGGCTCTCAAAAATGCAATAAAACTTTGATGGACCAGGGTCTAGACACACAATTCTGGAGATTTTCCTAAATCCCTCTGGATAGAGAGTGAATGCTGTGAACATCCCACTTAAGGAAGTTTAAATGTTGACATACAAAAAGGATCAGACACCAATTCCGAGACTGATGTATGTCTTACACTTCACCGATGGGTTCTACCTTTAGAGCCTTTTTGTTTTGGTTTGGCTTTTGTGGTACTAAGGACCGAACCCAGGCTCTTCACATTGAATGACACCTCCAGCCCCTTTGCATTTTTAGTTTGAGATAGGGTCTTGTTAAATTGCCTAGATGGGGCTTGAACTCGTGATTCTCCTGCCTCAGCCTCCCAGAATGTTGGGATTACAGGTGTGCACCACCACATCCAGCTTCTTTTCAGACTCTAGTCTCTCCTGTCCCTGAGTGATTGTGTGTCAAGAGACAGTGCCCAGGACTGAGGGCCCAGAGAGAGTGTCTTCCTGAATAGTGGGAATGTGTTGACCTGCAATAGAGACTTGGGGGTCTGTGATAGCCAAGGACCACAAGCCAATTATGTGTGAAGAGCTGGGGTAAGGGAGAAAGTGAAAGAAATTATTGAGGAAGAAAAATGAGGAGATAAAACTTACCCATGACAAAGACATTCCTGGAAGCATACACTGTGATCAAGATTTTTGGGGTGCCCTTAGGTAAGATCTGATGTTTCAAAAAAGGAAATTAAGATCTGAAACTGAGCCAAGACTAGGGATCCAAAGTCAAAGTGTCCGTCTTCCGGTTTTGAAGAAAAGTGAGTCAACAGTCCTACACTGTAAGTAAGTACTGAGTGGAAAGGAAAGACAGTAGTGGCAAAAAAGTAAATGTAATTCAACCTGCCACATTTTTATTGAACACCTAATTTTTACAACCAGGCTAGGAGATAAGAAATAAAGGAGGATCATTTTCTTTATGGAGCCTGTGATCTAGTTTTGCATGACTGCCTGTCCTGTACTTTCCAAAGTCTGGAAAAGAACAACTAGTGCTTTCAGCTGAGCCAGGCTGAAAGGAGTAAGATGAGCTGTTTTGTGTAACTCTGCGATTCTCTCCTACAAGAGCGGTGATGTTGTCTGGAGTGATTCTGTCTCCAGGAGACACTGAGCAATGTGTAGAGATAATTTTAGTTGTCACAAGAGAGGCTTCAGCATCCAGTGGGTAGAGGCCAGGGATGCTGCTAAACCTCTTACAGAGCACAGCCCTATAACAAAGAACCATCTGGCCCAAGATGTCAAGGTGCCAAGGTGGAAGGACCCTGAACTAGAGCAAAGAACTTTGCACACATCCAGCAGCCGACCAGGCTTGTCTTCTGCTTCTGGCATAGGCTGACACATTTATGGGAACGAGGGTCACCACAAGACAAGCAAATGGGGACGTGCAAGATCCCCCTGGGGAAGGGTCTCCAGAGGGGAGATTCCACTGCTCCTCTGCTCACAGCAGCAGAAAGTTACTCAAGCTGCAAAGAAACAGCTCTAGAAGTTGTGCGTTTTGGGTAATTTCATCAGAAGGTGAACTTGGGCAATACCAGTGCCTCTAAAATGAGGTGAAGCTTTGGCTTCATCGGGGATCAGAAGGGTAAACCTGGTGCAATAGGCACCATGTAACTAAGTCATCCTGAGCTGAACAGAAATGATATCTTGCATCATGTATGTCTCTGCTTCTGCCAGCACTACAGCTAATTGGTAATGAATGGGATGTTCTCCCCTTTTCTCTCCACCATGTGTGGACATCAGAAGTGCCTGGAGTCCTCAGCTACAGTCGCTTGTTTGTATTTTAAGGTGACTGACTGTGTTTCAATCAGCTTTCTTCCAAGCATTCATCACTGGAGACAAGTAAACATGTGCCAGTCAATGTGTGTGTGTGTGTGTGTGTGTGTGTGTGTGTGTGTGTGTGTATGTTCAGTTTTTGAGGTGCTGGAGGTAGAACCCAGAGCCTAGCACAACAGCTCTACCACTGAGCTACATCCCCAGCCCTATCCCTATATATGGTATTAAAAGTGAATTTCTTTCTATTGTATGAATTGGCAACAAAACACATCTTGCATAGCTTGGCCCTTATGACATTGCAGATTTGCTCACTTAGTGTTCTTCCTGCCCTGTTGCTTTGAAAATTTCCTTCAGGATATTGTGCTTTTATTGTTAGGCCACCCAGGAATGTCCTTGATCATACAGGGTGTTGTGACACAGGCTTGCATTCCTGGGAGCACTGCCCCCTGGCCAGACAAGGGCTGGGGAAGGTCAAGGCAGAGGCCACACAGATGTCAGAGATCTGAGGGCCATGTGGAGCAGTCTGCTGGGCCCAGCTGCTGCTTTCATCCCACCCCACCCCCTCCTCTTTGCACAAAGCCTTTATGTCTCAGTGTTCCTATCAAAGGCACAACAGGATGCAAGCAAATCATCCGAAGAGGAGCCCCACAAGGTTCCTTCCTTCCATCAGGTGGAGTGTCTCCAAGACTGCAGGCATCCTTCGGCGTCCTGCAAGAAGAGCAGCTTCATTGTCAGCCTGGGTGCCGGCTCCTGAGGGACGAGTGTCGGCAGTGGCTCTGTCAGTGTTATCTTTATGGAGTATAAGGGCTGTTCCAACAGTGATTGTGATTCAGACGTTTCTTACTGACCTGCTCCCAGAATACACTCTCGGGGCAGAAATAAATTAATTTTATGGGGCCAAAAAAGATATTCTGGCTCATAAACTTATTCTGCCTATGCAATCTGTCCTATCAACAATTAGGTGATGGCTTACAGGCACATGTTAAAAAAAAAAAGGATCCCAAGCCTAAAAGCCTGTGTATCTCATTTTAAGTTGGGGCTGCCAAGAAGATATGAATTGTGGGACTTTGGAGAAAATCTCTACAGCTAAGGCTGTGGAGGTTAAAGGATTTGTGTTATGGCGATAGGCACAAGGTATTAGTGCCTGGTGTGCAAAGAAAATACAAGAACAAAATAAAGTTAGATCATCTAACAGCAAAGCAGACTCATTCAAAAAACATCTACCATTGCACAGAGCCTTCATATCATTGAGGATGCTCATTACATAGATAAATTCTACATTTCAAACCTTCTGGGCTATGTATGGGATTTTTTAATGAAAAACCTCGATTGCATTCTTGTCTCTAATATATACAAGCCGAAGGGCTAAAGGACTTGGTGACAAGCCCTTTTATTAGCATCACCCCTAGTAGAATAAAAGCACATAGTTTGCACAAAATTGCCACTTCTGCTTCCAAACTCTTGTTATGAATATGGTCAGTCTTTGGTGCCAAAATAAATAAACCTAAGATGAGGATCCACTAAAGGAATTCAAACAAATAGGAAAATTTAGCTATTTGAAGTTGACACAGGAAGCTGATGGTTTCACATTCACAAACTACACAACCCTAGGACACGAGCCCGGATCCTATACGGAAGGGGAACATAAAAACAACATTTACAGAACACCTAGAACAGACCCCAGCACCCAGCTTTGGTTTCCTTCAAAAAGTCATCGCAACCACAGGAAATCTAGGAGTCTATTCTATGTCTGATGCTGTGTGTTGTAATCCACGAGAGGCTTTCTTTTCGCTGTGCTCACGTTACTTTAATACAGAGGTCAGCAAACCATAGCCAAATCCTGCCTGCCGAATGGTTTTTACATTTGCAAATGATGAAACAATTCAGAAGGAAAAGAGTATTTCGTGACATAAGGACAAATTGAAATTTCGATAGCAGCGTCCATGAATAAAGCCTATTTGGAACACAGCTATAGCCAGTTGTTTCCATAATGTCTGGGATGGCTTCTGGACTCAAAGGGCAGAGTTAAGGAGTTGTGACTCAGTCTGTATATGTCTTGCAAGGCTGAAAATATTTACTGTCTGGCCCTGCACTTTCGTACCCACTGCTTCCGTGGATCCTGGCTGCATGAGGGCAGAGAGCGGCTAGGCTACCTGGTGATCTGGGCGAAGCTCAGGTGTGGTTTGAAAATTGCTATGTAGATGGAATTAGTTCTTATTTTAGCTGATTCCAGTTACCTAGGTTACAGAGCATATCAAAAATAGTCAAAATAGCATGTGGATAAGAAACAAATGTCTAGAGAGAGGCAGCAATGGCTTTCAGAAGAAAGAAAACGTTCTTTTTCTTGGAGTCCCCCAATGCTAATGAGCTTCCTGGGGCTAAGTGAAGGGAAGGAGTGAAGGGACTTTTGAACTTCCCAGCAGGACCTCCAATCAGTCAACAGAATAGAAACTTTATTGATTGGAGGCCTTGGCAAAATTTAAGGTTACCTGTTGGCACTGGTATTTTGAAATTCAATGGGTATTTTGGTAATAAAATCTCATGTAGCTTTGTAGTGGTGAGAGAATGATAACTCTGTAATTATCCACAAGACATGTTTTGTGATTTTTCTACACACTTTTTTCCCCTTGGACTCTGCTGAAAATTAATTTCAAGGCATCAGAAATGCTAGAAGTGGATGCACCCAGCTAGAGACCTTGCTATTCCACGTGGGGTCCTTGGACCTGCAGCACTGGCACCCTTCTGGAGCTTGTTAGAAATGCAGAATTTCAGCCCTCCCTCCCCGCAATTTGATGGATCAGAATCTGCATGTTAACAAGATTCTCAGGTTTGTCTGAATATGAAGTCTACAATCGGGGTTCCAGACTGGTTAAATTCTAGTGAGGGCCCTCTTCTGGGCTGCAGAGGGCTGACTTCTCCTTGTACAGTCACAGGAATGTAAGGAAAGAGGTGGAAAGAGGGCAAAAGAGACACACACTTGTGACTGGATTTCCTCCCACAGCCCACACCTGATACATTGTCCCATTGGGAATTACGATTTGAACACGTAGATTTAGAGGAGACCCAAACATTCAGTCCATTGCAGTGTTTCTCTGCTTTTTGTACTATACTCTCAATGTCAAAAGAGATAATGACCTTGGGAAGGTACCAAGGGCCTCATGGTTCTGAGATATTAAGAATGGTAATGGCTAATGTCTGTAGGATCTTAACTATGAATCATGTTCTGCACCAACTCTAGAGAGGGAGTTCGCCTTTCAGTCTTGCTAATCCTCTTACCTTATGCATGAAGAAAATGAGCCAGAGAGCAAACAAGTGCATCACCCAAGATCACATATCTACTTAGCTTCAAAAATGAAATTTTGGCTCCCAAACCACGTTCTCACCCTTGTGTTCTCTGCCTCTGAAATACAACATTGAGATGTGGCAACAGATGAAGTGGTTAGTACAGATGACAGTCTAAAAACCACTGCACGCTCAAATCAAAAGCACGATATGCTGAATTTTTTAAAAAAATGTAAAAAGAGAATGAAAATAAAAGAAAGAGATGTTCATTGGAGAAGAATAGCCCAATTATCTGAGAGAACGCAAATCGACTTGAATGTGTGATGAAAGTTGGAAGCCAATTGGCTTCCATAGTGATTTTGCTTCTCGTAGTTAAGTGTGAACCACTGACTAGTACACACAAAAGGTAATGAGATATCCAGTTTCTTGTCTTCAGAGACTCATTCTATTTCTTTCTCAAATGAATGGAGGGCTGATGGTATAGTTCAGTGGTAGAATGCTTGCCTGAAGTGCAGGAGGCCCTGAATTCCATACTCAGCCCCAGAAGGAAAAAAAAGTTGAAGTCCCAGCTGAAGGAAGGGCAAGTCTTAAGAGGAGAAAATTACAGAGCCCTTTGATATCTTCCAATTCAGTTCCAAAGTAATGGAGATGTGGAGATGTTTTGCACATTTCACACGATCTACTCTGATCCCTTTGACAGCAGGATCTTAAAACTTCTAAACAAGTGTTCTCAAACTTTGAGACTTCTTGAAGAATCCCCATATTTCTTGGCTTTGAGTTAATGTTTATATCTTGCTTATTTTGTGCTAGGAACTGTTCTAAGAAGTTTTCAAATAGATATTAATCCTCCTAACAACTCTATTTGGCAGGTGGGGGTCATTGTTATTCTAGATTATGATTTGGATCGATTGAATTATTTCTTAGCCAAGGAGGCACAGAGAGGTTAAGTCACGTCCCTAAAATCACACAGATAATATCTGGTAGAAGTGGATTTCACATTGAAGTAGCTGGTTCCACTCTCCGTGCCCTTAACTCTCACCCTAGAGAGTCTGCTACTAAACCTACTTTCCAGGAATATTTTTTTAAACTGTAGTTTTAAAGAAGTTTGAAAATATATGTTTAAAGTATCTGGAAAACTGTGTTGTCAAAATCTTAGTGCTTTCTTCTAAAAAAATTTAATAAAAAACAATAAGGGGCATGGGAGGGAAATTATTCTACCCACATTTTTAATACGAATGCTTCTCAACTTACCAGGGTGTTAGGCTATAATAAACCCAGAGTAGATTGAAAATATTGTAAGTCAAAGATACATTGAATATTCTCAGCCTACTCAGTGTCACAGCTGAACGACACAGAGCCCCATAGAGCTTAGGTTGTCTCCAGGGCCCAGATTTGGGAGGGAGGATCACACCACACACCACTAGGCTGGGAGACGGTCTAAATGTGAAATCTGAAGCACAGTTTCTACTATGTTGAATGTCTATTTCTGTCACACCACTGTAAAGCTGAAGAATCCTAAATTGAACCATCAGAAGTCAGGTACTGTGTGTATTGACGGATAGCAGGGAGTGGCAGTGGGTAGCACTTGGCCAAGTCTGGAGACACTTTCCATTCTGGTGGTCTGGGAAGGTGGGTGTCACTCCTAGCATCTAGTGGAGAGAAGTCAGGGCTGCTGCTAACAGGCAACCTGCCTTGCACAGGACAGTCCCCACAAAGGTCCCCAAATGGCAAAAGAGCTGAGGCCGAGAAACCTATGCTACGGGCATGAGGGTAGATGACATTTATCTACTGGTTAGGAAGATACACACAGATCTCGGGCTAGAGGAGGGAGTGCTGGATGTCAGAGGCGACAGACAAATACCCCTGCAGCATATGGGGGACGCAGACAGTGCAGGGTTCTTGAAGGTACTGAGGGTTTGAGCCTTTGGGGTAGAGGAAAGGGCAGCCCGGGGCTTGGGTTCTGTTTTCCTTGACTGTTAACTCCCAGACATCTTGTTTAGAGAGTGCTAGCAAGATTGCCGGTGTTTGTCTCTGCCTTTAAGACCATCTCTTTCTCTTTAGAGAGCAAAGGGAAGCTTGGGAAAATCCAGTTTCAAGCTGAACAGAACTGTGACTCTTTCAATGCAGAAGACCTCTGCAGAGAGTAGAAAGCCTCAGGCACACGTGATCCCAAGCAAATGAACCTATAGACAACATGCACAGTCCTAGTCTAGGACACAGAGTTCCAGACTGCAAAAGGTGGAGCAAGGTAACAGCTCTGATTTAGCTGAGGCCATTAAAAGCTTTAAGGGAGAAAATATAGCATCAAGGCAGGAGCTAAACACTGACAGCTACTGAAAGAAAATGGATGAAAAGCTTACTAAATCCTCTGCTGCTAAATGTTCTCCATTAGTCAATTTGTTTTTCAGGCTCTGAAGGGAAGAGGTTTAGCCGAAAGGAGTTTTAGAGTCTAAGCTGTAAATGGAAATCTGGACAGGCACATGGCTAACCCACTTGCGTGTCACATGATTTTCTGGGTGGTGGCTGTCGTAAATATGACATTCCCTTCAGCAGAAGTTTTAAATTTTTAGGTGGAAGTTTAGGGGTTTGAAGTTTTCTCAGAATCCTCCTTTTTTGCAGAAGTAGAAACAAGGTAATTTTCTACGTGGATCTCCCCCAAACCAAGGTGATCTTTGGGAACTTCCTGTGGGAAGGTCAATGTCAAAGCCAGAACGATGCTAGAATGTGGAAAGCGGAAGTCTTTTCTAATCAAATGCAATGTCAGCGAAACATTCGGTTCCCATGTGTTAGTTGCTTTTCTGATGGTCGGAGTGGAAGAATTTGGCAGTTGTATCCAACCCAAATGTGACCTCGGGCAGCTAGTAATGGGACCCCACAAGATCAGGAACTTTTAACGTGATTATGTGATTTTGAGCCATGTTTCTCATGACCCCATTGTGTGGTGCTGAAGCGTGGACCTCAGAGGGGACAACAGAACAGACGGTGCAGTGTTGTACTGACCCTGCCTCCTGTGGCCGCCACACACAGTCAGTTGAATTGAAACCTGCCTGTATCAGACATTACGAACACTGTGCGACTTGGCGAGCAAAACACGGTGATTACCAATAATAGTATTTCCACCCACCTACGCATGTGTGTGCCTGTGAAGACAAGTGCACATTGTTACCAAGCAGACATGTACGTTTTCTTAATTAATTTCTACGCGGTCCAAGATAATTCCTCTTTGTTCTATGCGGCCCAGGCAAGCTAAGGGTTGGACACCCATGGTGCAGAGGTTGGAACAGAAAAGGTGTTGTCATCCTTTTCTCCTGTTGCCCTGCTGCTGGGACTTGGGGCCAGTGTTTCCTGTCAGTTTGCACATGCAAAGTGATTGGTGTAAATAGACTGCTGACAAATGAGCTTCATAATGAAGCATTATTGATGTTTGGAGAACAGCTTCTTCATAGGCAAGAAATATATCAGCATCACGAGCTGGATAGTCTTTCTGCTTTTTTTTAATTTAATTTACTTTATTTTAATGGTACATTTTAGCTGTACATAGTGATAACATTCATCGTAGGGGATTTGTACCTGTACATGATATATCTTGTTGCTTCTTTTTTTCCCATTCCCCTTTACTACTGGTGAACTGTGGAAGTTCTTGGATTTGCCGGAAGGAAGACAACACAGAGGCCCGGCAGCTAAACCCACTGGGGATCCTGTGTAGAGCTGAGAATGAGCTGTCTCGGGCTTGGAAAGGTCAAGACTGCAGAATTCTCCGTGCTCTCCAGGTTTCAGGCCTGGGCTTCACTGAATGGCTAAATCAAATAGCTCAGGGCTCAACCATACATCCTCTAAGCACTTCAAATCTACCCTTAAGCATCTGAGACTCTCCGGTAGACTCCTTCCCTTTCCTCCCCCTGCGGGTTACCTGTTTCTTCTCTGCATCCAACTCCATTAAATTTGCAAGCGATCTATACGCTAGTTCCTCACGTTTTCTGAGGCAGAGTCCCACATTCTTGGCTTCAGGAACAGGAAGGGGGTGTGGGTATTATCATCAGGTGGCATGATGTTCCAGCCCCTCCACCTCAGACCAGGAGAAGGTCCCAGGTCCTCAAGGACACAGGGCTCTATCTGGGGCAGCAACTCTAGCCATAAAAAGTTCTGGGCCTAAATTTCGAAATCACAGGTTTTCTTTAAAGGCTCTATTTGCTTCCTGATCCCAATTACATCCTTTGAGAAAGGAAAGACCACTCAAAATATATCCTCCCACCTCCTTTCAGATCGATTGCCAAGAATTACTAACTAGACCCTTAAATAAGCAAATTAAAGATTTTCATAGTCATCCATCAAATTCAATAGAATGTAAGTTGCTTAAGGACAATGATTCAGCTGGGTCTAAGTTCAAGCTTCAGCACCTTGAACATGACTGGCATATAGTTGTGAATACAGGACATCTGTTGACTGAATAAATAGCCAAAGAATATATTTCAAATTCTTTTGACAATAACTGATTGAGCTACGAGTATGTGCTAAGAAGTGGGATAGACAATATAGACCTTACAAAAATGAAACGGGCCTGTCACATCTCTGACGAGTTTCTAGTTGGGTAGAGTAGACAAGGTACATTTGTAAATGTCTTCAGTCACAAGGAGACCTTGGAGATTGCAAAATAGGAGACTAGATAAGAAATAATAGCAGAGCAGGGCAGTGCAGATGGGAAGAGGGCTCTTAGGTCAGATCAGAAATCTGTGAAGTCATCAGAAGCCTTCTCACTAGACAGGGATTTCCTGCACATTATTAACAAAATACTCCTTTTAAAGTCATCTTTTCAAAAGTCATTATCATTTGTACAAATGTCATAATCTTTGACAGGTTCTCCAATAAATATTAATATTTTAACTATTGTTTTCCACGTCGGAGCTTCAAAAACAAGCTACGCTTTATTCCACTAAATAGTTTTTCCCAAAACAAAAGGCACAGACAAGTTCTTAAGAAAATGTCTGCCCAAGTCTAGTCTTCCATCCAAGGAAACGTAGCAGATGAAAGCATAATTTTCCTTTTCTTGAAGAAAGGAAATTGTTCTGGTTTAACAGGTGAAAAGGGATGATCTTGCATCACCTTACTGAGATGAAGTTAACCAAGATGCACACTTCACAAAAGGGAGGCCTGGCTGCTGCTGGCCATATAACCCATGTGGTCCCGTAGGCCCCTGGCAACAACTGGCTCAGCTGTGGGCTTGGAAACACACTCCACTTCCTTCCTGCTTGCTGTTTTGCTCCAAGCTCCAGTTACAGCCCAGTGTAAACAATGGAGGAGGGCGAAAACAGGTTGAGGACATGTTCTTGGGAACTACCCAGAAGTAAAAAGGCAGAATTTAGCCGGCTGTGGTGGCATACTCCTGTAATCCAAGCACTCTGAGAAGCTGAGGCAAGATCACAAGTTCAAACACAGCCCGGGCAACTCAGCAACATAGCAAGAAACTGTCTCAAAAAACAAAAAACAAAAAAACAAAAAAGCAAAAAAAAAAACCTTGTCTCTCAAAATTTAAAAAAAAATTTTTTTTAAGTGTTAGGAAAGTCACTCAGTGAGAAGGCCATGGGTTCAATCCCCAGTACCACCACCAAAAAAAAAGACAGAACTCTTGGGGATGGATAAGGACTTCCTGTAAGTCCTTGTGACCAGGTTTAGCTGAAAGGTGATTGGATATTCTCTCATTCAGATGTTACTTTGTATTAGTGGCTGCAAACTGACCTTGTGGAGCACTAGGCTAGCCAGTTCTCACCATGTCATACAGACATTTTTCTGAATAAAACTTAATCTTTTTTTCATATAATTACAGCATCTCAGGTTTATTAGAAACACTTTAGAAAATATAGACAAGGATACAAAAGCCCAGTGCAACCTCTGCTAATTTCTTCCCCATTCCCTCTGAAGATTCAAGTATAACTCTGTTGATGTTAACTGACAATAGACAGGCTAACAGGAGAAAAAGCAGAGAGATTTATTTACATGCATGGCAATATCACAGGAAAGTGAGTGTCCAGTGACCCAGGAAGGTTAAGAGACTTGAATACCCTTCTTCACAGAGAAGAGGGAAAGTGGGTGTGGGCAATGGAGAGGGGCTTCAAATGTTTTTAGGGAAGAACAGAGAGTGGCCTAGGGTAAAGGGCTCTGGGTTATAGAAGTTGTGTTTGATTGTTGATCTCTTCCCCATGATAGGACCTTAATCTTCCTTGGGTAATGCAATTATGAAATTTCAGTAAGAGAGTTGAAGGCAATTGTGTTCCTTCTTGGTGGATCTGCTCTTTAGGTAGAGAGGGAAACTTCAGTGAAAAGTCTTTCCCTATGCTGGGGAAGGGGGTCAAAGTGACTGTATTAGTCAGATTTCCAGTTCCTGGGACAAAATGCCCAGCATTCACAACTTAAAGGAGAAGAAGTTTATTTTGGTTCATAGTTCAGAGGATTCAGTCTGCAGCTGATTACATCCAAGGCAGAAATGGCACACCAGAGGTGCCTGGTGGAAGAAAGCTGCTCAACCTGTGGCCACCAGAAAACAGAGAGCGAAGGCAGGAGCTGGGGACAAGAATACACCCTCCTAAGTCATGCTTTTAGTGACCTACTTTAAATCAGGCCCCACCTCCTAGCAGCACATTCAGATGTGAACTCATCAATGAATAAATTCACTGATGAGTGTAGCGCCCCAAGATCCAATCCCCTTTCCATACACATGAGGATTTTGGGGCACATTTTAGATCGAAACATAACAGTGCCCTTGGTTGTGAGGCAGCGTCTTAGTCTTTCCAATTTGCTTTAGTTCAAAGTTCTCACTCAGCATGCTGAAATGCCATGCTTGGGGGTATTATTTTCCAAGTCCCACTATTTCCAACCTTATTTCTAAGCCACTGTTATTTCTACTCAAGCAATTGGGACCATTTCTATATACTGCTCCTTATCCTTTTCTTTCTTCATTTTATGATATTCCTGCTGTTTAAAGACTATTGGAAGAATCTCATGACAGCAGAAAAGAAATAGGGGATTTACTACAGACACAAGCTGATGTTGGGGACCAGAATTCAAAAGTGACCACTGCCTTGCTTCTCTGAGGCCCCCACGAGTGTCTAGGCCTTAGGGCACACGAATGGATTTGTGTCAGAGGAGTTTCAGCCACAATCACTCACCAAGCAAGCTTTAGGCTCTCTTCCTCTGGCTTCCTGATCTGAGTTGCTTCATAGAAGTCTGCTCTTTTTTTTTTTTTTTTTTGGCACTGGGGATCAAACTCAGGGCCTTGCACTTGTGCACTCTGACCACTGAGCTAAATCCCAGTCCCTAGAAATCTGCTCTTGGGCACACCTTTCTCCCAAACGTTCACGATAATTCAGAGCTAAACCATCCCAGCTATGTCAAGAGAAGTGTTTGGACCAATGGACCAAGAAGCAGCTGGCATATTTACAGTTTCTGAAACTATTCAAAAGGGCATATGCTGACATTTTCCCAAGTGCTTGAGATGTCAGAAAATGTAATTTTAAAGAGCTCACTGTTGTGACTTTGTTCCTGTCTTGTAGTTAAGAATTATTGGAAAACATGATGTAACAACTGAAACTACTCAGTCATACCCATGCGTAAGCAAACCCTTTTTATGTTTAATAACTGAAAATGATTCACCAAATTTTATTAAAGGCTCCAAATGGCTCCGAAAGTTACCCCACACACCCTCTTTTCCCGGTTACACATTTATTGATCATTGTCTTACTGAGTGTGGATTTGGAGCCATTTCTTCACCGTACATTTTTTGCCCTATATAATGGAACCATTAAAAGAGAGATGATGTGACATATAACAATTTCATTAAGGTGAAAGGATTTGTAATGGAGTCTGCTAAAGCAAATTGACAATAGGTTGATTAACAGGACAGTGTGTAGGTGCTTTACATGCAGGAAAGTCACCAGCTAATAATCCAATGACATTTAGAGAATTATGTCTTGTGATCAAAATATATGATGAATATTTGAATTTTAAAAATTTATTATGGTAAAAGACAAGAAGACATGCTGCCCTTAATCTCCCTCAAGATACTCTCCCTCAATTCTAACACACTTCTCCCATCATTCTTGCCAGTTCCTGATGCAGTTCTGGAAGTCCTCTTTTGTGAGTGTCTTTATGAAGTATGATCAAAAATATGGTGAATGTTGCTGCCAGGTGCCATCCAGTGGAAATGTAGGCTCGGAAAAACATGATGGTGTGTCCTCAACCACCATATTCACTGAACCTAGCGCCATGCAATTTCTGCAAAATGACCATGAAAGGTAAACGTTTCGAATCAATTCAGGACATAGAGGCAGCTATGGCAGCACAACTAAAGTCACTCATGAAAGAAGACTTCCAGAACTACTTCAGAAAGTGAAAAGAATAATGGGATAAGTGTGTTTGAACCAAGAGAGGTATTTTTTAGGAGGATTAATGGGAAGGTGTCTTTTACTGTAATAAAAATTTTAAATCTAATCTTTGACCTTTTTTTGATCACACTTTATATATACCCTCTTCATAGGAGAGAAGGAGGGGGATGTAACAATTTAGAGGGAGACTAAGTGATTTTTAGGGACAATGAATGGGCCCAAAGAACAGACAAGATCTTGGGACACAGTTTGCCTAGCTCTGTGAACTCTAACCTACTTTCTTGTGAGTGAATGCTCTAGAAAGTTCAGCCTCTTGGTAGATCAGGAGCTTCGGAGAAAGCCCATTTCTGCACTTTAAGAGGGAAAGAGGGATGAGATACAGGACAGGATGGGTGAAGGAGACCTTGGTTCCCCTTCAGCTCAAAGCACTGAGCACATAAAAGTGCCGTGCTGTGGGGTATCATTTTCCCAGCCCCAACAATTTATTATAAGAAGCTATTTTATCCAAGGATGACTTTTTCCGGGAAAAGTGGAGATGGAACCCAGGTTCAAGGACCTGGAAGTGGGTCACTGGCACATTTTTTTTTAAAGTAATAGAATTAACACAACTGAGTGCCTACCATTTTCCAGGCAGAGTTCCAAGTTTTAACTTATTTAATCTTCACAGCGCTCTAAGATGGATCTTATTACATCCAATTTAAAGGTGATGAAACTGAGGCACAGAGATGATGAGTAACTTAACCAGCCATAAGTAGAAAAAGACAGAGCCTGGGTTCAAGACCAAATCATCCACTTCCTTCATCTGCTTTGAAGCCCTGTGCTATTCGTGCTTGCTCACAGCCTCCCGGGCTATAAAAGATCTTGAAGTGGTCTCTGTCTGCTTTATTCAGCCAGCAAGCACTCAGGAAACCTCTCCTAAGGTTTCCAGACATCTACCAGGCACTGGGAACCTAATGTTCAAAAATCCTTAGAAGAAATTCTCTCAATCTGCTATATTTCACACTACCACTAAATACGTCCCTCTTCTTCTGTCCCTGCAAAAGCAAGTCCTTCTGCTATTGGCATTCACCTTGGCTCCTGCTGGCACCAGTCATACCCAAGATTGCCACATGATGCCAAATTGCTGATTGTCACTTACGATGTCTCCTTGAAGCAGGCTGTATCATTACCTAATCACAACACAGCTAATCTGCCTTATCGGGAGGCCTTGGAACAGGACCACTGGGCTAATCATTCTCCCAGAGGATCTGTCTCCCAGGATCCAGCTCATCCGTACTTGGAGCAAGGACTGAATGCAGTGGTGGCTACCTCCTCCTCCCAGCTGCTCACACTCAGTCTTTTTTTTTTTTTTCTTTTTTCCGGATTATTTTGACCAAGGAAAGGCTGGGGAAGGATACATTTGGTAGGATTTCTTTAAAGGTGTCCTAATTGGGCAATTGTTAAAGATCGTTAGGAGCCAGGTGATGGAGTAGATAAAGAGGCTCTGATCAGTTTTTTGGCCAGTTGTGATTTCATCCCAAATCTAAAACCTGTTCTTATCTTGGGAAAATCCCAGGTCTTTTTCTTATACTGGAAAGGGTGGGGCTTAGGCTTATCAGTAACTCACTTATTTTTCCTCCAGCCCTTGAAGCCAGATCTCTCCTGCAATCAAAACACGAAGGAAAAGCTTAGCAGCCTATTGCAAAAGTTCTGTTTTTCTTCCAAGTTCATCTCTTGGAACTGTGTCTTGCTGTTGATTGGAACTGGGTCGTGCCCAGAACAGGAGGCTACACTCAATTCTGTTTGAAGGCGTGAGCACTGAAATCCGCAGCTTTTTCTTACAGAGCAGAAGGAATGTATTTGTTATTTATTTGTCCTTATTTGGGCTCAGTTTCCTGCAATGGTGGTTTTGGGCTCTTTTCTCAGGCCGACAATAGTAGACACAGCAAATTCATTTGTGGAAACTGTCTGGCTGTGGTCTCCGTCTGTGTCTTTAAATATACTTGAGTTATTCTATTACCATTCTGTTTAGCAGCCACCCACATGTGGAATGCTTCCACTTTGACTGGCAGACATATATTTTTGTTAAATTCTTGATTTAGAATGTTTTAGAATTTAGAATTGGTTTTTAGGGTTCAGAATGGGTAAAGCAAGACACTAGCAATTCTTTGTTTTGTGTTTTTTGTTTGTTTGTTTTTTGAGACAGGGTCTCGCTATGTAGTTCAGGCTGAACTTGACCTCACTAATAGCCCAGGCCGGTCTCGAACTCATGGCTATCGTCATGCCTCAGTCTCCCAAGTGCTGGGATTACAGGCGTGTGCCACCGTGTCCGGCAAAATTCATGATAGGTCAATCTACATAATTTGTGAGGCCCAGTGCAAAGTAAAAATGTGCGGTCACCTTCAAAAATTGTTGAGATTTTTAGCCAAGGGCAGTGGTGCACATCTGTAATCCCAGCTATGCAGGAGGCTGAAGCAGCAGGATTGCAAGTTAGAGACAACATAATGATAAGCCAGCTGTACTGCCCCCCCTGATCCCATCACCTTCCAAATACATGAGACTTTGGGGGTCATTTCAGGTTTAAGCCATAACACCCTCCCAAAAGGAGATGGGGGCCTCAACTTGCCCCACAGAGTGAGCTTTAGACTTGTCAGTGAGTGGCACAGGCAGATTTATCAGGCAGATTCAAAGCAGTGCACACTCAGAAAGGCGTGCAGATGCTCCAGGGTGCGATGCACTGTGGCTTGGGCTTGGGGGCTATTATACGGTCTTCAGGTGGTCTCAGGACACATGATCTGAGATGCTTATTGCTCTGAATTATTTACCATCACCTAGCGTCTACTTCCTTAAGGTCAGGTGGCTCATTAGTGGTCTACCGCAAAAACTGGCTTTAGCAGCTCGGTGAAGATGTGCACTGTGTGTGTGTGCGTGTTTGAAGTCTGGAGATATGATACCAATTAATAGTACTATTTCTTTGCGAGTGGAAGTCCTTGGAATTTATGGACTGGAAGAGAAACGCAAGCCAAATTTACAAACATATTGCATCTTTCCGACTCAGGAATTTAGGAGGGACCTAGAAGTAAAACAGACCCGGGATAAAAAAGACACTGTAACCTTGGGTAACTCTGATTGTGTCCTGAAGCTGCAGTTTTCTTTTCTTTTTTCTTTTTTTGTCATACGTTGGCAACCTCTTTAATATCTAGTGACTAGATATTATAAAATTAGGACTCATATGTCCAGTATACACACTATATATACAGTATAGCAAAATTAAATGAAATGCATGTACTGTAACAGCAATGGATAAACTGAAATTTTCTACCATACACTTAACAAAACACCTTTCACAATTTCTTCCCTCCCACCTCCCTCAACCCAGTGAGCAAGTTAAGTACAGAGAGTATACTGTTCAGAGGTGGTTTGTGGTTTAACCATTCTATTTGCAAGCATAGTGTTTCCCATCAGTTTTTAAAAAGCTATTTACAAAGTGTTATTCTACTACTTCTACTTTTAAATATATCAAGCCCTTCTACATATCTAGAACTAGATTTTTCATGTAAGAACTTATCTACTATCATACAGAACTGATAAATAAAATTGCACATATAGCAATGGTTATAAACTGAGGTATCTTCTAAATACGAACATTTTGGGCCTGAACCGTTCCCTCCTCTCTGCTTTCAACTCAGTTGACAAGTACAGGCATATGTAATGTGGTTGAATCCAAAATTTGTTTGAATGGTTGAATCCAAAATTTGCTTACAGAGGACAAGCTTTTCTGTGTATTTCAACACAAAGTATACAAAATGTATTAACTTTACTACTTTGTTATACACTGTATACACTTTGTATATACCTCTTTAACATTTAGGAACTCAATGTTGCAAAACTTGGACTTATTTGTCCATGATATAGGCTATATACACATCAAAACAAAACCCACAAAACATACAGAAAAGTGATGTCTGAAAATGTCTAAGTACAAACACACTAATATACTACCTTTTGCAATTGCTTCCCTCCCACGACCTCCAAACTACTGAACAAGTTATAGACGGTACCATATTGCTCAAGAGGTGGTTTAACTATTCTTCTCCCAAAAAACAATATTTCAAATGAATTTTAGCAAAAAGATATTTACAAAATGATATTTTCCTACCTCTACATTTAACATACGTTGGGCACCTCTAAACATCGAGGTAAGACTAGATGTTTCAAGTAAGGGCGCAATTTGTCCATTACATATACACAGCAGTCTTGATTAAACTGCACACATGTAACCACAGTTGAACGTGTCTTGAAAATATGAGCATTCCAGTCTAAAATCCTTCTCCACTAACCCACTGGGCTAAAATGCTTACATTTTCAGGAGACAATCTTTCCTAAGAATTTTAAACAGAAAATGTACAAAATTTGTTAGTTTTCAACTCTACTTTTATCAAAACTGGCAACCCCTTTAACATCTATCTAGCAGACTAGATGCTGTACAAGGACTTGTTTGTCCTTTACCCACCCTACACACACAGCAAAGTAAAACAAAATGCACAGATACAAGGGACAGTGGTAACTTGCCTCTCTATAAGCGTACTAGCACAGCACTCTGCATTTCCTTTTCTTCCCAGAACTAGTGCATAAACCCAATGTGTACTACTCAAGGGGGTGTGTCTATTCCCCTCACAACGTAACACTTCATGTGAGTGTTATATAACAAAAAGAAATTTACAAAATGCACTATTTTAGGGGTCGATCCCCAGCACCCCCCCAAAAAAGCTTTGTTTCACTACTTCTACTTTTTAACATGTATCAGGCACTTGAGAATAGCTACAAAGACCAGATGTTTCAATAAAGTACTTAGCATTGTCAAAATATATATACATATATATAGTAATGGGGACTAAAATACACACCCAAAACAATGGCTACAACATGAACATCCTCTACATGTAACCAGTCTGGTACAGGACCTTCTGTCTTCTGCTCCGTGTCCTGTAACACACAGAACAAACGTGTACAAGTATCACTCATAGGTTGGCTTCTCCAGATGGTCTAACAAACTCCATTTCAAAGTCATTCTAGAAGACGTTTCTTTTCTTTGTTTTTAAACAAATGGGTGTTTCCAAGACACATGATTTTCTGACTACTTTATCATAGGTCAGCAACCTCTTTATATCTACATTGTCCACATGCAGCAAGTTTTCTTTTAAAAGGTTGGGGGAATGTTGAGAGCAGCTTTTTCATATCATATACACGGGCCTTTTAAAAACAGCCAGTAAATCTTCCCAAAGGGTGGCAGGCAGTTCCAATTAGCCAAATGTGGAATGTTACTTTACCGTCTCTCTCTTTGGCAACCGCCCAGGGCCAGCTAGTGTTCCACGGTCCTCGGCCTGGACTCCCTCACCTTCCAGGGCAGGTGACACCTTTACTTGTCCTTGTCGCAAGAAGGTGTGGTCTCCCCCAACTGAGACACAACAGTCACGCCAGGACCCAGATCTGCGCGGTTCTATGGTCCGAAATGGCCGAGCTTTCAGACTCGCCTTCTGGGGCCCTTGATGTAACAGCCCTCTGCGGCGGTCAGGAGGGCTCCATTCTTCTCATCACACCACGTCCTCGGCAGCTGGCAGGGGCTTCACCTAGGCCAGCAGGGTTGGGCCAGGGGACTCTGCGGCTCAAGGGGTCCGGCTCCAAGGCTGCCGCCCCCACCCCCGCCGCCATCAGGTCATCGAGGTGGGACTGAGGAGCGGTTCGCCTGTGCCTCAAAGCCTGGGTCCTGCCAGTGGGCAGTCACAGCGAAGAAGCTGAGGGCCTGCAGAACAGAGGCGTGGCCCATCCCCGGGCCCCCCAGGTCACCCACCATGGTTCATGGGTGGGAGAGCCTGGAGCGCGGCAGTTTTCTTAAAAGTACAATTTTTAAATTACAATTTCCTTTGTAACTACAAATGCAAATGTAGAAAAGTGAAAAAGAGCTTGGGATGTAGCTCCGTGCAGAGGCTCTGGGGTCAATCCTCAGTACTCCCAAAATAAAGCAGAAGATATTTTTATGACATGTTACAATGTGGGTAAGATATGAAAAGATGCTAAGTGAAAGAAGCTAGTCACAAAATGTCATATATTGTATGATTCCATTTGCATGAAATTTCCAGAATAGACGAATCTACAGAAACAGAAGGTAGATTGGTAGCTGCCAGGGAATGTGGGGAGGGGAATGAGAGGTGATTGCTCATGTTTTCCTTTGAGACTGAAGAAGCAGCCACAAACAATATGAAAATGATTGTGCCTGGCTGGGTTACAATAAAACTTTATTTTTGGACACTGATAATTTAATTTCATATAGCTTTCACATGACATAAAAATATCTTCTTCTTTTTTGACTTTTTTAACTCTTGAAAAATATAAAAGTATTCTCATTTTGAAAGCCATTTAAATATGGGCAGCCCCAGGCCAGAATTTGCTGGCTCCTGTCCAACAAGGAAGGCAGCCAACAAGGGGAGAAACTATTGAGAGAAAACATAAAGCATATTGTTTTACTCAGAATTTGGAGTGGCAGATGAGAGAAGCACAAGCATGTAATATTTTATTTATTTTGGCAGTACTGAGGATCGACCCCAGAGCCTCTGCACTGAGCTACATCCCAAGCTCTTTTTCACTTTTTTTTTTAAGAGACAGAGTCTTGCTAAGTCACTAAATTGCCCAAGTTGACCTCAAACTTGCAATCCTCCTGCCTCAGCCTCCTGAGTGCTGGGGCTAAAGGCATGCAATATTTAATGCCTCTTCCAGGTTTTAGTCTGGACTGAGATTATGGATTCAACAAAAGAAAACTTAGCACCTAACAGTACTGGGGAATGTTTTTGAAAGAACACTCAGACTCTGAAGGCTTTATATAAACAAGAAGATTATAGAAGCAAACAATGACATAAACACACTGAATTCTTTTTAATGTAAAAATTGTGATGTAATTTGAACCAAAAGAAGTTGGAGTTTATATTTCAGCATCTATTAAAACTATGTGGGGGCTGGGGATTTAGCTCAGTGGTAGAGCACTTGCCTAGCAAACACAAGGCCCTGAGTTCAATCCCCAGAACCCCCCACAAAAAAATGATGTGTCTATGGAGCTTAACTACAAGTCACTGTGCAATGTTATGCTATGTGCCAGAGTACTTGTGGCAAGAACTTCCAGGACCTGATGACACGAAGTAGAAGCCAGAGCTGCTTCTGAAAAATTGAAGTAATTTTTCTTCAATTACTTTCTTGACTTGCACTTCATTACAGCCTGGTGATAACCTCCTGAGCTTATAAGTAACTCCTCATAAATTTTTTTAAATTTTATTTTAATGGTACATTTTAGATGTACATAGTGATAACATTCGTCATAGGGGATTTGCTCCCCATAAATTTAAGCTCTTTATGTTTGTTTAAAAGATCTTTAGAACACTCTTAATTTTCAACCCAGAAATTGTTTTGAAGACTAACATAGATTGTTACTAGTGGCTCTTTGCCACTTAAGAAATCTATAAGAAGAGGGATCTCTGAAAAGCTACAAAAAGAAAAGGAATCCAAACTTTGATGGATGCAAAATTCACGAGCCCCTCTAATTCGATTGTGCAACTTCCTCATGTAAATTATTTCAGTATGCAAATTACTGAGAACACTTCCACCCCAAGGCTATATTGATCATTAAACTAATTAAGATTTCGACAACTTTCTTACATTAACTAAGACTCTTTCTCCAATTAGTGACTATTTGGCACATAATTTTATAGTAGAAATCAGGAGTTTACAATATTCAAATTCTTTGATGACATCATTCTATCCTTTGGATTTATCATCTGAGGACAATCTGAAATTTAGAGACAGAAAATGTAAGTCCAAAGATGTTCGTCAGAGTATTCTCCATATCAGCAAAACCATGGAAGTAATCCAAATTTTCAACAAAAGGAAGTGACAAAAATAAATTAGAATACAATCATATGATGGCCAATTATACTGTCGTTGAAATGTTTAGTCAGTCAATTATTTCAGTTGATGAGTCAATCCCTTTGAATATAAAAGTGGTATGTAAATATTTTAAATGATCCGATGGAAAACTTGCATGTTCATGTACTCAAGAGTCAGGAAAGATAACTTCAAATAAGACTGCAGAATTAAGACCAAACACATTGGTAGGTATGTAACAACTGACGGAAGCAAAATAAACATAATTTTATTTTTAGAAAACAATCCTCAAGTTGAATTTTAAAAACCCCAAACAATTTCCAACTCTGTGTGACATGTAGGGGGTGTGTTTAAACTGAGGTGACTCTGAAAGCTGAAGATAAGCCAATCAATCTGGCAAATGTTGAAGGAAAGGAGGGAAGAAAGCATAGAAAACTAGGACCCCAGACACTCACTTCAGACATGATGAGATTCAAGGAGAGAAGCAGAAGACAAGAAAACACATGCCCTTACCAAAAGCAAAGCTGCAACCCACAAAACCATCGTACGAAAAGAAGTGAAGCAAAAACTGGAGGGACTACAACAATAAACGATAGGAGTGGTCCTAAGGCACACTTTCACTCACTTTTCTGGACTCATGGTACATAATGTAGGAAAAACGAGGCGAGGGCATGGAATTAGTAACAGAGAATGTCGCTTTCTGGAACAATGGGCGTTTTTCATTGACTGTGATGAAAGTCAAGTCCAACAACTTCCCAAACATTAAAGGAAAACAGAACCATTGTGTAACCATAATATTAAAAAATAATTACAAAAATGGGAGATCCAACTCTAAGATTAAAACAAAACTGTCCTCAGTGACTGAACATTTGGGTCTAATTGAAAATAGAAACCAAAATGTCAGAACACCCAGAATTCCTGGTCGAACCTGCAGAATATGTCTGTCCTACACACAGAAAAGGAAAAGTTGTGGGTTTAAGCTCCTCCATTAGTAAAAATTAAAATTAACTAACATGTAGCTTAAGACTTTAGAAAATGAACCATAAAATTGACCCAGGAACAGAGGAAAGGAATTAGTAAGTGTTAAGTCAGAAACCAATAAATTAGGAAACAGGAAAACCATGGAGCTATAAAACACAAGTGCTGGATCTTTGAAAAATAAGACAATACAACAGAGCACTAGCCAGCTCAGTCAAGAAAAATGAAGAAAACACAAAATTGGAGAAGAAAACACAAAATTGGAAAAGAAAACAGAGAATTAACATAGATAAAAAGGGATACTTAAAATTGTTATTACTTACCACAAATTACACAAATAAAATTTAAAATCTCAATGAAATGATTGATTTCCTACAAGAAAAAGTTACTCTGATTGACTCAAGAACAAATAGAAAATAGAAATTGTTAAGTACTGAAATGGGAAACTACTTGCTTATCCTACAAAGATCAAAGATTTAAATATAGAAAGTAAAAATACAAAGGTTTAGCAAATAATTTGAATGAATGCATTTTAAAATTATTTTTTATTGTGGCAGTAAAATACATCTAACAAAATGCACTATTTTAGCCATTTTTAAGTGTGCGGTTCAGTAGGTTCAAGTACGTTCACAGTGTCATGCAACAGTTACCACTCTTCATTCAGAACTTTTTCATCATCCCCGACAGAAATGTCTTCTTAGGTCCGGGTAGCCATTATTCCACAGTACCTTCTAGCTCTAAACATGTGCCTATCTCAGGTAACTTACACTGTACATAGGAGTACAGTTATTGGGTTATACATAAGGCAATTCCATGGAATGAATATATTTTTAGTCTTGATGAAAAAACAGCCTTCTAAGCAAGACATAAGATCAAGAAGCCATCAGTGGAATTATTTATAAATTTAATTACATAAAAATATAGGCTTACTTCAGAAAACATTGTTTCTAAAGTTCATAGACTGGAAAAGTTTTGCAACACAAATGACAATTGGCTCACATAAATCAGGAAAAACAAGAGCACTAACCTGGCTCAAAACAGGAGAGCAGGACATCTCCAGAGCGGAAGAAAACAAACGCCAAGTGAACTGAAGAGCTACTTAGACATAATTTAAGAATTAAGCCAGTAATTCCAGCACTTGGGAGGCTGAGGCAGGAGGATTGCTGCAAGTTCCAGGCCAGCCTGAACTACATAGCAAGACACTGTTTCAAAAAAAAAAAAAAAGGGTTCCATAGTATATCAGAGTTGAGAAAAAGAAGAGAAAAGGAATGGTTGGTAAATCTTTTTTTTGTTGTAGTTGATAAATCTTGACTGTCAACTTTATTGGCATGAGAAATGTCTAGATTAGGAAAGTACACTTCTGCAGATGTCTGGGTAGGACATAGGGGCATGACCTTGGGGTCTATATCTGCTCTCTGGCCCCTTCTTCTCTGGCACTGTTCCCCTGCTCTGCTTCCTGAATGCCACAAGCTAAGCAGTTTTGCTCCACCATGCCTTTCCACCCTGGAGCCAGCTTACCATGGACTGAAACCTTTGAAGCCATGAGCCAAATTAAAACATTTATCCTTTAAACTATGTGTGTGTGTGTGTGTGTGTGTGTGTGTGTGTGTGTGTGTATACGTAAGATATTTTGTCCCACCTATGAAAAGTCAACTAGCATGTGTATTCTAAATTTTTGTTCTTTTAGATACAAAAACTTGTGGCTCTGGAGAAAGGGACAAGATTGAATGATAATCTCTCTGCTCCCTTTCTGAGCTCTTCTGGGCCATTGAAAGTAATTCTGAAAAACAAATTATAAGAAAGTTCTTTTTTCTTCACTCCTGCACTTAAAAGTCAATGAAGTGGGGCTTGGTGGTACATGCCCGTCATCCCAGTTTGAGTTTAGCCTGAGCAACTTAACAAGACTCTGTCTCAAAATAAAAAAAATTAAGCACGGAGGGTGACTGGGGATGTAGCTCAGTGCAAAGGCCCTGGATTTAATTCCTAGTACCAGGGTGGTGGTGGTGGGGGGTGATGAGCTCACCCTAAAATTAACTTTGTAAAAATGAAGAAGTCAATGAACAAAGGGGAAAATGGCTACTGGTTAATTAAGAGCATGGAGGTAAAATGTTCATTACTATTTAGTCAAATAAGTTATATTTTTATAGTTTTTATGGTTGCATAGCATTCATGCCATTATCTGAATTATAATGTAATTATGTACTGATCATTGAGCAGAGAAAAGCAGACTGCAAAATACTGTGTATAACGTCATTTTATCTTTGTTTTTAAAGTAAGTAGAAAAATAGTATGAAAATGTATGTAAACTCTCTTTTTTGTGATACTGGGAACTGGACCAATGATTTTCTCACTGAACTACACCCTCAACCCTTTATATAATTTTAATTTTGAGACAAAGTCTTGCTAAATCACTAAGTTGCCTAAACTGGGCTTGAATTTGTAATCCTCCTGCCTCAGCTTCTCAGAGTACTGGGATTACAGGTGTGCACCACCATGCCAGGCTATATGTAAACCCTTAATGGAGTTGTCTAAGAATGTATGAGGTAACGGATAGTCTTTATTTTCTTCTTAATGCCTCTGTACTTAAACTTTTTTCTACAGTCAAAATACGTCACTTTGGTAATTTTTTTGAAGAAATAATGATATACAGAGGTAAGCACAGAAAACCCATGTGCAGGGTTAGCAAGAATGCCTGTGACCTACTAAGAGAAGTGTCTGCCCAGCGCCACGCCCTCTGGCCCTGTCTGGTCCCCAGTGTGCTGTGAGTCATCCTCTGCTCCACTTCCCACCACACCCAGTCCCTTGGGTGAGTGAAAGCCCACTTCCTCCACTTCAAGTGGATACTTGAATCACCGAGGACTTTTAGTTCCCTCTTCACATTAAATCAAAGTTCAGATGGCAGAAAATTAACTCTGCCTTCTGATTACCAGGGCCACTTTCTCCTGCTACCAGGATCCATGTGGTTGGTGGACTCTTTCTCATCCAGCACTACATATGTCCCCAAAAGTCCTCCTCCACTGGGTTACCACAGTAATTTTATGGATCGCTCTGACTTTACTGTGAGAATAAACACCTTCTAACACAGTCTTACCCAAAAGAATATCCCCTATTATTCTCTTACTGAAATGTTATCCTTTAGCAATGCTCCTTTCTGCCATTACTCTCTACCACCACTCCTTAGAGGAAATGAAAGTTTAAATTGACCTGCACTGTTTAAAATAATGAAATATTAGAAACAACCTAAATATACAACCAAAGGAGCAAGTTGATGGGCTTCTGCTTAACTCAGTTTCCCTGTCTGGAGAAACAAGAGTGATACTGCCTACCTTATGGGGATGTTGCCAGAGTGCTTAGAACAGTGCCAAATACATAGAAAGTGCTAGATTTGTTAATATTCTCAAGCCCATAGTGGAATACAGTGTGGTCATTATAGTGGGTAATGAAGAAGCATATTTATTGGCATTAAGGAAGCAGATTTCAGTATTTCAGGACAGCATCTACAATATGATGCCATTTCAAATACTCATATATCATGTGCCTATATGGGTCCATGGAAGAATATTCATACTGAGTAGTTGAGTTTTAAGTGATTTCAACTATTGGTTGATCTTTTTCTTATTTTCTAATATTTCAACATTAATTCTACATGATTTGAATAATGATTTTAGCATAAAGAAAATAATTCTCCACTTTCTTCTTTGACACTTGTGACTTCTGATTTCAGGTTCCCTTTACATAAATGCTCATATTGTCAGGATTGTTTTGTTGTTTGTTTGCTCGTCTGCCTTGGGGGTGAATTTTATTTAGTGAGTGGTTAGCCACTTTGCTTTTAGTCTTCTTGCAAATTTGTTTCCTTCAGTATCAACTCTCATGAAAGCCTATGCAGGAGCAGCTCAGTTTAAGTCAGAGAAGTCATGGTTGCTGCTTCCTGTGCCTGGATCCTTCTGACTACGCCTCTGGCAACAACCACCGTTCACTTCCTTTACCAGAACCTGAAGTGCTCTATTTGCCCTAGAACATTTGTTCATTAGTTGTGATTTAAAGCAACATTCCAAAACAGGATTAAATTAACAAGCTTTTTAAATTATTTCAGCTGAGAGGTGCCAACAAGTTTGGAATCAGGTCAGTCCCAATTGATTTCTGTCGGTGGATAAAACTTAAATCATACTTCTTGTGCTCATGTGATGTCAGAATAGTTTGTCCAGTGCAGGAAAAACAGCAGTTCATCTGGTTGTCTGATATTGTATGGTCCAACTATCTGAATGCTTGGATTTTATAGAGCTTGGGTGTTTTGCTGCTATTCTTTCCTTTTCTGTAAAAAAAAAAGTAATGAGTCATACTTCAATATCCTTCACAGATTTATTTGAAAATAAGCAGGATAAGTTCTGCTTTTGTCCAGAAAATTATTATTGAAGGACCAAAGACCTTCCTTCCACATATTCCTAGTGGGAAAGGTCAAAATAACTTCCTGTAAGAACAGCGGACCTGAGAAAAATGTACCAGAATCCACTGCAGCCCCGCAGCTGGTAGCCTAGTTTGGCATGGAGAAAATGCTATTGATCTGGTTGCTTATTAAATACTGCAACAATCTGGATCTCATTTCATACCTAGAGAATAAACATTTCTGGAAATTAAGCTTGGAAATCTGTACAGTAATCAAGCTTCCCAGATTAGTCTATATACATTATAGTTAGACAAGGGCCCAGTGTTTAGACCAGTAGTCTCTCCAGAGACTAACTTTGTCTCAGTTTGAGCTGGTATAACAAATTACCATAAGGGGCAGCCTAACCAATAGACACTTATTTCTTACAGGTCTGGAGACTGGAAATGAGGTGCCAGGAGACCTGATGTCTAGTGAGGGCCACTTCATGGTTTGCAGATAGCTGTCTTTTATATCCTCATATGGTAGGGAACAGAGAGTAAGAATAATTTCTCATGACCTAATTTCCTACTCAAGGTCCTTACCTTTTGAATCCATCACAATGGGAGCTTGGATTTCAACACAGGAACTTTGGGGAGACACAGTATGTAATATACATCCCTAACCTGTACCTGGAGTGTTTTGAGTCGGCCCAAAGAATAACAAGTTCTCTTAGCTTCTTATTGTGCTGGCTCACATTTCAGTAACTAAAACAAAACAAACCACTCAACTGAAAAAGGATCAAGAGATCTAATCACATACCTCATTAAAGAAGAAATGCAGATGGAAAATAAACACATGAATAGATGTTCAACATCATTAATCATTAGGCAAATACAAATTGAATGCCGCAATGAAATGGCACTACAAACTTCTAAGAATGTCTACAATTGCTTTAACTGACAATACTGCTAAAGGTGCAAAGCAGTTGACTCTTATACATTGCTATTGGGAATGTAAAATGGTGCTGCCACTTTTGAAAACTTTGAAGAAGTTTCTTCCAACTTACTCAGCATTCACACTAGGTAATCCTTCCTCAGTAGAATGGAAACACACGTTCACATAACTCCAAGAGAAAGTGCGTAGCAGCACTGTTTATTGTTGCCCCAAACTGGAAACCACCCATAAGTGAATCTATAAATGTACTTTAGTGTATCCATGCAATGGAATACTGCTCAGCCAGAAAAATAAACAAACTACTGAGATATGTGACAACATGAATGAATTTCATAAACATTATGCAGAGTAAAACTAGTGAGAGAAGAAAGGTCACATGTTACATGATTCCATTTATACAATATGCTAAAAAAAAAAAAAAAAGCAAAACTATGGGGACGCAAAACAGATCAGTAGTTGCTAGAAATTGGGAGTTGTTGGAGGAGACTGACTTCAAAGGCACAAAGTAGAGATGTATGGGGTAATACAAACACCCAATATCTTAACTGTGGTGGTGCTTCCGTGACTATATTTTTCTCAAAACTTATAGAATTGTACACATAAAAAGAATGAATTATGCTATCAGTAAATTACACATCTTTAAATAGGACACAAACAACAACAGAATTGGAGGATCCCAAAACAGGCATTTGCTGTAATATGTTCAACATTTCTCAAATCAAAACATAGCTGTGCTAGTGGAACTAAAATAATACAGTGTATTGGGGAAGAAACTCACTCCACTATCAGGGAGGCTCCTGAGGTCACAATGTGGGTTCCAGTGGCAGCTACACTGGCCTTTATAATGAAGAGATCTCTGCCGGAGTCCATGTGCATTTCTTAGTACTATCACTCTGCACAGCCTCTAGAATAAGAAAGAAGTGAACTGCAAATCATGACAGATCCAATAAGCTATGCATAAAAAGAACTCATAAGGAAGTTGAGCTGCAGGATAGCAGTAAGAAAAACGTTGGACCAATCCCATTTCATTGTTTACCAACCCCACAGAGAAAGCTTAATTCTGTTTTGAAAACAGTCCCATGACAAGTTCATTCAACAGTCTCTCAAAAATGTCAAAGAAGGGGCTGGGGTGTATCTCACATGTGGGAGGACCTGGGTTCGATCCCCAGCACCACCACTATCACCAACAACAAAAAAGCGAAGATCAAGTATCCAGAGATGTTATTGTTGTTCAGAAAATGACTACCTACAGCAGAGTCATGGAAAAATGAATGTTTTTTAAAAAGGAAAAGAAAGAGAAAGATATTGAGTTCGCATGGCTTTGAGTTTCTCGTACCAATTACAAAACCTGAGTGACTGACATTTCTTATTCACTGACTTGGTCAGACTATTTGGTGTCACTTACAAAGATGGGCAAATTTTCCCAAGGATGAGAAGAAAGGGGCAAAAGACAGTAGGAAGATTTTAGAGAAATCACATAAATGTGTGTTGGCCATTTGTATTTCTTCTGCTGTGAAAGTATCTGTTCATTTCTCAAACCCATTTCTTGAGTGCATCATTGGTTTTAGGTAGTTTAAATTTTTTGAATCCTTTGTATAATCTAGATATTAGTCTTCTGTCTGAGGAGTAGCTGGCAAAGATTTTTTTTCCCATTCTGTGAGTTTTCTCTTCACTTTACTAGTTGACTCGTTTGCTGTACAGAAACTCTTTAGTCTAATATAAACCCATTTGTTGATTCTTGTTGCTATTTCCTGTGCAATTGAGGTTCTGTTTAGGAAGTCCTTTCCTACTCCTATGTCTTCAAGTGTTTTACCTATTTTGTCTTCCAGAAGGTTTAATGTTTCTGTTTTAATGTTTAGATCTTCGATCCATTTTTATTTTAATTTAGTATATGGTGAGAGATACGGGTCCAATTTCATTCTTCTACAAATGGATAACCAGTTTTCCCAACACCATTTGCTGAATAGGCTATCTCTTCTCCAATGTATGCTTTTGGATCCTTTGTCAAAGATCATGTATTTGAATATGTCTGGAGAAGTTTCTGTGTCCTCGATTCTGTTCCGTAGGTCCACGTATCTATTTTTGTTCCAGTACCATGCTGTTTTTATTACTATTGCTTTGTAGTATAGCTTCAAGTCTGGGATTGCTATGCCACCTGCTTGGGTCTTATTGCTCAGTATCGCTTTTGCTATTTGGAGATTCTTCTGTTTCCATATAAATTTTAGGATTGTTTTCTCTAGATCTATAAAATATGCTGTTGGTACTTTGATTGGAATTGCATTAATCCTGTATAACAGTTTTGGAAGTATGGCCATTTTAACAATATTAATTTTGGCTAGCCAGGAGCAAGGGACGTCTTTCAATTTTCTGATATCCTCCTCAATCTCTTTTTTCAGAGTGCTATAGAAACACAAATGGCCAACAAATATATGAAAAAATGTTCAACATCTATGGCTATTAGAGAAATGCAAATTAAAACAACTCTAAGATTCTACCTTACCCCAGAAAGGATGGCAATCATTAGGAAGTCAAACAATAACAAATGCTGGAGGGGCTGTGGTGAAAAGGGAGCCCTCCTACACTGTCGGTGGGAATGCAAACTAGTAGAACCATTATGGAAATCAGTATGGAGATTTCTCAAAAGCCTGAAAGTAGAAATCCCATATGACCCAGCCATTTCCCTACTAAGTATCTTCCCCAAAGAGCTAAAGACTTCATACTACAGCAATACCTGCATACCAGTGTTTATAGCAGGAGAATTTGTAATAGCTAAATTCTGGAAGCAGCCTGTATACCCTTCAACAGATAACTGGATAAACAAAATGTGGTAACTATATATAATGGAATACTATTCAGCTATAAAGAAGGACAAATTAGAGTCATTTATAAGAAAATGGATGGACTTGGGAAATATAATGTTCAGTGAAATAAACCAGACTCACAAGCTTGAATACTATATGGCATCCCTCATTTGAATGAGGCAAAACACAAACAAAGAAAAGGGTAAACAATGCATACAAAAGGCAAAGGGTCAGATCTAAGCCAATAGGCAAAGGGTCCAAGGGAACAAGAAGAGGCAAAGGGGGAGGGGATTGGGAATCCAGAGGAATAATGATACCCTAAAAACAAGAACCTAATAACCCAAACTCAGAGCAGTAACATGTACACTAGGTACTACAGTAACTTTATATAGTAGTGACTTACTGCTGCATCTATGTGGCTGTTTACATTGCTCATTGTTTTAAGCAAAAGACACAATGTATTATGGTCTGTAAGCTCGTGTAATGGCCTATAAGTTTGTGCAATTTTGCATGAATTTTAATAAAAATCTACTTAAAAAATCACATAAATGGTGAATCTCATATGGAATAGAGTGGGTGCCAGCAATGGCATCCTGGATTCTGTGAGAAAGGACGAAGGATGTTTAACTGCACCGTGCTGCCTTTTGGTGAGGAATGAGATGTACCTTGGAGATGAAGATGAGAGTCTTAAGTAGCTAAAGAGGTAAGATGTTAGTAAATCTGAAAACAATAACACATCACACACTGCTAGAAATGTTCCCTGAAATACCTATTTGCATGAAAGGACTCTTACTTCCCGAGAGGAACAGCTGTTGTCAAACACACCTTGTGGGGTGACTGGCTCAGACACTTGTCTTTCCTTGGGCATACCAGCCTGTAGGGTGGTAACACATTCCAGCTCTTGAAATAGTTTTGCCTCCTCTAGCCACTTTTGCAAAGGTGCCTAGGATTTCTGAAATTCAGAGGCACTCAAGTGGGAGCAGCTGGGACTCGGGAAGTCACCTTCAAAAGAAGCTGGCAACTGTGACAGCAGGGTCCCGTCTGTGCCCACCTCAGGAGAGCTGCATCTCTGGCCGGGGAGGAAGCCTCCATCAAGTTCTCAGCACTGAGACCACAGGAGGATCCAGCTGGCCTCCTCTGCGTAGTCTACATACTTCTCACTGCTGCGATTGTCATTTCAATCCAGGCTTCACTGTAGATAATCTGTGTGTGGCAGCATTGCAGTCAATCCCAGCACCAGGAAGGAACACTGTTAAGCATACGGCTTGGTGTGTGTAGAAGATAATACTGAGGATGCTTATGTGGATGTGTTATTGCTTGGTTCTTTGTGCCATGCGGCTCTCCAACTCTGTCTGCTGCAGATCCCATTAGCCGTGCACTGGGCACAAGAAAGAGGCTCTCTGCTGCTTCAAGAAATTGTGTACTTGGATGGAGTTGGGAAAATAAATGCAGGACGATTGTGATGACCTCATTTGCCTCTAAGAAATCTTTCTTCTCAGATCCAAATAAAAAATAGTGACATTAAGCCAAGCATGGTAGCACAAGCCTATAATCCCAGCTGCTCAGGAGGCAGAGGCAGGAGAACACATGGGCAACTTAGGGAGACACTGTCTCAAAATTAAGAAGGGCTAGAATTGTAGCTCAGTGGTTGAGCACTTGCCTGGCATGCATGAGACCTGGGTTCAATCCCTGGGATCCCAAAAACAAACAAACAAAATAGGGATATTAATTTCTATTAAGTTAAATGAATAACTTCCCCACTACCCATCAATTTTTCTCCTACATACATAGCCAAGAAAAATGAAAGCACGCATCCTTCAATTACCAAAGTGTTTGTGGCAGCTTTTTTCACAATTGGCTCCAAATGGAAATGATCCAAAGGCCCATCAAGAGAAGAATGGATAGGCAAATTGTGGCAAATCCTTAGATAGGGTAACAAAGAGCAGCTTACAATGGAATAATAAGCTAATGATGGAGCAGTTCAAAAGAATAAACTGCTGATGCTTGCAGCCATCTGGATAAATCACGAAAACATTATGTGAAGAGAAAGAAGGCAGATATATAGATGCAAGAGTGAGTTCTGGATGATTCCATCCATGTGAAGTTCACAAACAAGCAAACCTAGTTTGTGAGTGTAGACGTCAGAATAACAATTCACTGGCTGGTGAGAAGCCTGAGGGTCAATTCAGGAAAGTACCCAAGAGAGGGGAATGAAGGAGTGTTCTGGTGTGATGCAAAGACAGAGCTCTTGATCTGCTCAGTGGTTACAAGGAGTTATATGGAGGTAAAAATCCTCCAAGCTGTGCGCTTAAAATGTGTACACTGCACTGTATGAAATCAGAGCTCAGGCAAAAAGCAAAGAACATAGATGGTTTATGTAGTTGTTTGTATTTGGAATGTTCCAAAGGCCCAAGTAGTAAAGGCTCAGTCTCCATCTTGATGCTATTGGCAGACGGTAGAGCCTTTAAGAGATAGGGCCAAGTCAGGTGTGGTGGTGCATGGCTGCAATCCCAGCATTCTGGGAGACTTAGGCAGGAGGATCACAAGTTCAAGCCCAGCCTGGGCAATTCAGTGACTCAGTGAGACCCTGTCTCAAAATAAAAAATAAAAAAGGGCCGGAGTGTAGTTCAGTGCAAAGGCCCCGGGTTTAATCCCCAATGCCAGAGAGAGAGAGAGAGAGAGAGAGAGAGAGAGAGAGAGAGAGAGAGAGAGAGAGAGAATGGGACCCTAGCCTCTTCTTCCTGTCTCTCCTGTGCTTCCCATCTATGAGGGGAGTGGCTTTCTGCTCCTCCAAGCTCTCCCTGACACAGGCCCAAAAGCAATAGAGTCAATCGAAGCTTCCAAATCTGTGAGCTCAAATAACCCTTTTCTCTTTATAGGTCGATTGTCTCTGGTAATATTTGTTATAGTAGCAGAGAGCTTGAATAACTCAGTATCCTCATCTAGCTGCTGCAGGCACCAGATTTGGTTTTGACCTTCTTGATCAGCAGGCAATAAAGAAAACAAAGTAATTTTCTCTCAGTCAGGATAGATGATGTACACATTAACCCCTGACTGAGAACTTGCTGTGTGTTTGATCCTGGGCTGAGGGCTTTGGCAGAATTAATAATAAATCAGATCTCAAGCTCCCCATCTGGTGTAAGAAAAATTGCAGATTCGTCAGTGGCAAGATTTCAAGGTAGACAGTAGTAGGGGACTCAGAGAGCTTTTCGGGTGGGTAGTGGGAATTGAACCCAGGGCCTTTGATCTGAGCTACATTTCCAGCCCCTTTTAAATTTCTAAGTGTTTGAATTTTGAGTCAGGGTCTCACTAAGTCCCTAAATTGCCCAGACTTGGCTCAAATTTGCTATCCTCCTGCCTCAGCCTCCCAGAGAACTGGGATTATAGGCATGTGCCACCATGCCCAGCCAAACTGCTTTGAACCGAGTGCTGGAGATGGTATATGATCTGCTCAACATTCTGTGGCCATTGTTGAGTGACAGTGGTAGATGCCCTGTTGTCACAGGGTGTCAAATGGAAGGTGGGAAAGATCAGTGTGTCGGGGAGCACACAGAAAATGCCCACCCCTCTCCCCCATCGCTGGCTCTGTGTGAAAGGGTTTGTTTCCCAGCCTCAACTGATCCGTTTGGGGACTTAGGATCACCAGGGAAAGTTTGCTACCTAGGGTTGCTGTGACAAATTACCACTGACTTACCACTGACAAATTACCTCAGGTGGCTTAAAATAACATAAGTTCATCCTCTTACAGTTCTGGAGGTCAGAATTTTGAGATCAGTATCACAGGCCCCACATCACAAGTGAGCATCTGTCCCTGGTCTTTTCCAGCTTCCACATTCTTCAGCTTGTGGTCTCATCGCTCCAGCTTCTCTTCCGCTCTGCAGGGACCATATCCCCCTCTGCCTTCTGCTTACAGGGATATATGGGAAGCATTTGGGGCCCGCCCACATAATGCAGGACAATTTCCCCACCTCCAGATGTTTAACATCATCACACCCACAAAAAGCATTTTTTTAAACCTATGTTAACATTCACAGGCTCCGGATATTAAGATCTCATGTCTTTGGGGGCATTTTGCAGTATGTTGAAGCCTCACATTGTTCCTGATGTGTGTAAATAGAAGAAAACACTGACCTCTCTCTGCCAAAAAGAAAGATGCAGCAGGTTGAAACCCACAAGCACGGTTCCACCTTCTCTCTCTCTTCCTGCCTTCTGCCTTGCTGTTCCAGCTTCCTGGTTGCAGAATGACTCTTTGAAGAGGCCCCAGACAGAGCTTCCTCAAGCTGTGGGTGCAGCACACCAAAGTGAGACTCAAGGGCGGGGTTTCCACCAAGGTTCTGTGGCATTCAAGGACACATCACTCTCTGTGGGGGGTTCGCTGTGTATTATAGGACGTCCAGCAGCATCTCTGGCCCCCAGACTCTGTCTATTACCCTCACCACCCCATCCCAGAATGTCCCCAAATATTGTTGGACATTCTCTGGAGGACCAGATTACTCCCAGATGAACCCCCACTTCTCTCCCAAGAGGAGCGAGGCTCGTCAGTCATACCTGGGGAGGGCGGGCTGCTTTGTCACCTCCAGTTTTGAGGACACAGAAGGACCCTGTTACTGGGGTCTGCTCTGGCCTCTTTGTCATCAGTCCCACTGGGATGCCTTCTAGGACAGGATTTCCTAAGAGTGGGGATGCCTGAAGCCCTGAGTGAGTGGCCCAAGTTGGGAATCCCAGACCTCTCTCAGACGAGATGGTTCTAGACATGATCTCCCGGGAGTCACTGGAGACTTGCCCAACCTCAGGCCCCAGTCAAGCTGAAAGATCTCTCAATCTTCTTTCTCTGGGGTCCTGAGAGTTGGTGGAGGGCGGCATCTTAGATACAAGGGTCCCCAGGGCCATTCTGATGACATAAAATCATCCATGCTTGACAGTAAACCTAAGAAAATAGCTCAGTGGCCTCTGACTGCTGGGGTCGGCTCTTAGCTCTGCTATTTTTAAGCTAGGGTACCTTGGGCAAGTTATATAAACTCTCTGCCTCAGTTTCTTCATCTGTAAACTGTGAATAAGATCTCTTTCCTGGGATTGTGGTGAGAATGAAATGCATGATACATAAGAATCAGTTGATAAATCCTCAAAGCTACAATAAAGTTTATCCTATTGTGTCTTTCCACTCTACAAGACTTGATCACCCTCCTTCGCCCCCTTAAGAGACTTGAAGGAGGCCTTTATTTCCTGGAATCTCTGAGAAATGGCTCTCCAGATACCACGGATAAAATACAGTGATGCATGTGATAGTCTGTTCTTCAATATCCCCAGACCTTCATAAAACCTTTTCTGCTTACTTTTACACAGGACACAATGACCTCCTGTTTTCTATGCATTTTTATGTGAATGCTTTACAGCCAGGAGCTGCAATTGAAGCTTTTTTTTTTTTTTTAAGAAAGTAAATATAAATTTTCTATACTGGCTCTCCATTTTGATTTGAAGCTACACTGGTCATTCACAGGCAGTCACATAGGCATACAGATAAGACTTCTTTTGTTACAAGGCCGGAGAGATAAAAAACACTTTCCAAAGCTTTGCTTTCTGAGTGCACATGTTATAGGTTTAGATGAATGAAGCAAGATTACAGCCAAATATGGGCAGAGCATGCTGAGAAACCTCAATTATGATTGGCTCCTAACTTTGCCCCAAAAGAAGAACATTGTGGTTTAAATGTCGCAGACCCAGGAAGTCTTGAAATCAACCGAAGGGTTTTTCAAACTCGCCCTTCATCATTTAAACCGAGTCTGAGCCGGCTGCTATTGGTTGCTGGAAAAGCCGAGCCGCAAGTCTGGGCTGACATTTTCAACCCTCATTTGGCAGAGTCGTGAGAGCTTTCAATCCCAGCGCTGGATTGAATTTCCCTTTCTTTCCTACCATACTGCGAGTTTGTCCTGCTCTAAAGCTGACCAGCCCAGACACTCTGAAAAGCAAGCTACTTTCAGCTGGTTTTAAAAGAGCCATTGAAAGGCTGGGGCTTGTAAAGGACGTAGCTTCAGCTGACCCTTTGGGCGATGGCCTGGGAAGATAAAGTGCTTCGCAGCTTCGATTTCCACCAAGTGTTTTAAAACATTGGGGTTCGTTTCAGGCTCTGTGTAATTCTTTGTTATCGGCAACACAGCCGTTCTTTTTACTCTTGTGATCAGATCATGAGTCTCTTGCACAACCAGCTGAGGAGCTCTGTAAGGATGAAGACTATTAAGCCCTGGCTCTTTTCATGAGCAACCCAGGGCGCATTAGATGATAGCCATCTGGGAGAGGCTTGGCCGCACTTCCCTATCAAACACTTGCACATGCCACTAGCAGCCTTCTCTTCCAAGCCTTTGATAAACAGGAATTCAGCCCCAACTATCCTGCAGGCAGCCCACGATATTATTATCCCCAGTGGAAAACCAGACAATGACAGTCAGCTCTGGCAAGAAACAGAAGGGAACCAGACTTAGTTCCCCTTGCCCTGCCTACTGCGCTGTGTGCACAAAATGACCTCAAAGTTCAACTTGAACATTTTCTTTTTTGCAAGAGCCAAGCACACACGTATGTACCTTCCCTTTATGGAAACCTCAAAGCACAGCACCCTGCCATAAACCCTGACTTGCATGGAGAAGTGTGGGCTTGGGAGACATTGGGAAATTTTGGAAGAAGTATATATCTTCTTCCAGCCTAATGGCTTCTGTGCCGGCGTCTTTGTTAAAGGTGACTGGTCCTGCCAAAGTGGTCATTTGCTTCCAGAGAAGCCCTGGGAAGCACCCTCAGCCACACATCTAAGCAGTTTTTCTCTTGGATCTTTAAATCCTGACCGGTTTTCCTCTTGGACCTTTAAATCCCGGATGTGGAGCTGATCTGACCCCCACCCCCCTGACCAGTGCTAAGCTGAATCCAGGGCCTTCACACTGTGCTAAATTCCCAGCCCTTTTAAAATTTTTTACTTTGAGACAGGGTGTGCTTAATTTGCCCAGGCTGGGCTTGAACTTGCCATCTTCCTGCCTCAGCCTTCCAGAGTGCTGGGATTTTAGGCATGCACCACCATGTCTAGCCCACCCTCTCTTTTTTTTAATATAGATTTTTATTAAAATTTATCCAAAATTACACAAATTTAAAGGCCATTACACAAGCTTACAGACCACAATACCTTGTGCCTTTTGCTTAAAACAATGAACAATGTAAACAACCACATAGATGCAGCATTAAGTCACAACTACATAAAGTTATTGTAGTACCTAGTGTATGTATTACTGTTTTGAGTTTGGGTTATTAGGTTCTTGTTTTTATGATATCATTATTCCTCTGGATTCCCAATCCCCTCCCCCTTTGCTCTCTTCTTATTCCCTTGAGCCCCTTGCCTATTGGCTTAGATCTGACCCTTTGCCTTTTTGTATCCATTGTTTACCATTTTCTTTTGTTTGTATTTTGCCTTGCTCAAAAGAGGGATACCATATGGTATTCAAGCTTGCAAGTCTGGCCTACCCTCTCTTAAGACTCTACACCATTACTATCAGCCCTTAATTCCAGGGACCCTTTGATAACAAAAATAAAGAACGCCTTAACTGATTATAAATTATTCTAGCTATTTTAGAGATCAGTCTGGCAATGTATTAACCTTAAAAAGTTTAATTAAAGGATCATGTTTGTTTAAAATTCAGAGACATAGTAAAAAATATAGACAGAGGTACTTGGTGGAAAGTTATGGACAAAAATTACAAACCCCGTAAATGTCTCTCAACAGCAATTTAAATATATATATAGTATATTTTTAGAATAACAGTTATAACTATTAATAATCATGTTAGAGGAGAATGGGCCTATGATCCTAGCATTCTGGGAGGCTGAGGCAAGAAGATTGCAAGTTCGAGCCCAGCCCGGGCAACTCAGTGACTTACCAAGATCCTGTCTCAAAATGAAAAATAAAAAAGCGCTGGGCATGTAGTTCAGTGCAAAGGCCGTGTGTTCAATCCCCAGTACCACACACACACACACACACACACACACACACACACACACACACACAAACACAGGCATGAATATATGTAGAAGCAGAGAAAAAGTAGTAGAAATAAACAATATTAACAGCAATTTTTGGCTTGCTGAGGATGGAGTTTATAAGTGTTTCATGTTTTTACCCCACTATCATGCTTTTCTATATTGTTCAAATTCCCTACTGTTACTGAGTATTGTTTTTATAATGAAAAGATTCATTTCGGAGAGCACTATCCCATGTGAGCTGGCGGGTCCCTAATTAATGAATAACATGGAGCAGGGAAAGGCAGCGTGCTAACAGTCCAGCCGGCATGATGGAAGGTGAATGTCAACCCTGCGCCCACCTGGACATCTCCCATTCTGTTGTTTATTAAGAGGTCATCGTGGTTGGGTATGACACACACCGTGCAAATGACCACTGCTTTCACACTCAGCTGTGGCCCAGGCAAATGGAGACAGAGATGACTGCTCCTGCTCTCTCACTGGGTGACAAAGTACAGCCACTGTTCTCCTAACACATTGAGGGAATGCAGAAGTCCCCAGCTGCCAGGGCAGAGATGAGATGAGATCAGGCCAGGGCACCTGGTGTCCAGTTGAGACATCCTTCTGTTTCCCTGCTGCCTGCCACTCAGAGCTCATGTGAGCGTGCGAGTATTGTGCAGGGTGCAAGGCGGGGCCCAGGGGCCCCCGACAACGCCTATTTTGGGAGCTGTGGTCATGACTACATTGCCCATCTGTCTTCAGGAAACTGCTCACCTTGTGATCAGAACTTTGACGCCATTGGCCACTGGGTGACAAGATGCTTGTCCCTAACAGTACTGAATATTGGCCAGGCATGGTGGTGCATGCCTGTAACCCCAGCTGTCAGGAGGCTGAGGCAGGAAGATTGCAAATTCAAGCCCAGCCTAGGGTACATAGTGAGTTCGGGGCCAATGTGGATTACATAGTGAGACCCTGTCTCAAAAAAACAAAGAAAGAAACAATTTAAAAAACAAACCAAAACTACTGGATAAGTATCCATGGCAGTTAATGAGAAAAGAAGGCTCAGCACTGATGCACTGAGCTGACTTGTAAGGTCGGGAGCAAACTTTATTTGAAATCACGTTCCCCATATGTGCTCTAATTATTTTTTTGCTGATACTGGACTCAGCAGGAGAGGCCATGGAGGTGTCCCCGTTTGTCCCAGGGGTCTCGATGGCGCAGTGGAGCCAGACGCACACAGTCTCCTGGATCTTGTCACGTGTCTGCATGCTAATGGAGAGATTTACAGGTAGAAAGAATTCATAACTCCCTTTCTCCCTGCTTGGACAGAGCAGAAGGGCAAGGAGACCAGCAATGTACCGCATGCAGTTCTTCTCACGAGCCACGGGGTACAGGAAACCACTGGGGTTTGTCCCAAGCATGTGATACAAGGTAGTGGTTTCGGTGCAACAGTCAGGTAGGTTTGCAGCCGGAAGCGTTCACACAAGACACGTTTTGGCTTCTGTCCGACCAGAGTGTTGGTCAGACTCATGCTGTTTGTATTTTCTCTGGCTGCAATGTCTGAAAGTACCATGCAAAGGGCGACGTACAAGGTCCAGGTGAGGAAAGGCCTTGGTGTCTGGCCTTTTCTCAGCTGCCCTTAAAGAAGCCCCCGGATTGAGCCGTTTCCTTCAAGCAGCAGCTCCCGTGGCTTTTAAAGAGACCACTCAGAGAAGGAAAGGCCTTCTGAAGCTGAGTGATCCCTTTTGGGAAATGAGGCTAAAAGAGAAACCCTTCTAGCTATCTTCTCTTATTAATCTGCTCTCAATAGCAATCGATGGTATTTATTACTACTGAACAAGCATTAATGGAGCGTCTGAAAGGCCCTGAAATCATGTCTAAAATGCTCCTGGGAACCAGCCTTTCAGCTCACAGCAGTCTCAGGTCAGGCTTTTGCCTTATGAGGCAGACGAAGTCCAAAATGTAGGCTGCATGCTCATGAGTTTGCGAGCTGGTCACCCTTCCATTAGAGGGAAAACAGCTCACAAACCCCAAACCTCTTGCAGCATTAATTTCAACGACAGAGACGCTGCAAGACTTCAGGATGATGCGTCTTGCACAAGAGTGCTGTAGAGGGGAGGGGAGGCCTTTGTAAATACTTATTTATTTCCCTATTGAGAGTTTTCCCCTTAAATTTGAGACAAAGGTCTGGCAAAGGAAGCAGAACTAGGTCACAAGATCTCGAATAGAGGATAGATTCTCTTATTCTCTTTTCATTTTCTCCATCCCTCATCCTCAAGGTCACATACCTTAATAAACAACCCAAGAGATACTTCATAATGGCCAATGTCTAGCCACAGCCACCATGGTGACCTGTCTTAAAACCCACTAATGGCCTTTTAAACCTACAGTTCTTGTCAACATATTAATCTTGCTTCTCTCTAAACTATTGCTGAAATGAAAAGACATCAACAGGCATAGTGGTACATGCCTGAAATCCCTGCACTCTGGTAGGCTAAGGCAGGAGGATTGCAAGTTGGAGCCCAGCCTGGACGACTTGGTGACTTTGTGAGATTTTGTCTCAGAATGAAAAAGGGCTGGGAACATAGTTTGGTGGGAAGGCCCTGGGTCTCCCCAGTACCGGAGAGAGAGAGAATAAGAAATGAAATCAGCAAAGGAATGGATAAACAAAATAGGCTTAGAATTCATAGCTTCTTATGTCCCATCGAGCCTACAAAGATTAAAAAAACAAAACAAAAAAAACAAGACCAAGTCTTAGATAAAGCAAACACTGTAAAAAAAACATTTCCAAAATAATTGCTTGCACCTACAAGGAACAACCTAGCTAGCCAAATGCTCTGAGTTGGAGCATATGTACAGGGGAGAAAAGCTGGTAGAGAGAGCTGGTAGAGAGATTTTGCTGGCCCCAGACCCCTTCTGGGCATGGCGTGGGCTGCATCCTTCTCTGCAAGGGGCCTGCGTGCTCTGTGGCTCGGCTTCCTGCAAGAGACTTCCGGTAGAGGAAAAAACATGTAGTGATGTTGCTTGCTCCATGTCTCTGTGCTCATGCCTCACGTCTTCTCCTATTTTCAGCTTTCAAGAGCCTTTCAGAGAAGGAACACCTAACACGGATACACTGTGCTGCCAGGAAAACTCTTTTGCATAGAGATTTGCTTGGAAAACTATAAATTGCTTAATGTTAACATTCAGATTGATATTAAAATAGAGATACAGTCCTGTGATCAGGTGAGAGTGACCAGTCTTCAAGACCAATTTGACACTGAAATGGCCTATGATTATATAAATGTCCAACCCCACCCTTTACAGAACAACAGGTAGATTTAGAGGCAGGAGAAATCATCAATTCTCCATCATAGATGTCCTGGTCTCATTTATTCTGATGGAGAAAAGAGGGTCTTGATTATTTGCAGATTAATTAATCTATAGCAGATTCTAGTAAATATTTTTTTTTCTGTGTAGAGTTAGAGCAATTGCTGCACCACTTTATAAGTTATGGTTGTTTGTCAACTGGTAGGATTTTCTAGAGACATTTGATGGCTTGGTGGAAATCTCAAGGTCAGCCTGTACTTAACTATGTTTGTGCTATTGTTTCTGTAGTCAAAAGTGACCTTGGAGGTCAAAACCTAATACCTTTGTTTTACAGATAAGGAAACTGAAGATTGAGGTCACACAGATAAGTGTGGACACCGATTGTCCTAAAGTTCCAAATCTCCCAATGATCGTAATTAGTGTTCTTTGTACAAAACTCTTTGGGCTATGGATAGGACTTCCTTGTCGATATTCTCAGAGGATCTACGGCTTCATGTTTCGATAATAATCATTAAGATTCCTGCTAGAAATAACAACCAAAGCTGTTTCCTGTCCTGGCCAACAAATCGAAAGAGCAACAAGCTTAAGGCAAATGGACATCGCTTTATTGGGCTTGAAATTTTCCTTAAATCACTCATTGCTCTGCAAGCAAAGACAGATTTAGCTCACATTCTGGCCTTTTCCCTTTTAACGGTGGAGCAGCAAACAACCAAGATAGCTCATTTCAAAAAAGATTTTCTCTGTTTTTTCCTCACTTGTCATTTCAACGAGTTGAGCTAAAAGACGCTAATGCTGCTATGAATTTGTATTATTACCGCTATTTCAATAATTTTACTGAATAGCTTCTAGAGAATGGCAGAAATTGCAGTGAAACATATTTAAGGAGATTGCTTACAGAGTCGTTTCCTTAAAAAGGTCATGCTTACATTTACCCAATGATTTTTTGTGGGGTTAGAAAGAGGAAGGAGGAAATATCACTGATTTGGTTGCTTGTTTTTTGTTTTATCAGACTATTGTTTGGTTAATTCTATAAATGGAGGAAGGTTTCAAATGGGTTTATATTTAGGGCACATGGTAGGATAAGGATTTCTTAGCATGGGGACTGGTGGCATCTGGGCTCTGATAATTCCGTATCATGGCGGGTTGTTCTTTGCATGGTAGCAAGGTTAGCAGCCTCCCTGGCATCTACTCACTCAACGGTGACAATCAAAAATGTCTCTAGACAGTGCGGAAGCTTCCACTGGTCAATTTGCTCCCCTACCCCTTAAACTGAGAATCACAGTGTTGGGGGATTTGGAGTCTCCTAAGGAGGTTTCACACTGAATTGTACAAGTTCTCAGAAAAATCGGCCTCTCTGGATATCTTTTGCTTCACTTTTGCTCCAAGAAAACCTGAAAAATCCTAAACAGCCATGCCTGCCTTACCCCAACACCATCCTCCATCTAGTCCTCTGTGAACGGGCTCGTGTTAATCGAGGAAAGCATTCATAGCAACTCACTTTACACCAAATTAAGAGAAGCTGTTTTTCTTTTGCTGTCAGGCAGTATCTTGCTACATGTTACAAGACGCAGGTACGCGTGTTCATTTTTAACTCCAGCGTCTTTGCTGGCTCCTGAACCGGCAGACTCAGCCTCAGCCTCAGAAATGCAGCGGTTTCCCGTATGGCCAGGAGCAGAGCACAACGGTCACCAATAGTGGGTCGTGCTGCCTTTGCATTCTCTGAAATTCTAGAGGACACACACACACACACACACCCCTCACCACCCCTCTGCTTCTGGAGCTTTGTTTCCTCAAATGGCACCCACATGAGTGGTGTATTCAGGCTGATGCCGGAAGGAGGCAATGTGTCCAGGGGAAGCTTTCCCTGAGCAGAATGGGAGAATGGTAAGGGACCCACGTTGATCCTACTTTGACTGAAGCTGGAGCCTTCAGCTCAAGAGCTCCCCTACCCAATTCCACAGTCTTAGATACCTAAAATGTTCAGCTACTCTGCTAATTTCCCAATGCTTGGAGTAAACAGAGGCACATTTCGTCCTTAATGCCAACATGAAGGGAAGGGCTAGAGCATTTCCTGCTTTTGCATTCTTTGCTTTTGCACCCAAAAGCAAAATCTCTAGCCACAATATAGACCGAAACAAATGGGCATCCCATCTGCAAAATGCAATCGCTTTGCACTCATGAGGCTATTTTCTAATCCTAGAGCCCCTTTCTGCAAAGTCCATGTGCAAGAGTCTGCGGCCTGAAAGCAACTTCCTGTTCATGTACAAAAATATTTCAGGCCGTGATCTATTTCTAAATTCCTGTCCTTTCTTTTTTCTCTGTTCCTTTTTTTTTTTTCAGACTTTCACTCTCGCAACAGCTCCAATTGTCACCCTTTAAAGCTAGTATGCGTGTTTTTCGAACCACCCTCAACTGGCAAGGAGGCCTTTCAAACACTGAATAAAGACTTGCAAGTTCAGAAGGAGGTGTTTATATTGCCCCATCCCCACCCCCACTCCACCCTCAATGAAGTTTTGTAACAACTCAGGCCCTATGTAGAAGCAGATAGCACTGTTTGTTTTTTTTTAAGCTACTTTCTTCCCACAGAAAATGTTGTACACTTCTACCATCTTCTACAATTAATAACTTTCGATCCAGAGTACTGCCTCCAAGTTCAAAGCTCAAGTGACTTGTGATAACAGAGCTAAGTTTTAACTTCAACCTAAATGATTTTATGCCTCCATGAAATATAAATATTGGCAGAGAATAAAAGAGGCATAAAATCATTTTTCTGTTATATTTGAGACTTCATTTTCTATGGCTATTTCCTTCAGAATCCACTTGATTTAATTTGTTTGAATGTATAATTCTTCACTATTTGATTTTGTAGATTTTGTTTTGAAATCAACACAGATCAGGCTCAGACTGCAGAAACTTATTAAAATCCTTTTCTTAATGGAGCTGCATTCTAACAGTTGGGGAAGAGAGGAGAAAAAGGATAAACAGAATAAATAAGCAAAAATACATAGTTTATTGGAAAGAAACACGTGGAGTAGAGTGGAATAAGGGAAATGGTGCTTGGGAGCCATGAGGTTGGAAACCAGGTACTGAAAGTAGGCTTCAGTGGGAGGTGACATTTGACTGAAGATTTAAGGAGGTGTTGGAGGGAGCGCAGTGGCTCCTGGGGAGAAACATCTGTAGGCAGAGGGCATAGTCAGTGCAAATGGAGGTGAAGGTGTAAATGTGCCTGGCGCCTAAGAGGAGTCACATGGAGAGGGAGTGAGGGGATCAAAGGCGACAAGACCAGAAGGCATCTGGGCTACATCCTATAGGACTTGGCAGCCCTCTGTAAGGACTCAGCTTCTGCTCTTAGGGCAATGGGGAGCCATTGTAAGGCTTTAATTAATTAATCTTCTCTTAACTGAAGTGTATTCATCAGCTTTCTTGTCCCTAAGGCACAATACCTGAAATACACAACCTAAAGGAGGAAAGATTTCATTCAGCTCACATTTTAAGTGAGTTCAGTCCATGGTCGGCTGGCTCCAAGGCAGAAACATCATGGCAGAAGGGCTGGGCAGAGGCAAGATGCTCAATCCATGGCAGCGAGGAAGGCAGGGAAGAGGTAGAGTCAAGAATACACCCTTCAGTGTCACACCCCTGTGACCTGCCTCTTCTGACCAGGCCCAGTCTCCTAACAGCACATTCGAATGCTGTGATCTCATCCAAAGATTAATCCACTGATGAGCACAGCACTCTCACGATCCAATCACATCCTGAAAGTTTCACCTCTGAACACATGAACCTTTGGGGAGACATTTTAGATCTAAACCATAATGTATAACATGAAATTTACCATTTTAAAGCAAACAATTCAGTAGCACTTAGTAACATTCACAATGTTGTACAACTCCATCTCTAGCTCCACGATAGTTTCCTCACCTCACAGGAAATGCCATACCTACCGCCTTGTTCTCCCTTTTCCTCTCCCCCAAGTCTCTGGCAACCAGCATTCTTCTTTCTGTCTCTATAGATTTGCCTATTTGGGACATTTCACATAAATGGAGTCATATAACATGTGACCTTTCATGACCTAACATGCTCTATCGGAGGTTCTACCATATTGTAGTACACATCAGCACCTCATTCACCTCACTCTTTTTTAGGGTAGAGGATATAGCACGATTTGCTTACCCATTCACCAGTTAATAGTGATTTGGATCGTCATTCATTGGCTATTGTAAATAGAGCCGTTATAGTTATTGCAAGTTTTTAAGTGGCCAGGGGACATGATCTCACTTTCATTCCATGTAATACACACATGCTATTTTATGAGTAATCTACTAGCCAAAATGAGTAAATTCATTTAAAAATAGTAAACATTGACAAGCAAATAAATAAATGCTTCTCCCACTGGATTCATTGGACCCATCGTTGTCATGCGCCATCTATTTGGCTGCGTAAGATGTCATCTACCAGCCGGGCATGGTGGCACGTACTTGTAATCCCTGCTACCCAGAAGGCTGAGGTGGGAGGATCTCAAGTTCAAGGCAAGCCCGGGCAATTTAGTGAAACCATCTTAAAATAAAATGGAGAAAAAGGCTAGGGATGCAGCCCAGTGAGTAGAGCACTTGCCTAACACGTACAAAGCTCTGAGTTCCATCCCCAGTACCACAAATACAAGCAAACAAACAAAACCTCTAAAACAAACAAACAAATAAATCTCCAAAAATCTACTTCCACCAGAACCATTTCTTAAAATTCTATAATTTTGTTACTTCCATTGATGATTAAAGATCAGTCAGCTGCCAAATATAAGAATGTCCTCATTATCTAAAGAATAAATGTTTCCCAAAGTTTACATAGGGATTTATAAAGAAGATGGGCAATAACAATTAAGAGTGGAAATTCTCCAACTGAAAGGAGAAATCATTTTTGCTTAAAAATGTAGATGAGCTAAATACGACAGGACGTGCTAGATTGGATCCCCAAAGAGGAAAAGGACCATGCCTGGACCCTAAGCTTCTAGGTCAGGGCAGGCCTGACTCAAAGGTTTTCGTCAGTTGGGCTTGTGGGGGAGTTCTCTCTCCTCCATCAAATGATATTGCTAAGAGACGGAGAGCACATAATAACAATGCTTCTCCCTCTACTGCAAGATTGCTATGAAAACATGGTGGGACCAAGGGTCAAGCACTTTCTACCCCGGGAAGGCAATTCCCACGCAGCCAAATTGCCACCAGCTCTGAGCCACAGAAATTGTTTAAATAAGGCAAAGGATAGGTGTGCCAGGTGACTCCCTCTCCCCATTCCGTATGAGCTGTGAATGCAAAGACCTGAACACAAGCACTCCCCTTTCTCAACAGAAAGCCTCCCTCCCCTGTGTTGCTCTAAAGAAACCCTCGGCTGGAGCACAGAGAATGAGGCGTGGCGGGGGGAGGGGGCACTAGCTGCCTGTCCCTTAGCTGCAATTCAGTGTGGTTCCTGGAACAAGTTGGATCTGGGGCTGGAAGGGGTGGTGGGAGGCTGAGAGGAGAGAAAGAGAGAAGTCCTCCAGCATCTCCGTCTAGGAGCAGTTGGGGATAATATCAGCCAGGCTCCAGGAGCACAAGTACATCCCACAACATGGTGTCCAGCTCCAACGGCACCGCCCTCTTGACCAGATGCAGGAAGGAGCACAGGGGGAGCGGGGAGGGCTGGGACCGTAGGCTGATGTGGGGCTTAGGCATCCCAGACTTGCCATCTATCCACGCAACCTTGGATGAAAAGAGATTCTCAAGGAAGTGAGATAAAGCAGAGCTTGCTCCAAGGGTCCCCCTCCTAATTCCCGCAATGTGGCAGAGGAAGAGCTGCTTAAGAAGAGATTCTTTTCTAAGGCTAGGCTGAAGTTGCCAAATACAGCTGCCTGCAGCAGCCCACACTCCGAGCCACCCACAGTAGCCTGACACTGTTTGGGTAAAATGCGGCTCTGAAAATTTCAAATGTATTGACTCAATTAGCAAAAAAATTCAGTTTTCCTGGGCCTCTCAGCACTGGCCCACGCTCTGGCCTGTGCATGGAGCAGGGTTCCCTATGCGCTTTCCAGCTCCACTCCTGCCAGTCCTGCCAGTCTCAGCTTGTATATCAGTTCCTGAGGGTAGCTCTCTGGCTTCTCCCTCCCCCGACACCCAAGGAGATCAGATGCCTGTGCTGGGTACCGTGCACTGTACTTGCCCTTCCTCAAACCTCTGTCACATTGTATTGTAATGTCGCACCTCCACTGGTACCAGGCAAGCAGCGGGAAGGTATTCAGTGAATTTTTGGGGGGGATTGGTGATGGATGGATGGATAGATGGACAGATAGAGAGATAAATGGATGAATGAGATTACAAAAAGCCAAATACCTTATGTGCGTATGAACATATCCCCTTAGATTTGAGTTTCGTGATTCACCACAGAACAATTTTACTTATTTTCGTTTTACTGGGGCAAAAACAGCCTCATGCCTATGAAACAACTTGCCTAAGTCACAAGTGATTAAGTCAGCTACTAGTCCACGGAGGTGTTATTGTGAGTATTGTTTCCAATCTTCAGCTTCATTTTACTTAAAAGAAATATTATGGTGCTAAGTTTGGAATCTATAACATCGATTCTATGGAGGATATACCCTAAATGTAAAAACACAGCACTTTGAACTCAGAAACTTGCTTACTCTTCTGACCCAACTCCATTATTTCACAAATGAGGGAACCAAAGCGAGAAGAGCGTAAGTGACTTGTCCAAGGTCACACAGCTGCTAAGTAAGAGTCAGTATTGGAAAAGATTTTTCAGATGATAAATTCAGTACCTTATTTACCATATCACAAAGGTGATTGGTTCATAAACAAATTCTTGGAACACCGCACATTTATATTTGGGGCCTGTTTGTGTCTGTAAAACCCTTCATGCCTGGCTTTCTTGGGATTATTCCTCTTGCAAACATCTGTCAGTTTCAGACTGTGGGGTCTCATGCAGTGACAGAATTAAGAATTAGTAGTGGGGTCAAATTAACTGGGTTCGAATTCTAACCACGTGACCTTTGGCAAGTCACTTAGCCTCTCTGTGCTTCAATTTATCACCTGCAACACGAGTATAATAATTCCTCCCTCAGAGGGTTGCTGTGAGGATTAAATTATTTATTATATGCAAAGTCACTGGGAGTGTGTCTGACTCATACCAAGCGCAGATAAATGTCAGCTTAGACTATCTCAGTTTAGAAATCAAGTTATTACATACATGTGAGAGCCTTCATTGTTAGTCCACATGAGTTGAGGAGAGTGGTGACTAGAAAGGGTCATAAGAAGGTCTTTTGAGCACTTGTAACATTATCTTTACTGATCTGATAACTAGGTATGTGGTTGGTAAAACATCATAAAAATCTATCAGGTCGGGCTGGGGATTTAGCTCAGTGGTTAGAGTGGTTGCCTTGCAAGCACAAGGCTCCCAGTTCGATCCCTGGTCCCCCCCTCCAAGAAAAATCTATCGGGTCAATCCCATGTAAGTTTCAAGAGCTGCAAGGAGTTTCAGCTTTGACCCTTCTTGTAAACTGACAAGCTAGCTTGCCAGTTTTATGGATGCTGGCTGAAGACATGAGACTCCTGGGTCAGAGACAAAAGACATTATTATTCCAAGAACTGAGGCCAGCATGGACTTCATGTTTGTATCAATTCTCTTGCCCCTAAGTCCAACGGGGAGAATGTGGAGGGGCCCAGATGGAAGCTGCAATGCAGTGTATTTGTATCATAGCTGAAGAACCTAAAGAGTGGAGAACCCAAATATTCTTAAATGGGCAATAAACCCGTTTGAGCTTTGTCCTGGAGAGAGGCATTATCTTTACTGTGTTGAACTAGCTTTATTATACTTTTATACTAGGCTGAACTTTGCTTTGGGGGGAGACCCTATCACTGTTTTCTCAGTCTGTTTGCTATATGAAATCTTTGAGAACAGCATTCAGAATAAATGGAGTTGATGACTCTGATCACAAGATGTGCAGGAAGATGAACACCAGTAAAAAAGGTGGCCCAACAATATGTACACTGTTCTGATGTACGTCATACTCCAATAAGAAACTGTTTAAAACCACTACATTTTAAAAAACTGTTCAGCTGTAGTCAAATACATTTGGAAAAATCTAGGAGAAACTGATTTCTTTACCACTTATCAGAACCTTTCACATGCTAATGTGTGTTACAAATTTTCAGAAACAGGAACACAATTTGTATTTGTTTCTCAACATTCAATGCTTCTCAAACCCTTCCTACACGTACGTAAAAGTTTACTGGAAGGCTGGGGATGTAGCTCCAGGATAGGGCACTTCCCTAGCATGGAGGAGGCCCTGCATCCTATCTCTCAGTGCTGCAAAAAGAAAAAAAAGTTACCTGGGCAAGGTGTCTAGTTAAATTCTAATGGAGATGCAAGGGGTTTGCAGTGAGAGCAGAGATTCTGTGTTTCTAACAAGCTACAAATCAGTTGAAAATGATTTTGCACAGTAGAGGACGCCTAAGCTAATGAGGATGTGACTCAGTGGAGGCTGGGACTATTGAAGTCTCTGGTGGGAGTTTTTCCACGGGGCAGCTGGGTCGCCGAACCCTAATGGGGTGTTCCCCCTAGGTGAGGGCTATGGCTGGAAAGCTGATCTCATGTGTCCTGTACAAATCCCCCAGACCAGGGGCTATCAAAAGTGGATCAGAAATGACTCATCTGTACCTAGTTCCATGCTTATCTTGCTTGAAAATCTAGTTCTAAAGTCTGGCTACACATTTAGAACCCCCAGAAGCTTTGGGGAGCTCTCCTGATGCCCGGGCCTCTTTGAGACCAGCCCACTAAGGAGTCCCTGGGATGGGGCCTGTGCATCAGTAGATACAACCCCCCTACCCGGTGACTCTGATGGGAACTGTCACCCTGCAATTTCTGACAGACTCTCACAAAGGAAGTGAAAGCCATAGCCAAGAGCCAATGGAGCATAATCACCAAGATACACCTGTTTTCCTCTCTTCCGCATCTCCAGTTCTGCTACTAAGAGCTCCCACGTTTCGAGAACAGAGAACGCAGGAGCAGGGTTCATTTCCTTCTAGACATTGCCACGCCTCACTTCTCTAGAGCTTGTGTTGGGCCCGAGTGGTTGGAATTAGTTCTAGGGAACAAAAATACAAAAAAACACAAAACAAAACAAAACAAAACCAAAAAACCCCAAACAAACAAATAAGTAGGACGGTGTAGGAATCTTGACCAAGGGGAACTTACCTCATTTTTACCGTTAAGTTGAGCACTGTAGTATCTCAGTGATTGCAATGGATAAAGGAATTCTGTGGTATCATATTGTGCAGTTAAGATTTCTGGGTTTGAGTCACAGCTTTCTGTATTTACTAGCTATGAGACGAAGTTGGGCAAGTTACTACCCACTATTCTTAGTTGTTTCGCACAGAAAATGGAGAAATTTGCTAAGTTCACAGCATCTTGAAGAACATTAATAATTCATGTGAGAAACTTCACACAGCATCCCAGGCATAGTAAATCTCCATAAAGACCAGCTATTTTTATGTTGATTCCATACCATTCAAATACTGTGTATGATGCATAGATAGGTTCCTTTCTGTGGACTGTTTTTTACCCATCTTCAGTGAGACATGTAAATTGAGATGGAATGTTTAGAAACTTTTGCGTTAATGTGACAGAGTAGCTACTCGTGTATTGAATCTAATACTAAAACTCTTGGGCTTGGCATTTTGAATGCGTTTATTGAATTTTTGAGTAATTCATTTTATTTCAATTTATAAAATATTAGTTCATGGGTTTATATTTGTATATCTTTTTAATTTCATTTTAATAGCTAATATTTATTTTATTTTATGGAAGTATTTTCTCATGCTAGATTGGAGATTAAAATAGTGACTTCACAGAGAGAGCTTGAGAATAATTAATTTAAATATAAATTTATAAACTTTATGGAAATGAATGGAAATTCATCGTATCTGTTTTCTTTTTTTTATGCCATATAACAAACAGTTACAAATCTAATGGCTCAAAATGACACTTATTTACTATCTCACAGTTTCTGTGGGTCAGAAATCTGGGCATGGGTTACAGTCTCATCCGGAGCTTGGAGCTCTTTTAAGCTCACCTGGTTGTCGGCAGAATTCAGGTCCTTGAAGCTATAGGACTGGGGTCCCTGCCTGCAGTTCCTTGTGATGTGGCTCCTTCACAACATGGCTGCTTACTTCTTCAAGACCACCGAAAGAAAGTTTGTATCACTCTAGTCCAATAAGACAGAGTCTTACATACTGTAATCAAGGGAGGTACATCTTACCACCATTGCCACATCCTATTGGCTGTAAATAATTCTCAAGTTCTCCTGGCACTCAAGGGAAGAAGATTATCCAAGGATGTGTTTCTTTGGGGATGACCTTAGGATGGGTCCACCACACTCATCTTACAAATAATCTTATTTTAGTGGAGCGATTCTTCCAATAAGGAGCCACCAGTCACTGTATAAATGAAACTTAGTGGCAAAAAGCACGTATCCATTTAGGAAGAACATATTTAAAAAATCAAAGGAAAGTTAGATAATTTGATGGTCACACAACATCAGATGTAAATAAGTCTGTGAATTAGTCCTACAAAACTACTATGGTGTAATTTTCAAATACTACACCAAAGGGAATTGTTACTTTTTGGTTGTAATTTTGGTTACTGATGCCTCTGAAAAATTGGTGTGTATGACACAATTTTTGCATTTATTTTCTGAGGAATGGAAAGTTCAATATAATTGCCCTTAAAGTGTTATATTTAATTATGTGAGAGCTAATGAGCATGTTATTGGTAATTCCCAATAAAGACCTGCTTATCCCTATAAACGTTCCAAAATACAAAGCAGTGGCAGTGGAAGTTGCTTAATAAACTCTTTTAGACTTGGCTGATTTTTTTTTATAAACTATGGGTTAATTTTTAGAGACTTTTTTAAAAAGCTCAACTCTCCACCTGAGTCCACATGTAAAACTCCCAGAGAGCCTGGCCGCGTGTCTGCTTGCCTCAGGACTGGTATCCATGCAGAATGGTTTTCCTTTTGTAGAAGCCCTAGTTGGGCAAAACGATAGAAGAGCATGTTTGCTTGCACATGAAGGGTGCCTAACAGCTTCTAGAACTTTTAGAAAGTGCTTCATATATAAATATCAAACGAATGAGTGAGTGGCTGAGGGAGTGAATAAGACACATGTTACTTCCAAGGAGAGCAAGTCATCAGGAATGGAGTACATCTCAGTCAACAGACAGTTTTGCAACAGAAGTGACTTACTTGGCCACCAATGACACTGCTATGCTTTGGTGTTTGTCTCTTCCAAAACTCAAACTGAAATTTAATTGCCAGTGTAACAGTATTAAGAGGTGGGACAGTTAGGAGGTGATCAGGCTGTGAGGCTTCACCGTCATAAACGGATTGATGCTGCTGTCATAGGAGTGGGCTCATTACAAAAGAGCCAGTGTGCTCACTCACCTTCCACTCTTCCGTCACGGAGGACAGAGAGAAAGAATCAATCAAAGCACTATCTTGGAAGTAGAGACTAGGCCTTTACCAGATACCAAACCTTCTGGCACCTTGAACTTGGACTTCCCTCCTCCAAAACTGTGAGAAAGAAATTTCTTGTCTACGTAAATCACTCAATCTCAAGTATTATAGCAGCACACACAAATGCACTAAAGCAGACACTTTCTAAATTTTAAAGACTTTTATGGGAGAAGATATGGGGACAGGGAAGAAGGGGATTACAAGGAAGCAAGTGGATATTGTTTTAGGGGCCATCAGTTTGACACAGCACAGTATAAAGTAAGACCCCTAACTATGCCTTTAGTAGAGTAAAGACATATATATATGTTTATAAATATGTGTGTATATATATATGTGTGTGTATATATATGTGTGTGTGTGTGTATATATGTGTATATATACATAGTGTGAGCCTACAATATCTGCTTTAAATACATTATTCCTCTCAACTGGGAGACTTGGCCAGAAGTTGTCCTTTTGGATCCTTTCCATCCCGCCTCCAACAGACTAATGCAAGGGCCTTTCACATTCTTCGGGGACATTTTGTACAGACCACATGCCACAAAACAACCCTGTGAGATCTCTAGGCTGCGGGACTGTTAGATGAAAAAGAAAAAGAAAAATAATAGTGAGCGACTGTGGAACTCTGGGAGATGTCTTGGGAAGGGCGTGCTGGGAAGGTTTTTTAGCTGGGTCATTTAGGTGGCAGGAGGGAGCATTAATGACTTGCTTATTATAGGAGATCACCAAAAGTTGAGAAGGGGACAAAGAAAGGAAGCGTCCAATGCAAACATGGCCTGATTCTTGGTTTGTTTATTTTTCAATTTTAATTTTTCTTAGTACATGTTTGTAGTACATAATGATCACATTCCTCATAGAGAGTTGGTACATATGCATACCACATTTTACTTTTCATGTCCTTCCCCTCTCCTCTTTCCTCCTCCCTGCACCTCTCGGTCCCCTTCCCATTTGCAGAAGATCTATCTCCCTACTTTGTGGTATCTTTTATTTTGCTCTTTATTTATATTTTGGGTTTCTCATAGAGAAACCATGAGAAATTTAAGATTGTTGTTTCACTTATCATTATAGCTTCAAGGTGCATCCATTTTCCTACAAATTACTCAAGTTTATTCTTGTTTATGGCAAAGTAGTACTCCATTGTATATAAATACAATGTTTTCTTTACCCATTCATCAGTTGATGGACATATAGACTGCTTCCAAAATTTAGCTATTATGAATTGTGCCACTACAAACATAAGTATGCACGTATCACAGTACTATGATGTCTTTAATTCTTTCAAGAAGATATCTAGAAGGGGAATAATTCAGTCAAATGGAATTTCTAGTTTTAGTTTTTCAGGGAATCTCCGTACTGATTTCCATAATGGCTGTACTAGTTTATATTCCCACCAACAGTGCAGATGGCTTCCTTTTTCCTTACTGCCTCACCAGCATTTGTTATGATTTGATTTTTTGATACAGCCATTTTTTCTGGAGTGAGATAGAATCTCCGTGTTGTTTTAATTTGCATTTCTCTAATGGCCAGGGATGTTGAACATTCTTTCATGTATTTATTGGTCATTAGTACTTCTTCTGAGACATGTCTTTTCATTTCAGTTGCCCATTTTTTGATTGGGTCTTTTATTTTGGAAGGCCTAATTATTTTTTAGTTCTTTATATATTTTACATGGTAGTTTTCTGCCCAGGGAATAGTTGGCAAAAATTTTCCCATTCTGTAAGTTATCTCTTCATTCTGTTGGCTATTTGCTTTGTTGTGCAGAAACTTTTAAATTTGATATGACTCCATTTTTTCATTCCTGGTATTATTTCTTGTGCAATTCAGGCTCTGTTCAGAAAGTCTTTGCCTATGCCTATGTCTTCAAGAGTTTTACCTATTTTATCTTCCAGGAGAATAAGTGTTCCTGTTTTAGTATTTAGTTCTTTGATCCATTTTGATTTTAGTTTAGTACATGGTGAGAGATATGGGTCTCAATCTTCTGAATGTGGATAGCCAGTTTTCCCAGCACTGTTTGTTAAAGAGGCCATCTTTTCTCCCGTGTAAGCTTTTGGCCCCTTTGTCAAAGATCAGGTACCTAAAGTTGTTTCTGTTATTTTTTTTTTTATCACTTGTACCTGTGTAATATAATTTGAAGTCTGGGATTGTGATGCCTTCAGCTTTGCCCTCGTTGCCCAGGATTGCTTTTGCTATTCTGGTTCTATTCTGGTTCCATATGAATTTTACAATTGTTTTCTCTAGTTCTCTGAGGGATGCTTGTGGTATTTTGAATGAGATTGCATTACATCTGTATATCAGTCTTGGAAGTATGGCTAGTTGGACAATATTGGTTCTGCCTATGCAGAAACAGGATAGCTTTCCATTTTCTGATGTCCCCTTCGATCCTCTTTTTTAGAGTACTGTAGTTTTCATTGTAGAGGCCTTTCACTTTCTTGGTTGGGTTAATTCCTAAGTATTTATGTAATTGGTATTGTTCATCTAATTTTTTTCTTCATGTGTCTGTCATTGGTGTACTGGAATGCTACTAGAGTTTGAGGGTTGAGTTCATATCCTGCTATGCTACTGAATTTGATTATTAACTTTAAGAGTCTTTTGGTGTAATTCTTTTGGGTCCTCTATAGAGAGAATCATGTCATCTACAAGTGATGATAATTTGACTTCTTCCCTTCTTATACATGTCCCTTTCATTTATTTCTCTTGCCTGATAGCTCTGGCTAATATTTCGAGAACTACATTGAACCGCAGCCTGACTCTTCTGTCTGCTTGCTCCTGTTCTTGGAATCCTGAGAAGAAAAACACTGGGCATTAAGGCTGCTGATCTCTATCAGCTGGGGGCCCAGACAGACTCACAAGATGCTGAATCCAACTCCCTAGAATAGCGTTCTCCATTGCAAATATAATTTGAGCTGCAAGAACAAGACACATCTATAATTTAAAATTTCAACTAAATCTTACATTTTCCAAGTAACTACATTTTAAAATGTATAAACAGGTGAGATTAATGTAATATATTTTATTTGACCCAGTATATCCAAAATATTACTGTCTGAACACATAATCAAAATGGAGATTATTAGATATTTCATATTACTCTTTTGTACTAAGGCAGCAAGGTGAGGTGTGGATTTCATACTTACAGAACATCTGAACTTTGATTTGGCACCTTTCAGTTGCTTGGTAGCCCCATGTGGTCTTGGCTAGTGTATGGGAAAGGGCAGCCACAGAAAATTTGAACAGACCAGTGGCTATCAGCAGGTGTTCGAGGCCACATGTTGGCAAGGTCGCTATACATCTAAAACACTGGAGAATAGATCCAAAAATCTGAAATATTCTCCTGATTGTTCATAAAAATATAGCCATCAAGAAATTTACTGGAGAAGAAAATTTCCTACAAGGAAATTAAATATCATCAAACTATAAAGGCACATTGTGCTTGCTCATATAAAACAGTTTCTGGGCTCTTAGCCTAGAAATTCAGGATTAAATATATATACATATGTACAAAATGATCAGACCTCCTTAATTCACAGCTATGCTTGCATTTGGAAAACTGAAATGAAGATGTGCATCAAGGTCAGTAGAGCGAGATGGCAGGTCTCGGTGTAGTGTTTCACAGTGGAGAGAATGGCTCTGCTCTCTCAGGGGCACACGTGCCAAGCACTGCCACTCTTCACACACACACGTTCATGCACACACACACAATTTTTTACAGTACTTGGGATTGAACTCAGAGCCTTTGCACTGAGCTACACCCCTACCCCTTTTGTTCTTGAGACAGGTCTTGCTAAATTGTCCAGGTAGAGCTTGAACTTGAGCTCTTCCTTCCTCAGTCTCCAGGAGTACTAGGATTATAGGTGTGTGCTACCATGCTTGGCTCACACTACATATGTTTAGAAAGATGTTGTTTGTTTTTATACAAGTATGTCACAGTAAAGTGTGGTGGGCTTATGAATTTTACTTTTAAATTAACTACTATTTCTAAATTTCCTAGACTAATTTCTACTAGTGTGTGTGTATATATATATTATATATACATATATAACATATATATATATTCCCCCCCCTTTGGAGTACTGAAGAGTGAACCTAGAGAATACTAAACTACATCCCCAGCCCTTTTTTTATATATTTTAAATTTTAAGACAAGATCCTGCTAGGTTGCTGGGCTATCCTCTAACTTGGGATTCTCCTGCCTCAGCCTCCCCAGTAGCTGGATTACAGATGTGTGCCAATACACCCAGATCTCGTGTAAATTTCAAGACATTTAGCTCCTTGAGGTGACTTCTTCAGATACCAAATTAATTCTAAGGGCATGAAAGTGGATCTGAGGGCAAAACTTGGGAGTCACTGCTATGATCAGTTCTGGTGCCATGTTCCTTTGGTTCAAATCCCAGCTCCTCTAAATATGAGCTGTGTGACTTTGGATTTGGTGCCCGACCTCTCAGTGCCTGTTTCCTCACCCATTAACCTGGAATCCTGTTAAGGGTGCCACTGGAGAGGGGCATTCCAGGAGTTCCACATGTAAAGTGCTTTGGAAAGCTATCTGCATATGGTTAGAGGTCAACAGTGCTAGTTAACATTAGTTCATCCAACAAACAGTCACAGAACCACCACCGTGCACCAGGCACTGTGCTGGTCTCTGGTGGTATTGAAAGGACTGATTCTCAGTCTCAGTTCTTAAGGGACCCACCATGGGGAGCAGAGAAATGGTCCATGTTTGTGTGGGCTTGACTAAGACCTTTGAGACTGTTCAGTCTAAGCCCTCGGCGAAGGAGTTTAAACAGCTCCCTCTGGCCAGAGGCCATTGAGACAAATCCCTTGGTGAGTCCAGAATGTTCTGAACGGACATGTTTGTCAAGAGTGTTTATAGAGCTGAGATTGAATGTAGGAAGGGCGGACTAACAGTCTGGTTACCAGAGACACGCCTCCTCTGCAGTGTTTGGACAACTTAGTTCACAAACAGCAAACATCTGCTGTGTTCTTGGTGTTCTGTGAGGATGGGGGCGTCATGTGACTAAGAAACACCCCCTGCCTTGAAGGCGCTCCCAGAAAGGAGGAGACACATTCTGACCACTGCTATAGCCCACAGAAAATGCATGATGAGAGATGGGAAGTCAGGCCAGGGGTCATGGCCCACACCTGTAATCCCGGCACTTGGGAGCTGAGGCAGGAGCATTGGCATGAGTTTAATGCCAGCCTGGGCTACATAGCAAGATCCTGTTTAAAAAAAAAAACAAAGAAAAGAAAGAAAGAAAGAAATGAGAAAAGACACGGAGAAGCCACTCAATCTCTGACTCCCTCCCTCCACCTAGCAAATGAGTGTAGCGCTATAGGACCCGAAGGTTCTTCCTGATCTAACACGCTGGTACTCTGTTCAAATGTTACTGTCTTCTCAGAAACCGTGCTCAGAATTCGAGGCCCAGCTGTCATCCATATTAACCTTGGACAGACTGTGCTATGGTGAGCAATAATATCTTCCCTTTACAAGTGGAAAAACTGAGAACCAAAGGGACTGTAAGAGTCTTACCCGTAGTGAGTGTAGCTCAAGACATGGGGCTAAGCTGAGGGTGGTGGTGTAGCCTACAATTCCAGCAGCTCAGCAGGCTGAGGGGGAGAGCTTATTAACTAGAGGCCAGCCTGGGCAACCTGGTGAGATCCCATCTCAAAATCAAAAGGACTGGGGATGGAGCTCAGTGCAGAGGCCCTGGGTTCAATTCCCAGTACCACAGGGAAGGACAGAGGAAGGAAGGAAGGAAGGAAGGAAGGAAGGAAGGAAGGAAGGAAGGAAAGAAGGAAGGAAGGAAATGATAGGACTTCAGGGCTCTTCGAAGCTCATGGGAAGGGTATTTTTCAACATGAGATGAATTTTGAAGGTTCTTACTTGAGATTTAAATTTTAAGTTCACCCGGTTGGTGATTGCTAACAATTTCCCTAAACTTTATTACATTTTTCTCCTTTGTATATTTTCTCTCTTACGACAAGAATCGCGCAGACATGCTAAACTAACACAATACTATTGCCTCAATTATTTTGTTAATTTCCTCAGCTAACGATAAGCACTAATCTTTTTTTTTGTCTTGGCGTAGCCTCAGATATAAGTGTTACACAGTTAGTCATAACAGTATTCAATTTTGTTGAGAGTTTGGACCTTACGTTGTGTCCCTCTTTTTGGTATTGTCTGAAATCAGGTAATATTTATAGAGCTCTGCCAGAACCAGACTTTGTTTCTTCCCTATATGCAGGGCAACATCCGAACTATCGCTTATACTTGTATAGGCGACACTGATTCTAATTACTTGTGGACAGTCTTTCCAGCTTAAATATCTGCATACTAGCGGGAAGCATTTTCCTAATGCAGCACTTTGGTAACCAGCCAAAGCTAAAAGAAATTTAGGTCAATCAAATGGAAGGGAAGCATAGTGTGGATTTTTAGGCTGTCACCTTCCTTTTACGAAATGAAATCTATAAATTTGAAAAGACATGTTGGGGAATCGAGCTCCAAGCTCTGGATCATTATTGACTCAAAAATCCGTGACTTGTGGGGTACCTTTCCACCTTTTATTATCTCCCCTTCTCCATTCCAAAGAAGTCAGCACTATACTCCACTGACAATAGCCTGCTTTTATTTTTCTAAGTGCTAGAAGATTCTGAAGATAAAGTCTTGGGAGTTGGAAGTACTCAATTTTTACAGGCAATTTTACATTCCCACCCAGCTTCTATGTCACTGCCCTGGAATGATGAGTTAGTTCTACAGAAGCCCATTTCCCAGAATCCTAAGTTCTGCCAACTTTTGCCCCCGTAATCATGCCTGTATCTACACGTCCCCCTCATTCTTGCAAATTGCTTCTAATCAGCTGCTTCCCATTCTCAGTGGCTCAACTAAGCAGATAATCAGTCTTCTTGGAATTATTCATGAAGTAAGAGTGAGCAAGGTCAGAGTATAGCCTGAGTCCCAGTTGGCTTGCAGGATGCACAGACTGTCTGATTAGAATATGTGAGATCTCAAGGTCAGACACTGTGTACACGGGGAGATAATCAAAGCCACCAGTCTGGCCATTTCGGTATCAGTAAATCATCGATTTTGCTCTGGGAAATATGTATTGACCTGAGAGTGAGTGCGTTCGAGCTTAGTCAGCTTTACAAGGATGGCTGCTTTATCAGCTCGGGCCGGCTGACCTCTTCACCCTTCTGGATGACTCATGGTGTCTATGTTTTCTGTCAGAGGTTCAAGACAGAACCTTTCAGCTTCAGATGAAAAGTGCTTTGTGCCCTCTCACCCCGGAGCACATATCAAGATCCTATCCTCATTCCCTCCCTGGGAAAGTGCACTTGGCGACGCTGCACAGGGTGCCATCTGGGAACGCAGCTTCGTGGGTGGGCAAGACAGACATTAAGGAGCCAGACAGAGTGGTGCATGCTTATAAGCCCAGCATTCTGGGAGGCCGAGGCAGGAAGATTGCAAGTTCAAGTCAGGTCAGGGCAATTTAGTGATTTACCAAGACCTTGCCTCAAAATAAAATATGCAAGTAAGAGCTGGGGATGTGGCTCAGTGCAAAGGCCCTGGGTTCAATCCCCAGTACCAAAAGAAAAAGACATAGATACCACTGTTGGGTACTCAGCAGTCTCCTGTGGCGTGCTCAGCCAACTGCAGTGTCTTTGAACTCACTCCTAAAAATTTAGATATCTCCCACCCGGGCTTCAGTCGGGAAATGTGTGTGTGTGTGTGTGTGTGTGTGTGTGTGTGTATGGTGCTGGGGATCAAACTCAAGGCCTCACACACACCATGCAAATGCTCTATCACTGAACCAATGAGCTACATCTCCAGCCCTATTATTTTTTAAAATTTTATTCTGCGGCAGAGTCTCTATATTGCCCAGACTGGACTCAAGCTTGTGATTCTCCTGCCTCAGACTCCTGGTTAGCTAGGATGACAGACCTGTGCCACAGGGCTTTGAAAAACTTCACTTTTAATTCACACTTGGGAGGATTCTGATACAGAAGGTCTAGGACGATTCCAGGAATCTGGCTTGGAGAGGCTACGCTGTTCACAGCGTGCACAGAGCAAACAAATGAAAAGCAGACAGTGGTTGGGCCTCTCGCAGAAGGGGTGAGAAGGCTCAGTCTGATTCCAAACAGTATTTGTACTAAAGCCAAAATAATTAGCTTGCTGAAGAGAAAAAAAAAATCAATAGCAGAACAAGGAGCGTGTAAATGTGGAATACTTTCATTTCTTGTAAACTCATTTAACAAGAAAATTCTGAGAACAAAGATGGCTATCAGATCCACTTCCAGATTCAAAGCAACAGCACTTTCCAGGTGGAGCAAACATTGTCCAGGAGGACAATGGGAGGGTCTGAGAAGAGAAGCTGTTTCCGTAAAATGTGAAGCAAGCACCCAGGGCCAACCTGGAGATCCACGAGTTATTCACTTTTCATTTTTGGGGAAGTTAGCCTGTAGCTTGGGTCTGCAGGGCATACAGCAGAGGAGGTTAAAAATAAAGTCTCTCAAAGGGACAGAGAGTTTGTGTGTCTTTAGTATGTTAGCAGCACAAAGTATGAGGCTGAAGCAGGAGGATCCCCAGACTGGACACTTATTGAAACCTTGTCTTCAAATTTAAAAAGGGCAGGGATGTAGCTCAGTGCTTCCTGAGTTCAATCCCCAGTGCCAAACAAAACAAAACAAGAAGTACGAATGTGTGCAGACCACACCTTCCTTTTGACATGGGGCACATGCAGTTGGACACAGTGTCTGTGGATCAGGAGGTTCTTTCCTCAGAAATAACTCTAATAATTCTAAATCTACAGCTCTGCCTTTGAGGGTCCTCCGCCAGCCACACGCTGTCCTCCAGAGCTCAGTCCCCCCAGGTCCCACTCAGCTTCCACCTCTTGGCCAGAAACCCCTCCAAGTCTCAGGTCCCCTCCCCCTTGCCCTCGTCCAAGTTCCCATCCCTTCAGAATTGGTGGGTCAGAGAGCTATTGGGAATAGCGCCTGATAAGCAGCCCATCACTGTATTCTCACTCCCCGAAGTGAGAGAAGCAAGCGACTTATTAATCCAAGCAAACGGCCACAGAAGCGACCTCTTCTCTCAGACCCTCAAATCATCCTGCCGAGGCGCAAGCGGTCCCAACTGGCAGGCAACATCTGTTCTCTGCTCTGTGCCGGGCACTATTTATTCTAAATACATCTGGGCACCAAGTCACTTAATCCTCACCCCATCCTCTGATCCACAGATGAGAAACTGAGGTGTGCTGAGGTTCAGAAACTTGCCTTACTTACTTCCCTTGGGTTGGAAGGGGACTAAACCCCAGGTGGCCTGAATGGTGTCCAGCTCTCAGCCACACCCTCTGCGGCCTCTACCACAGCCAAATAGCCCTGAACTCTTCTAAATCATTTCAAGCTGCATTTTTGTATGCCAATGAGAATTAGGATTTGCCAGGTTTTCTAGACAACCCCGATTATTTCCCTTAAACATGGAAAAGAGTTATGTTGAAGTTGCAGTACCAGTTCGCCCAGCGCCTTTGCCACCGGTGTAATTCCCAAAGTGACCTCCCATGGCTCCTGTTTGTTCCGCATTCCTCACGGCCTGTCCTGATGCAGTTCCCAGCCTCGGGGGCCTCTGGTCATGGGCTTAATTAGTCAGATCCCCGCTGGGGTCCCTCCACATCCAGCCAGGCTCAGCCCTCCTCCCTTGATGATTTAATAAGGGAAACCTGTCCCTCGGCATCAGTCTGACACCTGGGAGGCAGAGCAAGAGCTCCGGGGATGCAGAGGCCCAGGCCAGGAGCCTGCTGGCTACCAGTAGGAGTAGAGCCCTGGGTCACAGGGCCACCACTTCACTCTGACTAAAGATGGCCCGGCAGACTAGGGTGCAAACCATCAGGGGCATGTGTAGAGTGGCTGGATGATAACAAAGTTGGTTAGGGGCTCTGTTCACCCATTCAAAACTTAGCATGTCTGATTTATTTCACTTATCATTATGGTCTCAAAGTATATTCATTTTTTAATCAGGCACAAAGTTTAAATATCACATAAACTTCTCTTATATGAGAAGCCCAAAGTATAAATAATTAAAAAATAAATAAAAGGCAATAAGAAACAGGAAAAGCCAGGTCCAGTGGTGCATGTCAGTAATCTCAGCATTTGAGGGACTGATGCAGAAGGATCATCAAAGGTTTAAGGCCAGCCTGAACTACATAGCAAGACCCTGTCTCCAAAAAAAAAAAAAGAAAGAAAGAAAGAAAGAAAAGAAAAGAAACAGGAAGGTAGATCTTTTGCAAATGGGAAGGGAGATGGGAATCCAGAAACAGAAGGAGGAGGGAGGGAAGAAGGGAAAAGAGAGGGGAGGGGAAGGGGGATAAAAAGAATTAAGATATGTTAAGTACATACATGTACCCACTCCCAAGATGAATGCAAACATTATGTACTGCAAACATGTACTAATAAAATTTCTTTTAAACTTGGCATGTCTATAAAATGTTCAAAGAGTTAGAAATAAATGTGAACAATAGTCCACTTCCCCCATCCTCCCTAGAATGACACATTGAGTCCTTTCCTCTGACAGTCCCATTGCTGCTCATGGGCATTTAAAAATATATGCAAAGAAAGTTATAGTTGAGGAAGAAATCAGAAATCACTCAGTCACTTTTCCCAAGAGCATACATTTGGTTTAATGTACATTTTTATAGAATTCACCAAAGTATTTTCATTGCATTTCACCTATTTTTCACAAAAGAAATTTGGGGTTGTTTTTGGAGACAAGGTCTTGCTCTATAGTCCAGGATGGCTTTGAACTGACTGTATAGCCCAGGTCGACCTCAAATTTAGAATCTTCCTGCCTCAGCGTCCCGAGTGCTGGGATTACAGGCATTCCACATCACACCTGCCTAAAAGAAAAATTCATGAAGATGTGAAAAATATAAAACTATAGAAAATGAGTTGCTGCTTGCATATTTCTGAAATACTACAAAATGGAAAGAATCTAAATATGGGCATTTTTGTTGTTGAAGTCTGGGGCCTTGTTAAAGACTGGGACTGATTAAGGGAACACGCTTGTTAAACAGATGTTTGGTGTGCAGTGATCTGGTGAGTAGGAAAAGATGGGCTCAAGGTGGGTCCTGAAATCCGGGAAGAAAAGTCTTCATTTTGCTGATTAACATAGAGCTTCAGAATGTTACTAAGAAGCAAGTAGAAATGGCCAGCCTGGTGTTTGACTAGGGAAGGGGTTAGGAGAGAAATGCTACATCAAACAGCCGGCGTGATAGAGAGGCATTATTCCTACCGTGTAGTCACTGATTGATAAAATCTGCCCTTCATGGGCAGCCATTTGGAAAACCACAAGCAACAGGCGACCAGGAAACATCGTCGCTATTACTGAGAATCTTTAAAAACATTAACAAATTGAGCCGAGGCTTGGAGGTTAGATGAGGTTACAAGGGGCTAATGTGCTGCTTTCAAGAATGTGCCAGTAAAAGAGAGTCATAAATAAATTATAATGTCATTAGAGAAACAGAAGTGAGAACTCAGATAGAGATCGGTTCTTGTTTCTTGAGCCGAGGTATGGAAGTCTCTAGTTAGAGGCAGTTCCCCCATGTGGGCGCTGGCAGGAGATTTTCCAAGGTGGAAGCCACAGGAAGGTGGGTCATTCCGTCTCCCAGAGTTCCCTGCGGCTGGGGCTCAGCAAATCACAAAGTCTCACCTAGGGCTCTGCGTCCTGAGGGGACACGTGTGTGAGAGTCGTCTTTGGTGGCAGATTCGGGTGCATGGGGCGTGAGGACGCCAGGAATGGGGGTTCTCCCGGTGAGACCCTAACCAGAATAGAGTATGATCTTGGCCTTGGCCTTGGTCTTCAAGCCCACCCTTGGTTCTTGTTTCTTTTGGGAGCCTGCACTTTCAATTTTCTGATGATTGCGTGAACTACTTGTGTCCTCCAATGAATTTCTTCTTTTTTAACCTGAGTTATCCAGACTTGGAGTCAGTGTTCTATAAACAATTCTGACTGACTGTGTCATTTAGAAAGACTATCCAATGGACATGTAGAATGGCCTGAGTCCTGAAGAATAACAAATACTTTAGGGCAAAGGCTTGCAATAACAAATAAGGTTTATTATTTTGTCTACATGCCGAATATGCGAATTCACAATAGTCTTCTAAGTAGAGATTTTAAGAATTTGTCCTGTCTTCTTTTATTTTCCTGAAATCATCAAGTTCCATCTTCACGAACCAAAGTTCAGTGTGTATGTGAAGAGCTTCATGCAATCAAGGGCGGGGGTAAAATCCAGAGTAATCATAGTCTGCAGCTTGCCACTGAGTGCTAGAAATACACAGTATCTGCTAATTTGCTGAGAGACACCATAGTGCAGAGAGAGAAATATGCCCAGGCTCTGCCTAAACTATTCCCATGACATCTCTGTTACCATGTGCTCCTTCCTTCCTGAATACTGTAATGGCTTTTCCTGTCCTACAGGTATGCGTGTACTAGCAGGTGACCATGGTTCACACTAACCTATTATTAGAGTTTGTATCTAGCCTCCTGCACTCAAAGGTGGGACCTTTGGAAGGTGACTACATTGTAGCTGACTTGCAGTTTGGAGGCGGAGCCTGGTCATAAGAGGTGGGTCACTGTGGGTGTGACTTGTAAGGTTGTGTCGGCCTTCCCAGCCCCTCCCTTGAGTCTTTCTGCTTCCCATGCCTTGCGCAGTGTTCCTCTTCCATGCCCCTCTGCCATGGGGCCAACCCACTATGCAAAGATTGAAACTTCTAGAACATGAGCCAAAACAAACCTCTCTTCCTTTAAGTTGTGGGTGTCAGCTACTGTGTCCTAGCGACAAGGAAAGTGACTAAGAGACCTGTTATGTACTTTATGAAGAATTAGAAGAGAGGAGCTTGAAGTCCTCAAACATAAAGACATGATAAAGAGGTAGAAATGCCAGTTACCCTGATTTGATCGGTACATGGCATATACATGTATTGCAATATCACTATACCCCATCATTATGTACAATCATTACACGTTAATTGAAAAGAAGAAATAAATTGGAGCCCAAAAGTAAAAAATAAACAAAAGTTAGTTAGATAGATCTTATTTTTTAAGTTAGATAGATCTTAATTTGCATCATGCTGTCTAACTTTTATTAAAAACATGATTCACTTAAAAAGTGAAATAACCCACATATTTTTTGTTGGTATGCACTAGCCTTAGAGTCATTTTTGTTTCAGAGTTGGGACTTATAGTCAGATTTTGTCCCCTGGACCCCAAAAGAAAGTGTGTATGTGAAGTTCTAGGCTGTCACAAATCTCATAACAAAACATATTAGAAGACTCGTAAACTTCCATGGATTTGTTTCCCAGGCAAACCTTCAAAGTTTGAATGATTTCCCCAGACATGTATCACTTGAAATCCCCCCAAAGGGAATGGTGGTAGATTTAAAAAGCAATAAAACCTTCACAAATGTGACAGTGTATGTGTACGTGTGGTATATGTGCGGCGGGCATTTTAGGCAAGAGTCTACTCCATTTGGTGGGCACCATGATTTTATTGCTCCCCACAGCATGCTAAGAATGCTCTGTTTCAGTGTGTGAATTCTGAGATACATTTCTTCTCTTTTATTTTTTCATTTTTTAAGACAGCGTCACACTATTTAGTTCAGGCTGGCCTCAAACTCGAGATCCTCCTACTTCAGCTTCCTGAGGTCTGGGATTACAAGCATGTGCTACCACACCTAGCAAGCCTTTTCTTTATATTCATGCATCATATATTCGTTTACCCACTCATAGGTTCATTACAGACAATATTCTGCCTGACCTTCAGCTTTTAAAATTGATGGTTCGTTCTAGTGCTTTTAAATCATCTCTTTATTGGTAAAACACCAATACTTTATTGAAGTACTCATAAAAAGATAATTTTTCTAAATATCATTGGCTTATGATTTAATTATGATAGTAGTTTTAAGAGATTAATAAAGTTATTTAAAATTTAAAAAGAAATCTACTTGGACAATTTTGGAAAGGGCAACTTGGCAACAGACCATAAGATTCTTAGACTCAGTTGATGCAGTTATTTTATTTCTAGGAATTTGCACAACTGAACAATGATTTAGAAAACACAGTGATATAAAGAGACAGTGTTTGAGCATGAGCTTAGCATGCACAAGGCCCCAGTTCAGTCCTCAGCATTAAAAACAACAACATTTATAACAGTCCAGAAGAAATGCTGGAATCATTTTATATAATTACCAAGAAGTAACTAGTTAGAATATGCTACCTCTACACAATGGAATATTGTACGACTGTGAAATAAGGCAGATGCACTTGTAATAATAACACACGAGTGCACACCTGTAATCCCAACACTCTGGGAGGCTGAGGCAAGAGGATTATAAATTCAAGCCCAGCCCGAGCAACTTAGTGGCTTAATGAGCCTCTGTCTCAGAATTAAAAATGTTGAAAATGAAAAAAGGGGCTGGTTACATGGTTCAGTGCAAAGGCCCTGGGTTCAATCTCCAATATTATAATAATATTAAAACACAAGGATGCTCACATTGTGTCATTAAGTTTAAAAAAAGGCAAGTACACTTTATACTATACAGATTATATTTAAAAAAAAGGAATATCAGTTGGAATGCTTCTAGTCACACGATTGTTAAGGAGGGAATCAGCCAATATCAATTACAGTTTTATAAGTATAGTGACAAATATTCAAAAAGCTTCCATAAGGTAGTAGTAACATCGCTCCAAGGAATGATACTAACAAGGGGTGAACTGTCATTCCTTTAAGTCTACATTATTTTTAGAATCATGAAAAATTACATATATCAAAAACACTGTGAGTGTACCAAATGAGAGGCATTGATTTGAGTTTGTGGACTACTCAAGAAAGTCTTCCAAAGGAGTCATTGTTGCTTATGATTAGTTTGATGAATAGATTATGCTGATTTAGAGCAGTATTAATTTGCAAATGCATTATAATTCTGGCCTCACAGAACTGAACTATAAGCTCTTGATTTTTACCCTGTTTTAAGATTATCTTGGTAAATGTCACAGTGAGTAATAAAAGCCAAGGCTCATTTCTGGGTCTCAGCTCCTTTCTGTTTATGAATCAGTATGGAATTAAAGTTCAAGTGCATTCATGAATCCCTGCCCACTTTGAATAGACTAGAATGGTGATTCAGAGATGCCTCAGTTCTTAACACTGATAGAGTCTAATTCATTAGGAATCTGTTGCTTTGAATCCTGAAGAAGAGAGCAAACTTCTGTGAATACAGCACCTTTTTAGAAAGTTCTAGTTGGAACATCACTGGGGGGAACATCACTGGGGGCCGGTTGGCGGTTACCCATGTCACTAACTGGGTTGCGGACACTTTGCAAGGTACGAGGGCTATGATCCGCGTGGTATGATGGCATTTACGTACTCCATTTACGTACTCCATTTACGCTTGAGGACTTTTAGGTCACGTCACTAAGTTTCCAACTTGGTTGGCCTTGTCACTGCAGTCCTGGGCTTCCATGCTTTTACCTGAAGATGATCAGAGAGCCCTGTCTTCCCCTCGATGCCGCCTGTGCAGCATCAGGCACCGATCTTGTCTCTGGGGTCTACAGATTTCAATAGTCCAGCCAGACAGGAGTGACCAGGCCCAAGGAAACATGTCCCTCCTAGGGCATCCAGGAGTGCCAAGTTGCAGAAATGCCATTAGCTTGGAAATCTCATCTTGGTTCAGAGGCAATAACACTTTAAATACCTTATGGGTATGTGTCCTTGCTGCTGCTTCTTGAATTTAGACAATGCTGCCACCATATTCAAAGTGGTTCCTGAAGGAAACCTTTAAGGTGCTCTGGGCCGAAAGCCCACACATCTGAAGCTGACTCCAGAGACTTGCTTTCTTTAAGAGTCTCGTTTTCACTTGTTATGGCCAGAGTCCAAAGCATTCATGTCTATAGTGGCCATGAGGATCTTGACCCCAGGCTCAGGCCAGCGGGTCAGTTTCATAGTGTCTTCTGTAGTTTGAAGTAATTTTGGGAGCCTCTGTAGCCAGCGAATTTTCCAGTCCTCCCCTGGGTGCCCTCTACAAATTCTGCACTGAAGGATGCGAACCAGATCTACTATGAACCTCTAAATTGACCCAGCAGGTCCACCTCCTAAAAACCTAATGCTCTTGGACATTACCAGGAAGCGTGTTCACCCACTCCAAAGACATGCCTATGAGTGCAAGTTACACACAGAGGAACGCAGGAGCACAGCCTTGGCCATGAGCCAGACTACAGGGTTACATGGGCCACAGGCCATTACTTAAAAATAGCGTAGAGGATGTATGGGGACGAATAGGGACAGATAGGGTGGGAAAAGTACATTAGAGCATTGGGAAGAAGCACTCTTTCATGTTCAAGTGGGGTGAGTGAGAGGAATTTTTATGTTAAAATATAAAAAAAATTGGCTGAAAAAATCAGTATAAATATCTGTCCTTTTCCAAAACTATTGTTGTACCATCTTTGTGTGTAGCTAATTACAACCTTGAAAAATATCCTGGTATTGCAAATCTTCCCTAATTTCTCCATAATTGGCTGCGAGGATCAACAAAGATGAAATTAAGAAAGCTTAATTTAATTTTCGGCAGGAATCTTAAAAAAACTCAAGAGGGTAGGGAGTAGAGAGAACACAATGGAGAGAGTGCTCTGACCTCTCAGCATCGAACAATAAAACAAACAAAGGCACTTGGATCTAGTCTGGCCCTGGCAAAGAGCCATTTTTGTCTTTAAAGCCCTCAGTGATATTGTTAAAATTCATCTTCAAAAACAGGAAACTGTGTGATTTTGATTTTCTGACAACCTCGCCCTTTCTTGTGAACCGCCAACCCGACCAGGGAGCTAGTCACTTTGATTCACACTAAAATAGGATGAAGGCAGAAACAAAAGTATTTCCTTTTCACTGAAATCTCCAAGTTTTCTGAAACCACCAAGAAGCTAAGTCCCTTCAGCTCATTAATGTGCCCAATAAACATTCCTGAAGTGAGGCCCAAACAAAGGCCGGAAGTGCGTTTAGCTTTGGAGTTTGTAGCTAGAATGAGGAGGAAACTTCATCTTGACGTGAGTAGCAAGTGCTGACCTGCTTTGCATTAAAAGAGCATAGAGAGGCCTTAAACTTTGTTGGGTGGTGATGGATATATTAGTAATTCCAGTAGCACTTCTGCTGTGTCAGAACAAGAAAGCAAATGGATATACAAATGTAATGCAATGTCTGTTTTTAATCTTCACATCAAGGGAGTAGACTTAGAACAAAGGCTGACCAATTTTCTCTGAAGGTTGTGATAGTAAATATCTTCAATTTCACTGGTCAATAATCTGTACTCTGCCATTGCTATGCAGAGACAGCCATAGACAGTATATAAACAAATGGGTGTGGCTGTGTTCCAATAAAACTTTATTTGCAAACATAGGTGACAATCCAGATTTGGACCCACAGGCCATAGTTTTTTCTGGCCCTTTGTTGGATAGTTACACATCATTCTCTCTGACTAGGATAGTAAAAATTTGACAAATAGAAGAGAAGAAAAAATAAACATCATATTCTCTCTCTCTCTCTCTCTCTCTCTCTCTCTCTCTCTCTCTCTCACTGGCCACTGACTCCTTTTCTTCAATTCACATTCTGAAATGTCCTGGCCCTCCAGGTAAGAATTCTCTCTTTCCCTCTCTGCCTCTCCATCTTCTGTCTACTGCAATCTGTGCAATCTGGCTTCTCCGTGCACTGCACTTTAGGAGTAACTGGGCAAAGACCTCTGGTGTCCTCAGGGTCACAGCCAGGTTGCTCTCCAACCCTTAACCTCCTTGATCTCTTGGAAGCCTTTGAATTTACTGACCTCTCCACAACTCTTAAAACTGCCATTTTAACTGGGCATGGTGGTGCATACCACTAATCCCAGCACTGTGGGAGACTGAGGCAGGAGGATTGTAAATTCAAACCCAGCCTGGGTGGCTTAGCAACCCAGAGATACCCTGTCTCAAAAATTTTAAAGGGCTGGGGATTTAGCTCAGTGTTTAGAGTGCTTGACTTGCAAGCCCAAGGAGCTGAGTTTGATCCCCAGCATCAATAAATAAATAAATAAATAAAAATAAAAAGTTTTAAAAAGGCTGGGGATATAGTTCAGTGTGAAGGCCCTGGGTTCAGTCCCCAGTACAGCAAAACAAAAACAAAATCCCCTGGGCTTTTGGCCTGTAGTTTATCCCCATATCTCTGCCTGCCATGTCGCAGTCTTTGATGCTGGCTCCGTTACCCCATCTCCGCCAGGGTCAGCTTTGGCCCTTTCCAGGCCCGTTCTCTGTGGCACCCATGGACCATTTCTTCTCACACATCGTTCCCTTGAATGCACCTACATCTGCTCAGATCCCTGAGCTGAGTTCATACTGAGCTACATTCCCAGCCCCACCTCCCCCCCCCCCTTTTTAAATTTTGAAACAGGGTCTCACCAAATAGCTAAGCTACTCAGGCTAGTCTTAAACTTGTGATCCTCCTGCCTCGGCCTCCCAGAGTGCTGGGATTACAGGTGGGCACCACCACACTTGCCTCTTAGGGTCATCTCAGACCCCAAACATTTGACCTGCAAGCTGGTTATATTCCCACCTCACCACTTGTGTCTCCCCATCTCTGCGTCCTGTGTCAGTCCTTTGTCACGGGTTCCATGTAAAATGTCCTAAACTGCCAGGCTCCTGCAGTGAAGGAACCACGTAATGATTAAAGGACCACACAAAGCTCCCTAAAAAATTGATATCAGAAGCTAATGAAAAAGTAGTCGGGCCGGTGGTGTGGAGCAATTACTTAACATTGCATGATGCCCAGAGTTCCATCCCCAGCACCAGCCCCCCGAAGTAACTTTTTGAAAAAGTAGGCCAGCAACATGCAGAAAAGAGACAATCAGAGACACTGGACAACTTTCATGGGCTTTAGACAATTTTCCCTTCACAGGGCTCTTCCTCTACCAAAAAAGCAATGTATATTATATATGAAAGTTATATTTTATTTTTCTGTAAGTATAATTCATGCTGAATTATCTTAACTTCCTTCCTTCTAATTTTCAAAAGAAATTGAAATAATTTTGCAGTCCCTTGGCCTTGTTTCTAATGAAGTCACCCTCTGTATTTGTCAGATGCCATGAAAACAGAAAAATTCTTTTTAAAAAATCAAATCATGTAAAATATTTCCCATTTTAAGCTATTTAGCCTTCTCTGGGCAAAAAAGGTAATGTCTTCCGAAAATGATTTGATGCAACTATCAGAATTATATTTGTCCATACAATATAATATTTTGTGACACTATTGGATCACAATATAAAGCTGTGAAAATAAATATTGATCTGCTCCATTTGCGCCTTAACCATAAAATGAAAGTCAGCTATTGCCTCTTTCAGTTATAAGTGGAGAACAACACATCAGTCTCAAACAAAAACCCTCCCAATTTTTCAATGAATAAATCACTTGAAATTGTTGGTTTCTATTTTGGTTCATTTGATGACTTCATTGGTTCACCCGGCAAATATTTATTAAGTGCAAACATGATGCCAGGAACTGTGCTGGGCCCAGTATGGTACTTTCCATTCTAATGGCGACATATAATACTGTATTAAGACACTTGCGATTAGAGCATCCACAAATTGCCATTCCCACACAGCTGCCTCAATCAGCCCTGACAACAAAGATAAAGGTGTGGCTGTGAGGATGCAAAAGTGATTGCCACTTTTCTGTCAGAAGTATTAGATGGATTCCCGGTGATGTTTAGGAAGGCAGCTAGCAGAGCAGGGACCAGGATGCCTTGCAAGTATGTGGCACATCCGGTCCACTCGGTGACAGCAGAGGTGAGGAATTTGCTAGGCTGGAGTTTCTCAAATAAGGGAGTTTGAGACACAGAGATTAGTAATCACATATTAAAGCAGCACAAACTTGTTAGGGATCTGAAGCAACTCGTCTTTCAGCTGGGGCTGGAACCCTTAATTAAATGTGTGACCTGTGTAATGAGTATAGTTTCAAATTAAGAATCTCTGTCTGTCCAGACTGTTGGGAGGATGTAAGCCTGGGTAGAAAGTGCCTGGCACTAAGAGAGCTTGGACCAGCAGCCTCTTTATGCCCCGGAGCCATTCTGGGCTGTGGCATCAACAGGGGACCCAGATGTCCCGTGGAATGCAGTTGTGTATCTCGTGTGGGGTCTGGGTACAGTGCGTACGCAGGAATGATGGCAAAGAAACTGCTAGGACGGAGAAGTCCTGGCTGACCAAGCAGCCTCCGTAGACCAGAGGTGACTCCCTCTCGACATTACAGACATTTAGGGCCAGTAATTCTTTGTGGGGGGCTGCCCTGGGCACTATGGGTGTTTATCAGCATGCTTGGCCTCTGCCCACCAGGCGTCAACAGTGCCACCCACCCCGTGTGACCACAAAAATATCTCCAGACGTTGCCCACTCTCTCCCACAGGCGAAATAACCCTCCCCTGCTGTGAACTGTGAGCTTCAACCATAACCTTCTGCCCTGGGGACCTGACAGATGATTCTGAGAATCAAGAGAAAGGTCAGTGAGGAGGCTGGTGACCTGATCACCCTTCCCCCAGGAGATCTGGGTGCTTCCCGCATCTTTCTGTCACCCAGGAGAGTTTAACATCCTGAGGCCAGGCAGCACCCCAGCACAATGAATCAGGGACTCGGTGGGTGGGATGGAGACATCTGTGGGCGCTGAATGACTCCAGGGAACACCAACGAGAAGGGTAGTTCTCAGAACTGAGTGACTGACTCTATCACTTGAGGAGAGGGCCTGAGGCTGTTTCTACACTTGTTCACAAACCAGTGCTGGACAGGTGAAGCAGACCACAGCCGTGTTCTTGCCCTCAGGGGGATGGTTACCTGGTTAGAAACTCCTGGCATCCCCATTGCAATCCCCCCCCCACCCCGCTAGAGTTAAGGCTGAGAAGAAAATCAAAGAGGGCGTGAATGAGGAATAAGGCAGGGACATCTTCCTTTAAGAGATGACTCTTTTCTTTTATTCTTAAGCAACTACAGTCTAAATTTGCTGCTGCATTGTTATAGCAGGAGGATTGAAAGTTGCTGCCCAGCCTGGGTAACTCAGCAACTTAGTGACATCCTGTTTCAAAATAAAATTCAATTAAATTTCAAAAGGGCTGGGAGTTAGCCATTTAGCTCACTGGTAGAGCACTTCGCTAGCAAGCACAAGCCCCTGAGTTTGATCCCCAGCACCCCCCACCACCAAAAAGGGTTGTGGCTGCAGCAAAATGTGATGGCCCTGGGATCAATCCCCCCACCAAAAAAGGCCCCAAACTTTTGCTGTGAAGCTAAGAATTGGAGAAAATGCTGAAATGTAAATGGACATGAACCATTCAAACATCCAGAGGATTATCAGGAGAGAAATTTCCACTGCCTGGGCTGCCAGGCCGCTTTGATAAATTAACAATTTGATGGACTATTAGAGTTTACATCACCAATTCAAGCTACGGGGTGTACATGTGCACCATCTTTGTTTTTTGTGAGTTTGTTTATTTATTTGTTTGTTCGATGGTACTGGGAACTAAATCCAGAGCATTCTCACTGAGCTACATCCCCAGACCTTTTAATAATTTGATTTTGAGACAGGGTGTCACTAAGTTGGTAATTTACCCATGCTTGGCTTGAACTCAGGATTCTCCTGCGTCTGCCACCTAGAGTGCTGGGATTATAGTCATTCATCGCCACCACGTCCAGATAGATGTGCCCAATCTTTTGCCAAGTAGTCGTATTTTAAACTTCGAGTTTTCAAAATTAGCGGTAAATTTTTTTCTAATATTTCATTATTAAGAAGTTGAAACATACAACAAAGTTGAAAAATTCTCTAGAGGGTACACAGGTACCTACCATCTAGATTGCGCTACTGACAGGTAGCTAACCCCTTATCCAAAAAGGCTGGAACCAGAAGTGTTTGCATTTTGGATTTTTTCAGATTTGGAAATATTTGCATATATATATATATATAAAATGGTATGCCTTGGGGCTGGGACCCAAGTGCCAACATGAAATAGATTTATGTTTCAAATATACCTTATATGTATAGCCTGAAGGTCATTTTATACAATATTCTCAGTGTGCCTGGGTTTTCACTGATCTGTCACATTGCATCAGGTGTGCGATTTCCACTTGTGGCATCAGGTCCATGCTCCAGAAGTTTTAGATTTTGGCACATCTCAGATTGTGAATTTTCAGGTTATGGAGGGTCAACCTAGACTTGCTTATCTCTTAACCACCCACCTGTCCACACTTCTATCTGCCTATAAATCCAAGTGGTGCATTCCTTTGAATCAGCGCTCCATGGATGCAACCGACAGTGAACAAGATTTTCTAAGTGACATCATACTAACATTTGTTATTAAGTGTTAATTTTTCTTTTTAGTCAATTCCCATAACAGGGGTGAGCAGAGTATTGGGGATGGGACAGCGTTAGGCCTTCGGTTGCTAGAAACCAAGTCTCCAGATTACTGTGTTTAATCCTAGTAACTCTCGAGAAATATCTTTTCAATTTGCTTAAATATTTCCTGTGGTCTTTGCAGATAACTTCTCGTGGAAAAAAAGAGATAGAGAAAGAGAATTGAAGTGATCATGCACACTCGAAACGTGTTGATTAGTCACAAAACCTATGTGAAAAATACAATCTCATGTCTTCCTGCTTCCTCCCCCTTCTGCTTCAGAAGGACCTCCTCCATCCACAAAGGCTGCGAGAGAGCCAGCTTCCAAAGACTTCAACTGGGAACCGAGAGAAATGGGCCCATTTGAAAGTTTAGAACTTGGGTGGTTTGTAGCATGGATATTTGGTACTCTGAAAAGAGAGTCTCCGGTCTGTTGCACACTGCAGAATTCTGTCGCTTTGTTTCTAAGTGGTTTTCCCAAACAAGTAGCTTTGAAATCCTCATTACTCTCTACCTGACTTACAATCTTGCTTTATGATGAAGAGCGGTTCCTGATTTGACATTCTTTGAAAGAAAAGTAAGACAACATTGAGTTCTTAGCTGTATATCCCTAGGGTGTGTGTGTGTGTGTGTGTGTGTGTGTGTGTGTGTGTGCATGTGCTTGTGTCTGTGTGTGTTCATGATTACAAGATTACAGGCAGGGCCTGGTACAGTACTTTCATTTGAAATCTTCGCTGAGTCCTTGGTCAACTGTATTTATCCAGATGGGATCTAAAACAGTGAGATGGATTGCACAAAACACTCAGCAAAATTTGTTTTTTTTTTCTTAGCTGTTACACATTTTAAACTCAAATTAGAGGGAAATCTGAGGCAATTATGGCTTAAAATTGCCCAAGACATCTCATTGGCTAATTTGAGTACCAAGGGGACTGTGGGGTAATGGGGACTGCTGGTGGTGCTCAGTGTCAGGAGCTAAAGATTTCCTTCAGGTGACTGTACTGAGAATGCATGGATGTAAAGGTGGGCTGACTTGCAGGGGAAGATAGCTTCCACCCCAACCACAGAAATACCTGTGTCATGACAACTTTATTCACTTATTTTTGTTTGTTTGCTTGCTTGCTTGTGTTTTTTTTTAATTTTTTTATTTTTTACCAAGAACATGTATTGGTACATTGTATACACAATGATCACATTCATCATGGTTATTTTGTACCTGTACATGATGTATCTTGGTTTTCCTCCCTCTTCCCCACCCCTCCCTTCTGCTCCCCCCTTCCCTATTTACAGCAGGTTTATTTATATTTTTCTATTTTTTCTCTTCCCCTTTTCTTTCCTCTTTCCCTTCCTTCTTTTCCCCCTTCTCCCTTTCTAGTTCTCCTCTCTTTTGAATATTATCTTCCTTTTACATAATGTTTATTACACCTCTTTGTCCTTATTTACACTTATGGTTTCTCATCTCAGAGAAACAACTTGATGTGTACTCATGACTGTCTGGCTTGCTTGTCTTTTTAGACAGGGTCTTGCTTTGTATTTCAGGCTGGCCTTGAACTCGCTACGTAGCCCAGACTGGCCTCATACTTGCAGCAATCTTCCTGCCTCAGCCTCCCAAATGCTGGGATTGCAGGCTTGCGCCACCGTGCTCAGCCGTGACAACTTTAGACCTAAAGGCTGGGATGCTTGAGCTACTGACTGAAGTAGCACTTGCCAGCTGTGCCTGCACCTGAGGCAGGAACTCATGCCAGGGGCAGAGGAGTCGTCTTGGAAGGGCAGGCAAGTCAGAGTGGTGGGGGGCACGGAGCAGTATTGGGCACCCACACAGAGCTGGAGAAAGAACAGTAGGCATGATGATTCCTGCTTTCTCTGAGGCTCACTTCTGAGCCCAATATTTTAGGCAGAGCAGACAACGCACGTTCACTGGTCTAAGGCCGAGTAGAGCAAAAAAGCCCTGGATAGATTCCAATCCATCCTTAGCTTTGCTGTGCTAGAAAAGGGACCAGAGTTTGAGGAGTGTGGGCGGCAACAGGGGTGAGGTATGAAAATGGCTGTGCTTTGGATGTCCCTGATCATGGTTTCCTATTCTCTGTCTCTTCCTGAAACGATGCCATTCGTCGGAGGGTAAATTCAGTGTCAGGGTGAGGCAAGCTCAAGCTGCAGAAAGGCATAGAGGACATCTTCCAGAACATTCTGTCTGGCCCAGGTCCCTACTGGTCATTTGGGGGCACGTCTTTAACTTTGTGGAGTCACATAACTGCCAGTGTGAGTGAAAGAAGTAGGGTAGGGAAACAAATTAAATGCACTGAGCCTGTGACGGGACTTCCTCCTAGAGAACTCAGGCCCACACGAAAACTTTGTGAATCATTTCGAAATAGAGACTTAATGTTTCCTTGAAGATATTTTAAATCTAAATTCTTGGGGTGCTGAGGATTCAACCCAGGGCCCCACATGTGCTCAGCAAAGGTCTACCTCTGAGTCACACCCTCAGTCCTCCTTCAAGATATTTTAAACTAACTAGTTCCCTAACTAGGTAATTATTTTCGCTCATGCTATTGTCACACTGAACAACACTCTTGGTCTTCCTAAAGTTTTGGCTCCCATTTTAATGAACTTGAATAGCTAGAAAATTGTGGCCTATGTCATTCTTGGAACAGAAGTAAATTCCATGCTTAAAAAAAAAAAGCCACCTAGTGTGTAAAAACAGCTCACAAAGCAAATAGGGGACTGAAAAGGGTGAAGAGGCAGAAAGAGAAGAAAACAACAAACTGACAACATTTGAAAAGAAATGGGGGTGTAGCTTAAGGGTAGAGCACATGCTTAGGCCTTGGGTTCAATCCCCAGAACCATAAAGTAAAACAAAGTAAAATTAAATTAATTAAATCAGTAAAAACACTTGAAAGAAAGTGAATAACTGCTAAGTATAATAAAAATGCACAGAAATTTCAAGAAAGGAAATTGAGAAGCTGCCGAATTCACTCATCCAGCAATCTACATTCAAAGCACTGGGAATAAGAAGATTCAGTCTCTGGGGCACCACAACTGCACTGGGGTTCAGAAGTTAACACTCCGAAGAATGGTGCTTGGGCACGTAGAGTACTCTACGCCCAAGGATGCTGGTAAGGCCTCAGAAGCCAAGTCTCTTTCTGATCTTCTTCTGCCTCTCTTCTTCCTGCTCTCCCAAGACAGGCCTAGAAACCAGAATTCCTCTTCCCCAAGGTGGAGCACAGAAGCAAGAACCTCTCTCCCCAAAGCCAGCCATAAAGCATGGAAATACTAGCCAGATCTCCTGATGTCCTTCTGTGTGGGTGCTGACCAGATAGCGATTCTCAGATCTTCCTGCCCTGTACCGGGGGCACTCAGAGAGGGCACACAGACAGGCCAAGAAGAATCAAAGAGATAAGCCCTGCTGGGTTTCCCCTCTTGACTCTATTACTATTCAGTCACTCCCTTCCACCAACCCCATTTCTATGGCTTCTCATTCTTCACCTTACCTCAGAACAAAAATAGACAGTGTTTCGAGGACCTTCAGATCTTCCTTCCGAAGCCTCCTGTCTCCTGTAAAGCTTTGATTTAAAAATGCTCCATGCTTTTCTCTTGTTAATCTGTCGTTTGTTATGGGAGTGTTGGCTGTCACCTCTATGACAGATAAGGAAAAGTATCAGCCCTTTCTGTCTCTACAAACGATCCCTGATATAACCTAGAAATTGTAGGATCAGGTCATTAGCCTTACTTACAAGCTTACAGTCTCAGAGTGAAACTTTAAGCTCTTGAATTTAATATCATTTTAAGCACAAGACCAAAACTCATCAAGAATATTCAGAAGGGACAAATAGAATATTATGTTCATCTTGTTTTAAGGAATACTAATAAAGAACAAAGAAAGGCATCTTGTCTGTCATAGAACATCTTTCTGTTACCAGAGTTGATAAACTGTATTGTTTTCATTCTTGTTTCCTAATTCCTCTTATGTTACTGATATTTCAAGTGTATGTGTTTAATATGTGCATTAAGAGAGAGGCCACCATTCATTCTTTCCGCTTATAGCTTGAGAAATGTTTTGTAATAACAAATCTTTGAGTTTTATGAAACAGCTGGGATTAGTTTAAGAGCTCTTGGTCCCACCCGACTTCAGCCAGTGCTAGTTTTCCAAGTTACTGGGGTGTCTATTTCCTTTGCAAATTAAAAATAATTTCCCTCGCTGTTGATTACTGGGGCTGATTGGCTTGGCCCTGCATTTTCCTGGAGGCCCCTGTCCTTTCTTTGGTTTACCTTCTGTCCCCTTCCTTATTTGTAGATCGCTGAGGAGAGCAAGTTTCCTTTGAATATCATTAACACTTTGTAATTAGCCAGGAAGCCAGTAAGGATCCCAAAGTCCCTTTCCCATTGCGGAGCTGACTGTTTTGTTTTTGACCCCGCACAGGAGCAGGAACTGGCTGGGGTGCGAGGACCCATCTAGGAGAGGAGGGACTGGTTTCATTTTGAAGTCCAATTTATACAACACTTTCAGAGGCCCTTGATCTGTCAGGCTCAGAACTGAGTGAGCTCTTCTGTCCAATTGTGCCGCACAACTCCTTCAGTCCACAGCTCCTTCCTCAAACACGTGCCATGACAGGACAGGACCAAGGGTTCCTCCATTCGCAGGGGTGACAATCATGCCCTGGAGAGGCAGGGTGCGGGAAGCCACCAGCTTTGGAATCCAACAGACCCAGCTTCAAGAGCAGGCGCTGGATAACACATGTTTTTATTTTTAACATCAGGTTATGAGGCATAATTTACATGTAGTAAATGTCTCCCTCAGGCTTGGCATTTGCAATTGCATCTTCTATAATCCATGGAAGGAACTGCACTGTGTCCAGAGCCAGGAAATGAGGCTCTTCCCCACCCCCCACCCTCACAATAGCTCTTAACTCTGTCATCTACAAAATATGAGAGCGGAACCAGGTACTTTCTGTGTTATGCATCTAGTTTTAAGTTTTAAATGGCTCTGAAACAAACAAAACAAAACAAAAAACTTGCCTTCCTGATTTTTAAGAGTTTCTTGATTGAAGCTGCCTGTTGAAAGCACTAAGTTTCTGCAGCTCAATTTTTTTTTTCTTTTACAGTTGCTGCTAGAAGAATTTCTAAGCCTGTTGGAATAAACAGTCCCCACCCCTGCTCCCACACTACCCGGCCTCTGGTTCCCCATCGTGGGCAGCTTGGTCCTCCAGCCTGCAAAGGCAGTGGGAACAGCAAATCGAGTTTCTCAGGAAGTTCAAGGCCGCCCTGGCTGGGGGCCAGATCACAGTGGAGAAAAAGTCCTGAAGGCAGGCAGAGATGGCTCCCTTCCTCCAGTTACCGAAATGATCTCCTTTCCTCTTCTCCTAAACCTACCTAAGTTTAAATGCAAAGCAGCTCAGCAGAGAGGAAAGTGTCCAACATTCTTTGGTTATGAATGTGGGGCCCTGTTTCACTGGTTTTGGGGGAAGGCGTTTGGATTTGGTGGTCCCCTCCGTCTGTTCTACTCTGGTTTCCCCTGTCCTCCCCCACACCAAATAAGCTCTGGGAATTGGGGCGGCACACACATTGCCGGGACCAGGTTTACAGCTGGAACTGGAAACGGGACATTTGCCAACATAATGTGTCAAGCTTGAGGTTTTAGGAGACTGTCGTCCCAATTAAAAATGCTCTGGCTCGATTCCTACAGGGGTGGGGGTGGCGGGACTGGGACAGCCACTCTGGCCATTGTCATCCAGGAGGACACAAAAGCCTAATCCTTCCAGGGAGAAACAGGAGATGATGATCCCACTCCGTGACTCCTGGCCATCCCTGGCAGCCCCCTTTTTCTTTCAAGGCCTGTTCAAAGTCAATTTCCATGAGTTTGCGAAAACCACACCAAAGTCTACATTCAGGCCTGCTTGCGGCAGCCACTCAGAATCTGGTCTGCATGGTTGGGGTGATGCCTGATAGTGCTGTACCACATTTCATGATTTCCAAATTACATGTGTCAACTTCTAACATAATATATCATTTTCGTTTTTATTGTGTTTGCCATCTGTCTCCTCTCATTAGAATGTATGAGTCTGAGAGCCGGGATCTGTGTCTGTTTTCTTTATTGCTGTGTCCCCGGGGCCTAGCACAGTGCCTGTGACCTAGCAAGGGCTTCATCAATATTTGCTGAGCAATTTACTAAACAAATGCATAAATGGCCTCTAATACAATCCTCTCCAAGAGATTTTTTAAAAATTTTGGACCAAGTCCTTAAATAAATCAATATGAATATTTACCAAGTCTGTGATGCATCACACATGTATATAAAGAAATAGAATAAATATGCTGACTAATCTATGCATGGGAGTAATAATAAGCACCAAATAAATAAATAAGTAAATAAATAAATGAACCATATGGAACACCACTCAGGAATAAAAAGAAATAAAATATTGGTGCCCAAAACAACATAATGATTCTCAAAATTATTATACTGAGTGAAAAGAGACTAGACTAAAAAGAAGACCTACTAGATGACTTCAGTGATATCAAGTTGAGTCTATAAAATATAATCCCTAGGAGCACCCTAGTTTAGTGGGTGCTGAGAGAGGAAAGGGGGATCACCAAGGAGCAGGAGGAAACACTTAGGAGTGATGGATGTGTGTACTGTCTTGATTGTGACGACAGTTTCATAGGTGTGTGTATAAATCAAAAGTCAACATAGTGCACATTTTAAATACATGCTGGTTATCGTATGTCAGTGATACCTCAATAAAACTGAACAATGTGAAAAGAGTATATTTTAATGTTCTAATCAGAAACTAACTTCTGAGTGCCTAACAGGCAGTTGAAGTGATCATTTTAAGTCTCATTTTCCTTTTCGCTACCTCATCAGGATCTCAATAAATTAATCAAGTAGTCCCCCAATGAACTGCTGTCACAAAGTACATTGATGCGTGTCACGATATGTTTTAGATGTTTATTTCAGAAGCAGGGCTGGGGATTTAGCTCAGTGGTTAGAGTGTTTGCCTTGCAACCACAAGGCCCTGAGTTTGATCCCCAGCAACCCCCCCAAAAAAAGTCAGAGGTAAAAGTACCCAATAACTATGATCTTACCATTTTAATTTTAATGAGTCTATTTTCAATTCCCTTTGGCCTCTTGAGTTCTGATCCTGTCTTCCAAATGCCAAGTACCCAACCCCTACTTCCCCAACTCTTATCCTCCTCTTTCTCTGTTTGCAAATCTTAAAATCGAGCAAGGAGGTTTCTTTTTCTTCCAAGATCCAAGTCACTGGTAAAATGCTGAAGATTGCCAGGTCCACAAAAGAAGAAGAGGAAAAATTTCCACGGCCGTTACTAAGAAAGCACTTCTGTCATTGAAACCCTGACATTTGCCCCCAAAGGAGTGGGGTCCTGGGTCTACAAAAAATGCCAGTTGCTGCTGGTTTTCGTCTTGCTTTCCTCCCGGCCAGCCAATTCTCTTCAGCTCAGAACCAAGGGATACATCACGAGCAGGAATAACTGCCTCGAGTGCGAGGAAACAGGAGCTGTTGAGCTTTGCTTGACATAAACCCGTATCGCTTTTCTCGTCGGCATCCTCCTGGTAAGCTTTGCTTTCTTTCCACGTGGGGTAGTCAGCTGTGTCTGGGCCATTCCCGTGCGCATCATGGTTTGCTAGTTCATGTTCACACCCTGGCTGCTTCATGAGCCAGCATGCCAGCCAACCATCTTCCTTTTTGAGAAATGCTTGGACCTCCGTCCATCCCTTTTAGAAATTCTCTATGAAATCACCTCTCCACAGTGAGCCTACTGGAGGTCTGAGGCACTGGTAGGAGACAGCGTCAGCCCTACTCACTAGAGTCCCAGGGGCCAGGCGTGAGTCCTGCTCTTGCCATCTTCTACATGTCAGGATTGTCGAGGACTCTCGGAGCCTCAGGTTCTTCATCTGTAAAATGGTGCTGATGACACCAACCTACAAATGTTGAAACAGGATTTTATTGCTACGCACCCATATTTTACTACGACTTGTGCCCAACCCTGAGTAAGGGCTGAACAGCGGGTTCCTTTGAGCTTCACTGGTAGTGTGAGGTCAGGTGTTTTTTGTTGTTGTTGTTTATTGATTGTAATTTTAATTTTATTTTATTTGGGGTTGGGGCTGGAACCCAGGGCCTTGCAAAAGCCAGGCAAGTGTTCTACCACCAAGCTACACTGCCACACATTTTTTTTAATTTTTGTTTTGGGTTTTACTCCTTCCTTATTTCCAGCTGGACGTGTTACCGGGTCTTGTGTAGAAAGAGACAGACATGTCTGATGCTCTACCACTGATAATAACCAGGACTGCTGTCGATCTAATTACACAAAAGACCTCTGAGGTCTTTTCGACACTTCATTAATTGTGTTTTATCTAAGACAATGGGGAAGTCTGGTGGTTTCCTTGGAAATACCCAAGTTCAGAGACTGAGGTCATGGATTCTCTGAGCTTTCTTACAAGGAATTAAAACTGTGTCCAAGTGATTGTAAGTCTTATGTTCAAGTCAGGTTTTGCTTCCTTCTAATTGCTTACTAAGAGCCTAACTAGTACTTTGTGGCTATGAAAGCTGCAGCTCAGATTGAACTGGCTTTGCAGATAAAATGACTGTCTTTCCTTATTCCTACCTCAGTCAGCCTCTCTCTCTCTCCCTCCCTCCCTCTCTCTCTCTCTCTCAGAATAGTCTATAATCATCATCTGCAAAAGATGGCAGAGGTGACTCATAATCTGCTGTTCTATGATCTGTGAATCTGTTCATTGTTAAAAAGAAGATTCTGGAAGAAGCCAAAGCAAGAGGGCGGAACCAGCTCTGTTTCTTGCCAACCCAGGCTCTTTCCTTTGTGTGGCCAATCAAGGGGCAGAGGAAGACACCTTTCTCCTGGTTGCCAGATCCACTCCAGCAACTGGGATGTCGTGACAGTCAACTTTTCTTACACACACACACACACACACACACACACACACACGTAGACACACACGTGTATGCACACGTGCACGCACACACACACGGGGGAGGGGCTCTAAACTATTTTCAAACCCTCATAAAGAGCAACCCCATACAGCCTCACAAAGTCCTCTGCAGGAGCAGGAAGTCTGTCAGACCCCTTTATGTTTGCAGACACTTGCCAGTGCACTCAATAGCAGCCCACAGAGATCCACGGGCACGGAAAACTCATCAGCTGCCTATTGACTCCAGGGGAAACAGGCACTTCCCGGGGACAGACAGGCCTGCGAGATGGGTTCCCTTTGGTGTGTAAACACCAGCTGGTGCTGCTCACTGCAGGACCGGAAATGGCTTGGAGCATCCTCCTGTTCATCCCTGGAGCAAAGGAGAACAATTTGGATGAAACATAGAAGGCACGAAGGACCCAGCTATTCCCCTTCTAGGTATCTTCCCAAAAGAGTTAAAATATCATATTACAGTGACCTATATGTACCTATATCTATAGCAGCACAATTCATAAGAACTAAATGTTAGAAGCAAATGTTACAGCCATCAACAGATGAATGAATAAAGAAAATGTGGTATTCGCACACAATGGAGTACTACTCTGGCAAAAAGAAAGATAAACTGAAGTCATTTGTAGGAAAATGGATACATCTTGAGATCACAATGTTAAGTGAAAAAGACACAAAAACTTAAATATTGCATGTTTTTGCTTCTATGAGAAACCCAGAATATAAATAAAGAACAAAATAAAAGACAGATAATAGGAAGCAGGAAAGATAGATCTTTTGTGAATGGAAAGGGGACCGAGAGATGGAGGAAGAGGGAAAAAGAGGAGTGGAGGGAGTTGAGAAAAGAATTAAGATGTGCTATGTACATGTGTCAACTCCTCATAAGGAATGTAATCATCATGTACTGCAAACACGCACTAACAAAAATGAAAAAGTAAAAATAAAATAAAAAGAAAGCATGAGGGAAAGAGAAATTGAGGGGACAGATGAGTCCCTTAAGACATTGTCTCTCGTTAAGGAGGTCTAGTGTGAAGCAGGGCAGCTGCTGGCTGCGTGAATGGCTGCCTCATCCCCGAAACTGGCTGCGTTCATATTTGCTTTTGTCTACTTGCCCAGCTCAGTGACTCACACAGGCCCACAGAGTGTCGTAAGCCACTTTCTAGTATGAAAAGTGTTCGCACTTTCCCTTTGCCCACAGGAGAGAGAGGCCAGCATTGGACACCCCTTTCCTCTGATATTCTGCAATTCTAAGCTTCTGGATGGTTGAGACTCGGTGCCCCAGGGAAGAAAACCCTGCCGGAAGGTGCCCGCAGAGCAACCAAGAAGAGGGAGGAGTCTTCCAAAGTTAAGGGGCTTCTTGAGCCTCTGTCTACACATCAAAGCTGCTGGCTAAAAAGGGAAAGCTAAACACCAAAACCTTGGTTTTTCTCTTCATTTTGTTCGTTTTGTTTTGTTTTTTTTGTACTGAAAGTCAAATCCAGGGCTTTTGCACAGAGCTACACCCATCTTTATTATTATTATTTTACAATTTTGACGCAAGTACTAAGTCAGTATGTTGCCCAAGCTGGGCCCAATCTCACAGTCCTCCTGCCTCAGCTTCCCAAAGTGCTGGGATTACAGTTCTGCTCCACCGGGCTGACTTCAAATTCCTCTTATCTTTGACCACAGCCAAGAGGGCAGGGCTGAGGTGATCTCAGATCCAAGCAAACGCGACAGTATGAAGCTGGTGTAGGCCCACCGTGCAACCAGGACCTCAGGATCCTCCCTGAGGTCAGAGTCTCTCTGCACTGCGTCTCTCTGGCTCTATCTCCAACGCAGCATCTCTCGGTCACTCCTATCAGAAGCACAATAGTGACCAGGGCCTGTGCTGGGTAGACCACGCCATTGTTACTTTGAATCAACGGATCCTCCCGGGCTCCAGGCCCTCCTCCGGCCGCCTCCCTGTGGCGTACATACTTGCGCGTGCGATTTATACGAGGGCAGCTGCGGCCTCTGGGTGGGGCCTCACTGGCCTGCTGCTCTGCGCATGCTCCCATCCGTCCACACAGGTCTCCTTGCTGTGACACAGGACACAGGCTCTCACCTTCCGCGGCCTGTGCACTTGCTGCGCGCCTCAGTCCATGACAGTGGCTCTTGAAGTTCTTGCTGTGACTATCTCTCTGTCGTCACTCCTGCCCCAGCTCCACAGTGGGGCTTTCTCAGGCCACCCAAGATAAACACAGACCCCTCCAGTGCCATACTGTGTCCTAGAGCACCTCACCTTGGTTTTCATTCCTCCCGGTATCTAGCAATTGTCTTTTTCATAACATTCCTTGATTGACTTACTGATCGTCCACCTTCGATGTTACTCACTGAAGGGCAGGGCTCTTACCTGACTTCTTCAAACAACATCTATTTATTTCTTTTTGTGCTGCTGATTGAGCCCAAGGCCTTCCCTCTCAGCTACATTCCCAGCCCTTTTTTATTTTGAATTTAATGTAATTTACTGAGACAGAGTCTAGTCGCTAAGTTGCTCAGGTTGGGCTTCAGCTCGCCAGCCTCCAGAGTGCTGGGATCCAGGCGTGCAGCACCACGCCTGGCTGAAGCTCTATTTATTGAATGAATGAATGTTGGAGTACCCAGGCCAACAGTCCCACGGCCTCAAGACTCTACCAGGACTCAGTTCAGAGGCTTCTGTGCCTGGAAACTCCACCTTGCAGCCACGCCGTTCCCTCCCTGGCTCACTAGATGAGCACCTGACGCAGAACTGCAGTTTCTCTCTTAACAGAGTGACTCGAGGCCGAGACTGAGTCTCATTCATCGTCTTGATCCCTAGCACATTCACAGCCGCACACGCGACACATGCTTGTTGAAAGTGTAAGTGAATTGATGAGTTTATGAAAGGAAGCTCATTAGCACCGCTGATGGCCTATTTTTTTTTTCAAAAGAATTTTGGTCATGCTCATTTAAAAAAAATCTCATATGTAAATATAATAAAAACAATAAACAGTCACAGATGTCTCTACAAGATAATAACTATCGTGGAAGTTAAGTGTGCTCCTGAAGTGTCACTGTTAATTATTCTACATTTCCTGTGTGCATATTCTCATACACTGTCACACACTCAGACCTGTAAGTCTTAAACTACCCCCTACTGTTACAGCTATTATCTTCTTCTTGGTTTTGGTACTTGAGCTTGAACCCAGGGCCTTTGCACGGGGCTACATCCCCAGACCTTTCTGATTTTTTTTTTTTTTTTGAGGCAGGGTCTTGCTAAATGGCTGAATTGCCCAGGCTGTGCTCAAACCTGTGATCTTTCTGCCTCAGCCTCCTAGAATACTGAGATTACAGGTGCACGCCATGATATCTGGCTGTTGCCTCTATATTCTGAGCAGAAGGTTCTCATGGCCAAATCCTCTACCTAAATTAAAAAGAAAAAAACAATTAGAAAGTGCACTTCTTTGATCCAAATTCTGGTTCAGTTATGATCAAACTCATAACTGCCATAAAAAACAATAGAAAGTTACCACTTAATCCACCAAAATTTAAGAAATCTTTTTCCCCCTGTACTTGGGGAATGAATACAGGGCCTTTGCACTGAGCTACTTCCCTAGGCTTTTACATTTTTTTTTTTTATTGAGACAGGTCTGGCTAAGTCATGGAGTTGCCCAGCCTAGGCTCAAAATTGCAGTCCTTCCTCGGCCTCCCAGAATGCTGGGGTTATAGAATCAAGAGATCTCTTTTCAATGGCCTATTTCTATATCGGTTTTACAGAAAAATCAGTAAACTTCCTATGAAGAAACTGTGAATACTGTAGGGTTTAAGGGACATACTATCTCTGTCACAGCTGGGCACTCAACTCTGCCATTGCAACAGGGACATAGCAAGAGACAGTAAATAACCAAATAGGTGTGACTGGGTGCCAGGAAAACGTCATTTACAGAAAGAGGGGCTGAGTTGGATTTGGCAGCTACTTGTCTAAGGCCTTTGTATATACTGCCTTGTTTAACCATAAAACCCCTTCGTGGCTGGGAATGGTGATGCAGGTCTATAATCTCAGCACTCTGGTAAACTGAGGCAGGGGGATCTAGTGTTCAAGCCCAGCCTGGGCAACTTAGCCACTTAGGGAGAACCTGCCTCATGATAAAAGTGGGGAGGGATTGAACACATAGCTTGGTGCGAAGGGCAGGGGTTCAATCCCTAGTACTGCCAAAAATGCAAATAAATAAATCACCCAGTCTGTAGATATTGTAATTGTCTCCTTCTGGTGGATGAAGAAATTGAGTCTCAGAGAGGTTGAGTAAGTTGCTCCAAGTGGTAGTGCTAATGTGTCCGCTCCAAAGCCTGTACTCAAAGATCCACAAAATAATCTAGGAATAAGGAGGTGCTGGTCAACTGGAAAAGACTGAGAAGTCAAATGTGACCAGCAAAATCCTTTTGAAAGAATGCTAAAGGTCACCAAGAAAGCTTAAAATGCAAAATGCAGCATTTTTTTTCTCTGCTACTTGGAGATGTGAGAAATTTGAAAGAAAAACAAATTCTCCACCTACTTAGAGTTGGAGAGGATCTTGGGCTCTTGCCTGGCACCTAGTGCTGCAATGCCCTGAGCTGTCCAGACTGGGAAGCTGAGGGCAGGGCCCCAGGGAAAGGTGGATGCCAGCATCAATTGAGGACCTACTGGGCACGCTTAGTCTCACTCCGTTCCCAGAATTCCCCTGGGTCCTTCCGCCATGGTCCTTCCTTATCCAGCAAAGGGACATGGCTTGAATTTCTGCATTGGCTCTGGGAACATAGCTGGGAAGAATGTATGCAGTGTGATCAAAATATAAGGTGAATATTTAGATTTTAAAAATGTGTTACAATAAAAGATGTAGTACCATGAATCCCCCTCAAAACACTTCCCCTCACTTTGAGCACATTTGTTTCATCGTTCTTGCCACTTTCCGAAGCAGTTCTGGAAGTCCACTTTCGTGAGTGTCATTATAAGGTGTAATGAAGAGTATGGTTGATGTTGCTGCACAGCACCATTCAACAGAAAGGCAGGCTGGTAAAAATATGACGATGTGTCCTCATCTACCTTAGTCACCAGATCTGACAACTTGCACCTTCTGGCTCTTCTTAAGGTGAAAGTGACCGTGAAAGGTCAACATTTTGAATCAGTTCAGGACACTGAGGCAGCCATGACAACACACCTACAAACACTCAGGAAAGAGGACTTCCAGAGCTGCTTCAGAAAGTAGCAAGAATGATGGGATAAGTGTGTTCACAGTGAGGGGGAGTATTCTGACGGGGACTGTAATAAAAGTTTTTAAACATTCACCATATATTTTGATCACACTTGGTATTACTTGTGGTCTGCCAGAGACGGTAACTCAATTTGACCTTAAAGAGAGTTTCCCTTGTGATTCTTTTCTGCCTTTGTTTTAATACCACAAAGCACATATCCTCTAAAAATTTTAAAACAAAAAATTTTATTTAAAAGTAAAAATACTTATGGTAAAAAATAAGGCACAAAGAAGCTAAGTCACATTTGTAGTTCTCCACTTAACTGAGCATGAATGGAAGCTCTTCTCCCCGGAACGCAGGAGCAAACCGTGTCAGTCTAACCTGGGGCACACGATGCGGAGAAGGAGCCACAGGACCCGGGAGTTAATTAAACACACTGCCGTGCAGAGCATCCTCAGATAATAGTGCGGGTAGCCCTGGGGCACTGCAAGTCACTCCTGGTGGAGAAAGGAATCATCCCAGATTGGCAGAGAAGCCTTCTAGCTGCTGACCTGTCACAAGCTGACTCTGTGGTAATTTACGCAGGGAAAAATGTGCCCCTCCACTCTGATTTTTAAATGGCCCCAGGGAGAAGCACATGTGGAGAATTTACCGGGTAGGAAACCCCATATGTTCTTTGTCCAAGCTATTACAAAGAAAAAGAAAGAAGCTTAATGATGCCCCTGGTGTCTCACCCAACATCCCAACTTGAAGATTCTAGCAAGATGAAGGGACAGAGGATGGCAAGTTACAGGGAATCTCTCACCCCAGAGTTTTGAATGTGTTTGTGCTCCCGAGAATTGAACCCATACCCCAGAGATGGTATTTCTGCTAATTACATCAATGCAACAAAATAAATATAAAATGTACTTTAGAAAAGGAGCATCCATTTTAATCAGCCATGTTAAAGTGTGACTTATTTTTAGGGGGAAGTCATTTGGGTCCACATGGTTTGAACTGCTACCTCTTGGTGCCACAGACATGCCTGCCTAAATCATCTCATAGAGAAAGAAAGATGCAGGTTTTTGAAAGACCAGAGTTTGTGGAAATAGCTCGAGATGTAGCTAAGTGATAGAGCATTTGCCCAGCGTGTGCTAGGCCCTGGGTTCCATCCCCAGCCCTGGAAAAAAACAAAGTGTGAGGAAATGCTCAAAATTAATTTTGACATATGGACTAGTAAAATCAAATTTATCAACTCAATTTACTGACTCATCCACTGGACAGATATTTTATACCGCTATCTCCAACCAATTTAGAGATGAAATAGAGAGAACAGTAGAAAAGTCTTTTAAGCACAAGGTCAGGAAAATGAAATTTTTAAACACAATGTATATTGTACCACAGTTTTTAGCAGAAAAGATTTGCAGCCGGTAGCTTTAAGATAGTGAATTTCTCCTTCCTTTTCTGTTTGTTTCGTTGTCATGGAGGCTGTGTTCATGGGGAAATTCTGAATGTATTTGTTGGGAGGTGGAGCTGTCTCTGATTTCTTAGGTCAATGTTCTTGTGAAATAAAAATAGCTGAGAGGAGGTGGGTTTTTGAATGTGAGTTAAGCAATAGCACGTTTAAACAGTTGGATTCAACCAGAAGGATGTTTACTGGAGACTCAAAGCCCTAGCTAAGGCAGCAGGTAGAATATTTCAATTCTGTTCAAATGGGTTTTAAAGCTTGAAAGTCTACCTGAAATCTTATACTTGTGGAAAGCATGCAAAGAATGACTTCCTGACACACCTCGTGCTGCCAGCCAGGGGAGGGAGGAAAACATGTGAGAAAATCGTTGTCCAATGGCCTGAGACTTCTCAGACAGAGTCAGGTGTTTGAGAAGAGGAAGTGCGCTTGCTGAGAAAGTCTGTAAACCATGCACTGCTTGCCCCAAGTGAAGCCCTGAAAAAGCACAGGGCGGGAAGCTGGCCATCCTGGCTCCTCGCTGGGGAAGTTACTTCATCTTTTGGGCTTTCGGTTTCCTCACTTTGTAAAATGGAAGACAAATATCCCCCCCTTAAACGTGGCGGAGAGGATGATGGGACAGTGTTGAGCCAGCCAGGGGCCAGCATGAGCCCTGTGGCTGCTGTTCTAGAAGAGGGACCTAGTTACTTCCGCTCACCCTCTGCTCCACATCCAAGTGTAGTTGCCATCAGCCCCCGAATGGCTTTGTCCCTTGCATGGGGAGCCAAAGACTTTCCTTAACAGGATCCATTATACACCTGGGGTGCTACTCAGTGTGTGCCTAGGAATAATTTTGATCTCTTGCCACTTTATAATCGTTGGCCAGCAAGGTGGAAATTTATGATTATCTGCCAGAGTAGATTGGTCACTTAAGGAAAAAATGGTCAGTTCAATACATGATATCCTTCCTTCCTTCTTCTGCAGTTCTGGGGATCGAACCTAAGATCTTCACACTGAGCCACATTCCCGGCCTTTTAAAAAATTTTTTATATTTAAAGACAAGCACTCACTAAGTTTCCCAGTCTGGGCTCAAACTTTCGATTGTCCTGCCTCAGCCTCCCAGAGTGTCGGGATTTCAGGGGTGGGATGATTATGTTTTATAATACCATGCTTAGAGTACTTTGTTGGATGCTATAGAATATGTAAAAAAGTGAAAAATGCTGGAAACTAGACTCCCCCCAAACGATTATACGATAACAAGAGGATGTGATTAAAATGCTAAAGACAGAAAGAGAAAGACTGAAAGACTAATGGCAGAGTCTCTTCAGCTCCACCACGAGCTTGCGACAGAGAGGAGGCCCCAAAGGTTTAATCGAGGCTGTGCAAGGCCAGGATAGCGTGCAACCAAGTGAGGCAATACAGCAACTTTCCCCTCAACAAATGGGTTTCCCAAGTGTGCAGTATGAGCTCCATCTGCATGAAACGAAGACACAAGATAGCACCATGCTAGTGGCCACCACGTGTGCCTGCTTGGGCCCTGCACCCCATCATCACAGGGGAAGATCTTGCCTTCCTTACGTTTCCCAAGCGAGATGCTCAACGCTGACTATTTGGAAGTGCCCTGCCTGCCCTACCGAAGGACCTCGGGAGCCACATTCCTGAAGACTCCAGAGAAGGCAACATCCGGTAACTTCCTGGCTCCAGAACGTGCCCCAAACTCTCTAACCCGCCAATCTTGAGATTAAAGGGAACAAAGCAAGTCTGTTCTCTTTTTGTCTTTTTTACTTCCTTGTCCGCTGTGTCCCACCATGAGAAATGAGCCTGCGGTTTCACTTCCAGTGGACTGATGGGCAGAATGCTGAGGGCACAGCACTAAGACAGAGCCAGACCCTGGGCAGAGTCCAGCCAGCGCTCATGACAGCGAGGGCCGCTCTTGAGATTGGGGCACCACTCATAGTGCCTTCCATGTGTTCGGGGGACGACAGCCTCATATGGCCACCTAATTACTGAATCAATGCAAATGACAAGAGATATTTTCACTGAAGGTCAATTCTTAACCCTGTCGGGCTTGAGATTTGAATTTGAGAGATGCTTTTGAAAATACAAAGTTTACATCTGGTGCCTACTATGGAGTATGCAGGATCGAGTGGAGAGAGAGCACATCAAACCCCAGAGGTTAAGCAATGGGGAGAGTAAAGAATACAGTGGTGCAGACTTTCAGGCTAGAAGAGTGGCAGCCCCGTTGTTTGGTACAGTGCAGGGTAAAGGAATTGAAAACCTGGAATTTATTCCACATGCTTCAAGTGCAAAGTTGAGGAATTTGTCAAACTGCAATGTTTCAGGTCCAGATTTTTAAAATGTAAAACACAAGCAAGATAAATTAAAATCTGTTCCAATAATTATTTTTGTTTTGAGTCAGGGTCTTGCTATGCATTCCAGGCTGGCCTTGAACTCACTATGTAGCCCAGGCTGGCCTCGAACTCTCAGCCATCCTCCTGCCTCGGCTTCCCAAGTGCTGGGATTACAAGCATGTGCCCCCATGCCCAGCTACAAAAAAATTTAAAAAACCAGAAAGTTCATGAATATATAGGCCCTGGGAGGGCGATGAGGCAGTCCCGAAGACCTTGTGCTACACAGAGCTGCTTCCCAAAGGATGAGCATGGGGAATGGGGATAGAAGAAGCTCTGTGGGGACCTTGGACCTCTGTGAATAGCAGGGAGAATGACACCCTGCACATGGACAAGCTGTCTTTCCTGGGCTTCCAAGCCTTCTTTCCCTTTGGTCATTCTCCTCTTCCTGTCCCTCTCATTCTTTATACTTTGTGTTTAATCAAAATAGTGGAGCTGAAGCTGAAGCAGGAGGATCTCCATGAGTTTGAGGCCAGCCTGGGCTACATAGTGATTTAAGGCCAGCCCGGACTCTTAGCAAGACTCTGTGTCCTGCACCTCCATAGCCACCATTGCTCTAGCATTTTACATCACCAGACTTTATATACTGCCTTCCTTAATTCTCACAATGATATGGCATAAGTATTGCTACTCTCTCCATTAAAGATGAGCCGACTGAAACACAGAGGTGGCATTTAACTCAGTAAATGTCACATAGTCACTAAATGGCCTGATGTGACTTTGAACTCAGACAGTGTGATGACAGAGGCCAACCTCTGTCCCCTATCCTGAAAGACTCCTTTGATGAAAAAAGCTAGTTTTGAGTACAGAAGCAGTGAGATCTTTTCAATTTGCCACTGTTTTTCCACGTGTGTCAGCCTCACCGCTGTATCCCACATACTCAGGATATAGGCAGCTTATCAAGCCTCCTGTCAAGTTCAAAATCTCCCTTCCCAGGTCTTTGGCTGACCTATCAGGCAAATCTGCTGCAAAAATAGGTTTCATGCTGGGTGTGGAGGTGCGTTCTGTGATCCCAGCACTGGGGGAGGATGAGGCAGGAGGATCACTAGTTCAAGGCCAGTCCAGGCAATTTAAAAAGATCCTGTATCAAAATAAAAAAATACAAAAAGGGCTGGGATGGTGCTCAGTGCAAAAGCCCTGGGTTCAATGCCAAGTACTGCAAAAAAGAAAAAAAAAAGTTATATGATAAGAAAGACATGAACCCGATTTCTTTTTGAAGGATTACCCTGGCTTTCGTAGCCAGGTCATGCATTGCCAACTAATACATGCTGTGGAGAGGTCTCCGGTGGGGGCTTAGCCTTTGAGGCTGTTTTAGTTTCCAGACAAGCAGAGAGCATCCTCAGGAATGAAGGAGGTGCTGCATATTCAACACGGTAGCTACCAAAATATTCCTGCAATTAAAAAAAGTTTAAGCATATCTGCAAAAATACAAGTCCCATTCTTCTCCCCACATCTATTGCACTATGTGGCCAGGGTCATCAGCTTGTGAAATATGGAGAACCAAGAGTGCTGCTTCCGCATTGCAGCACATGGTCCTGCAGCTCGGGGCCCTTATGACATGGCCTTGAGCTTCACAACAGGAAGTACGATCCGTGGCCTGTAAATAAAGCCTTTCCTTCCCTTTTGGTGGGCCTCAGCACTTCCTCACCTTCACTTCCAAATCCTTTTACAGATGTGTACTTGGGAGCTGGAATTCTTCTCTCCTTCTCTGAGCTCCTTTGGGGAGTCAAACCGTGGTATTTACTGTACCTCTCATTTCATGTTAAAAGTAAGCGAAAGAGAAAGCTATGTTCTTTCTCTTGTGCTCAGGAAAATCTTGAAATCACAGGGGGCAAGACCAACTGATCACACCCGCCTTTGTTATTGAAACATTTTTAGTTCAAATCTATGGACATCACTTTGTCCTTGAGTTGGAATTTCCCTTCTGGTTTGCCCCTGGCACTCCCTGTTCAAAACCTGAGCCAGGGAGCCAGAATCAGGCAAGAGTATTCTGCAATATAAATCTTTGCGAACATAAGTATAAAAAAGCTCTGTAAATATGAATTGTTTTTAAAATATATGGAGAATGTTTGAATTAAAAAATACATTACAGTAAAAGACACATTGCCATTAATCCCTCTCAAAATCCTCCTCCTTGCTTCATGCATACTTATCACATCAGTCTTGCCACTCTCTGAAGCGATTCTGGAAGTCTACTTTCACGAGTGTCTAACTGTATTGCTGTGGCTACCTCAGTGTCTTGAATTGAACCAAAATGTTTACCTTCACGGTCACTTGTAACTTTGAGGAAGAGCCAGAAGTTGCATAGTGCCAGATATGGTGAATAATATGGATGAGGACACACTGATGGTTTTATGAGCCTGCCTTTCCACTCAATGGCAGTCAGCAGCAGCATTGACAGTATTTTCAATCATACCTTGTGTTATAGCTTGTATCTAGATGTTCTCCCAAAGCCTCATGCAGTCATAGGTGGGGCTTTTAGGAAGTGGCTAGATCTAAAGTGTGTGCAGCTGAGATCAAGAATGTGATGCTGGGATTGATTAACCAGTGCTAGGATTAAGGATGTGAGTGCTACCCACCCTAACCTAGATAAGATATAAGGGAGAGAAAGAGCTGCTGGGTTTGTCACTTATTGCTTGTTTGCTTTTGCTGTCTTCTGCCCACCATGAACTGTTTCTCCTCTGCGATGCCTCTCTGCCATGCCACCCTACCTTGGAGCCTGCCACTTATGAACTGACATCTCTGCAAACTGAGCTAAATAAACCTTTCTTCCTTTTAACTTTGGGTGTTGGGTATTTTGTCTCAGCAATAAAAAAAATAACTAAGGCACCTTGTGAAGACACAAAAGAGGACGCCCAGAAGTGCTTCAGAAAATGGGAAGGACGATGGGTCAAGTGTATTCAAAGTGAGTGGGAGTGTTTTGAGGGGGTTAATGGCAATGTGTCTTCTGCTGCATCACCTTTTTAATTTAAATATTCGTGACATATTTTGTTTACTCCTTGTAGCTGTTCTAGATAGGCAGCCACACTGTACACCAGGTAAATGGAAGGACACTATTCATTCACCTGCAATTATGCATACAGAAGAGGAATGAGAGGAGGCTCCTGGAAACTGCAGTTAACAAGCATTTCATTCCTCTGTCCCAGAATGTGCCATTATTCCAGAATTGCTATGGACAGATTTGTGCATTTTCTGTGGCTGCTGTACCAAATTCCCAAACGCTAATTGGCTTCAAGCCACACACATTCTTCATCTCATAGCTCTAGCTCTTAGTTCAGAAGGGTGACATGGCTCGAGCTGGGCAAAGAGCAGGTGTCAGCAGAGCTGCCTGCCTGTCTGCAGAGTCCTGGTGAGAAGCCACTTCCTTATTCCTTTAGCTTCCATGGACTTTTCCAACTCTCCTCCTTCATCTTCGTAGCCACTAAATCCAGGTCAAGTCACTCTCATGCTGCCCTCTCTCTGGTTCACCCTTCCATAATCCCATTTCGTTTCCCACCCTTAAGGACCCTTGCAACCACACTGGGCCCACCTAGAAATCCTAGGATAGTTGCCCCTATTTAAGTGCATCTGGGTAGCAGCCTTAATTCACATTGTCCATATAACATAACAAAGTTCACAGTGTCTGAGGTTTAGGATGTGGACCTCATACAAAATTGAGGAGCCATTATTCTCTCCAGCACAGCAAATAGCCATGTATATTTCAGTAGCTTAAATTGTTTCTCTTTACTGCAATGAGACTTTCATATTTACTAGGAATTGAAAAGTAGGAAAATACCCTTTAATGATCCATTAAGTAATAAGAACAATAGATACTTTTTATGGATTATTCCAATGTAGGGCAGAGTCATTTGTTTTTTGCGTTCTTTCTAGAACCTTGCAAAATAGCCAGAGCAGAAGATTGTATTCTCACTGGGCTTGATGGCACTAGCCTGTAATTCCAGTACCCTGGAGGCTGAGGCAAGAGGATCGCCATGAGTTCGGGGCTAGCCTGGGCTACATGGTAAGTTCAAGGCCAGCTTAAACTATGTAGCAAGACCTTGTCTCAAAAAACGAACAAACAAAACATTCTATTCTTGCCTACACATGAGAGAAATCCAACACTAAGCAAGAAGAAGGCTCACTCAGTTTCTGAGGTCACAACAGCTTCTCCTTCATCACAAAGGTCACACTTTTTTCCTGCCTTCCTCACCTCCAGCCCTCACTCATGGAAGGCTATCCCCATACCTCTCGTCCTCTTCTTCTTTGAAGATGTGAAACCTACTTTCTTACTGTGATCAGTGGGGCTTCTTCCTGATGAGCCCCAAATGAAAAGCCCTCGACTCCCAAACACACACAAGCACAATTTCCCCGGTGTCAAGCACTGCCCTTCATCGTTTTTGGAGACCAAGACATTTCCAAATTCTAAGCATCCATGATCAGCTCAGCCCAGCAGTATTTTCCCCTTTCTATCAAAATCCAGTGGCTGGAACTCTTTGTATCACCTTCCCAGACTTCCCTCTGTAGCCCGCTATGCTCCTAGAAATGTGTCCCCAGGGGGGCCCCAGGCTGACAGAACTATGCCTGTCTTCCACAGTCCTTTGGCAGCCTTTGCAAGTCCCTCTGATTGTGCACATACCCGGCTGGTGTGTATGCATCAGACTCTCCAACTCGACCATGAACTACTCAAGGACTTGTTCGCCCTGTCCATTCGAGGTGATCTCACCAGGGCCCAGTGTGGAACAGGTGCTCAGGAAAGCTGGTGAAAGACCAGCTAGATCAGCTCAAGTGGACTTGCTTTGAAAAGAGCACTACCCCAGTGCAAGATGGTTATCCCGAGTTGGTTCCTGAAAAAGAAAATGTACCTTAATGAAGAAGCTGGTGAAACCCAAATAAAGTCTGGAGTTCAGTTTATAGTAGTAGCCATGCTGGGTTCTTCATTTTGACAAATGCACAGTGGGAATGAAACATGTTATTGTTGGCAGAAACTGGGTGGCATATATGGGAATTCTCTCTACTTACTATCTTTGCAAGTTTTCTGCAAATTTAAAAGTATCTCAAATTAAAACATGTATTCAAACAAACAAAGCATGCTGCTTTGCTTTAAAGAAGTTACAACATTGTAAGATGTGTAGTACAATAAAGAAAATGGATTGAACACTTCGCTGCTGCTCCTTGTTCCTCCTCCATCTCGAGGTGGCTTGTTTCTGAGTGCTGCAGAGTGGCACCTCCACTTACACACAGCACATCTGGGAATATGGGCCATAAAAGCACAAATATTTTAGCTGTTCAAGGTGGCAGTGAGAAGAGCCATTTGAATTAGAGGCTAAAGGCATTTTTTGCTTTGTTTCCCCTGGACATTCTTTGGGAATTGGTGGTGTTTGCCAAGCCAAGACCACAGTCTCACACAGAAACCTTGGACCGGCCAAGAGCTGTGTTGCCTGGGCGCCGCCCAAAGGCTCTTGACCTTGCTGAACGCACACATAGGTTGCCTGGCAGCATTTGATTCAAGGAGCCTTGCTCTGAGACTGCAGTCAATGCCAAGATCTGGTGGAAGAGGGAGTGTCTGTCTGCCCTGTTCCCTTTCCCAAGGCTGGGAGGCTATTATCGGGCTGAAGTTGACATTGGCTGAGGAAGCTAATCTTTGTTTACCTCGATGGCATATTTGAGTCAAGGAAAATCTTCCTAGTGACTGATTACAGAGTTGGAACTCTGTTTGCAGCCTTTCTGCTTCGACTTTAAACAAAGGAAACCAGCAGAAATTCCCAGGACCAAGAAGAACCTTCTGTGCTGTGGTCCAGAATACTCCATTTTGCCTCCTAAGAGCTATGGGGCCTATCCCATCTGTTCCAAGGTGAAGGGCTATTTTATCCAGTAGGGAAAAGTCTAGACTATTGAAGGCGTAAAGAAGCCTGAAAGATTCGGGCAAGTTCCCAGCAAGCCAAAATCAGGTTTCTGTCACCCACTCACCATACCTTCATCGAATCTCCTACTGTGTCTTACCCAACCCTCACCAAAGGTTAAAAAATGTCCAGCTATAATCAAGCTCCCTGTCTCTGTGAACCCTGGGCCTGATAAGACTGTTCTTTTGGGTTTTTGTTTTGGTTCGGTTTGGTTTGGTACTAGGGATCAAACCCAGGGGCACTCTGCCACTGAGCAACATCCCCGGCTCCTTATTTATTTAAATTTTGAGAGAGGGGCTCACTAAGGCACTAAGTTGCCTGGGCTGCACTTGAACTTGCAATCCTCCTGCCTCTGGCTTCCAGAGTGCCAGGATTACAGGCGTGTGCCAACATAGGACTGATTTTACTTCCACAGAGTAATGACCATGGTTACAGCCCTTTTCCACTTAGAGGCAGGTTTGTTTTGTTTTGGTTTTATTCAGTGTTATTGTTTTCCTCTGAGAAGAAAACGGGTTTGCATAAAGACTAGGGAAGTGTAGTTCTCTCCTGCTTTGGTCGGATCACAGTGTAAAGGACGTGCTTCTCCCTCTGAGCGAACTTCCGTGTCCCCTAGACTTGCACTCGCAGTGCACTGTGGGAGCCTACAAGCGTGCCCAGATGCAAGGAACTAGATGGGAGGCCATGCAGGGAGCACTGGAGCAAGCAAACTGTTCTGCAAACTGTCCCAACCATTCCTGGTCACTCCCTCCTTCGGGATGGCTCAGCAGTGGACATCAGCAGCCCCTGGGGAAGGAAAGCCACGGCATGGCACATGCTATTTTTATTTCACAGCCAAGGACAAAACCTTTCATTTTCAGGCACAGACTGAGTCACCCTTGCAGCCAAGATTAGCATGCAGGAGCCTCAGCCTGCAATCTGGTGGGGCAGAAGAAGCTCCCAACATTATCTGTGCAGCAGCCACCTTTCCCCACTTCTCAGCCCCCTGCATCTTGGACCCTGTGCTCCTTCCTTTGCTCCAGCACAGGCAACAAGGGATTCCGTCTAGGACCTTTATGAGTCAGGCCTGGCTGCTGGCTGAACTAAGCCCCCATCTCAGACATCTGCTTTTGCCCACATAATTACGTGCCCAGCATTGTAATTCAGGTTTGGCACTGGTGTTGGAAAATGTTTTCTTTTTTTAAATTGGATTCTTCCAGGGAAGGGGAATAGGGTAGTGGGGAAATGAAGAAAGAAAATGCAAGCTTGACTTTGAGGGTTCTTGCTCAGTCGCCCCCAAGCACCAGAGCAGAAGTGTCTAGGCCCTCCGTGCAGTGTGCTCCAAGGGCCAGCGGACTCGGCAGCGTCGGGCTCAGTGGAAGGGCACTCTCGGGCCCCACCTAGACATCTGGAGTCAGAACCTGCATGTTAACCATCCTGGAATGTGTCATGTCCCTGGGCGGAGTGCTGAGCCCAGCGCTGATGCTCATGAATGCTTGTTGGCCGCAGGACCAGTTGAGTCAACTCTAGATGACTCTCAAGTCACCAAGGGATAGATTAACACTCTCTCAACCTTGGCTACCAGGACTGCTGCCATAGCTGGTGAGGAAATGGTGCTAGACAATTCATTTTGTCTTCATGAGAGAAGCAGCGAAAACAGACTGCAAAGGGATGAAATGATAGAGTTCAAAACTCAACTGTAACAACTCTTTTCCAAGAGTGGGCCAGGCTGGAGCCAGGCAAGAAGAGTGAGCAATGACCTTGGTCGGGAGAGCTGGGTTTTGTTCCTGCCGGGCCACTAGCCAGCTGGGGAATCCAGAGCCAGTCATCTCACTCCCCACTGCCTCAGTTTCTTCATCTATAAACAGGTGAATCCCAGCACTCAGGAGACTGAGACAGGAGAATCGAGAATTCAGGGAACTCTGGGCTATCTAATGAGTTTAAGACCAGCCTAGGCTACATTGCATTGCAAGTCCCTGTCTCAAACAAACAAACGAACCAACCCCCAAAAAAGGAAGAACGAAGACTAGAATGATCTTTATAATCATAATTTATAACCATAACATGTAATCATAGCTTAATGATCTTTATAATCACAACTTATATAAAATAACATTGACTTCCACCTTCTTGTGCTTTTTCTAGCCCCTTTATCCTAGTTTACTTTTCTCCATCGTGTTTAACAACATGCCTCACGTGTTATATATTCCTTCATTTGTGTTTTGTTCCCTCACTAGAATGCAAGCTGCTTGGGGGCAGGGACTCTGTGTTTTTGTCACTGTGTGTCTCCAAGACCTGAACAAACCCAGGTACACAGTGGCTGTCACATAGAAACAATTTTTTCCACCTCTAACATTCCAAAGGAGAATCATTGAGTATGTTCTAAAATGGTTTCCAGAAACTTCTACACCCAAGAGCAAAGTCAGCCTCACTTTAATCCTTGTTTAGTGTATGTTTCTCCAGCCATGCCTCATTCATCTCCCTGCTGTTGTCTTTTGGTACTTTCTGCATGGAGTCCGGCTTCCAGGAGCCCTTCACCACAAATCTGTCATGTTTTCTTTAGGTCCTTTCAAACGACTGCTGATGTTTTCGATTCTGCTACATGCATCATATCCCCTTCTCTTATTTATCACTCCCTGAGAAACAGATGTTCTTCAAGAGCTCCAGTATTTAAACAGGAAAACTGATTTTTCCTCCACCTCTCTGGAAAAAAAAGAATCCAAGGAAAGCTTGGAAAAAGCACTCACAGCAGATAAGAAACAACTTTTAGAAAGCCAAGTACAAAGGCTGTGGGCCTACAAAATGCTGACTTTTATAGACTTCGTTTTTATAAGCTGTACAAAAGAAAAGAATCAGAAACATAGCTTGAGACAAATTACAACTATGGCAATTCAGGAATGGCCAAAAAAGGGAAAATTCCACTCTAATAGTGTCATGTGTTTTTCCTCATTATTTCCTCCTGTTTCAATCTGTAGCATTTCTCTCCAGCTTCTCCTCACACTCCTAAGCTACATTTCAGACCGCCCTAGTTCCCTGATTGGTTTTCATCTTTCATGTAAAGAAATGGCAAAACCTTAGGAAAAAACCGTGCAGGCGATCATTTTCCTGGAACGTGTTTGTCAGTCAGGACTCAATGGAATGTAAAAGATGCAAACCTATTGTTTGTAACAATGTGCTCAGTGGCTCTGGTCTTGGTAGCAGGAGGCTGTCTAAAGCGATGGCAGCATGCCATCGTCTGCCACCTTGTCATGCCTTCTAACTCGGGTGTTAGCCCACAGAACCGTTCTGAGACGCTGTTGTGTAGAAGTCCCAGCAGTCTGCCCATTCAGCAGTGGATGTTTTGAGAGGCTTTTGTGTGTGTGTGTGTGTGATGGGATGGAACCCAGGACCTCATGCATGCTAAGCGTATGCTTTACCATGAAGCTCCACCCCCAGCCCCGGTTTTGAGCTGGTGCTAGGAACAAACCTTTCTGCTACCAAGGGCTCAGTGAAAAACCTCCATCCCAGAAAGTGCCCGGATGTATGTAGTTCCCCTCCCCACACCCCTTATTCTTAGTTTTTCTTTTTGGCAGTTGAGCTTTGAGCAGTGATGTGGTTTGCTCCCAAAGATTGCTGCCAACACAAAGAGGGTGCACACTGCTCACCCAACCTCAGGGCTCTCTCTTTGCAGGCTTCTTCTGCCTACTCGCTGCTTCATATGAAAAGACATTTAAATTTAAAACTCACTAAGTCAGAACTGAAACGACATGGGTTTCAGTTCTGCTTAACCATTTGCCCTTCTTCAAAATATAGGGAGGCCTATCTGGAGATCTGTGTCCATGCCAAGCCCGGGAGCAAGGTTCTAAACTGCTGTGCTAGGAGCCACAAAGTCACGGCTTGCATGTTCACCAGAGACCTTTAGAAATGGGAAGGCCCAGGAAAGGCCTGGAAAGACCCTAACTCAATCATGTCATTTTACAAATGAGAAAATCCAAGGCCCAAAGTCACAGAGCTGCTTAGAAAGCCAAGAGTAGACCCTGCATCTCTTGGTTGCATTGGGTACGATCCCACTGTATCTCAAACTTGGATCCACAACTCCCTAACAAAGTCAGACAACCACACAATAATACTTTTCTTTAAAAGCCTGAAGCCAGGTGTGGTGGGCAAACCTGCAATCCCAGCACTCTGGGAGGCCGAAGCAAGAGGATTGCAAGTTTGAGCCCAGCCTGGGCACCTTAGAGACTCGGAGAGACTCTGTCTCAAAGAAAAAAAAAAATCAAGGTGATGGGGGTGTTGGCTGTGAAGGCCCTCTGTCTAATCCCTAGTACCTCAGGAAAATAAAAACCTGGAGCCAGTGGCGAGTCCCTGAACTCCTATTTATTTTTGAAGCAGGCAGATTTAGACCCAAGGCAGAGTTCTTGCCTCTCCTAGCATGGAGAGACTCGTGACTGCCATTCCATTCTATGCAATCACAGGGAAGGTGATTTCCATTCATCATCCAGCAACCCCAAGAACTGAAGTAGTGATGAGGCTTGGGAGCAGTTACTGGGTCCTCTCTACCACGGAGGTGGGGTTCCACAGTCGGCGTCCACAGATGAAGTCCCTTGTAACCAGTCATGTGGAAAGCAGCAGCCCTGCTACTCAGGGGAGACGTGTTCCAATGTCAGGAAGTGCAAAGCAAGTTCGTGCCCACCACACGTAAGAGCCAAGCTATAGTTATAAGCGATAGTCACAAGTTGTCAGAAGACAACTTGTACGCTGAGAATTAATGGAGCCTTTTCAACAATGTCTAGAACAGCTTGTTGACAAGATGACTGTAAAGAATACAATGAAAGACATTAAGGGGAAAAAAAAACAGGAACAATTGGCAAGCAAGATTCACGTGTAGATAGAAGAGGTGGTTAGTGGGGCCATTTTTTTCTCCTGGCTCCTCCCGCAGCCACAGTGAGTCAGGCCTGGGCCCTCCATTAGCCAGTCACGTGGCCCTGAGATTCTTTCTCTGGAGAGAACAGACGTTTGAAAAGTCTGTACTCATCAGAAAAGTGGAGGACCTAGTGTACGTGTCACTGTACACGAGGTACTACAGTAACTTTACATAGTTTTGACTTAATGCTGTATCTATGTGGTTGTTTACATTGCTCGCTGTCATAAGCAAAAGGCGCAAAGTATTGTGGTCTGTAAGCTTGTGTAATGGCCTGTGAGTTTGTGTAATTTTGGATACATTTTAATAAAAATCTATTAAAAAAAGAAAAGAAAAGAAAAGAAAATTGGAGGACCCTGTACATTGAGGGGAAAAAAGCTTTAAAGGACAAAGCCTACAGAGATGGAAACTTGCTAACCCACAAATATGTGGTCAAATCCTTACTACATGAAGATCACTTTATATTAAAATATAAAACAAATTGTAATATCCAAAAGCCTGATAGGCAAAAGCAAACTGAGAGCATGGATGCAGCTATAAACACAGAATATACTTCCGACGCATTACCGTGAGGCCAGCCCTATGAAAGAGAAAGGATAGCCAGGTTTCCATCCTCTAAAAAAAGCAATTGGAAGCTGATGCTCAGGGCACAGCCAAGTGGCTGGGTGAAAGTCAGATTCCTCCAGACTTCCAGAATTAGAGCACGGACTGAGAGATTTCCTATCAGAAATGTACTTTTCTGGTCACATGAATGTATTTCCTTAGCTAGAAGACCCCTCCTTTTCCAATAAGTTTCTAAGAAATAGTTATAGCATCTTGTGGGAAGCCACGAAAAACAGAAATTCAGGGCACGAAAAAGTGGTCCTTTTTTTAAAGACAGAAACTCTAGATATAAACAATGTAAGTAGAAAATTCACACAAGAACAGATTAAGGGGTTTCTATAGAGGAGAACAACCATAAAAGGCCCAGCGTTTGAAAAGAAGGATTTCACTTCTTTAATTTCTTTATGGTGTCCTCTGATCACGAGGGTTCAATTGGTTTTGTAACAGAGGTTTAGTTAGGCAGGCAAGTAAATTAAACTAAGGTTTAAAAAAAAACAAGAACCATCAAAATCTATACAGAGTTTCTTTCCAGCACAAATGAGAAGAAAATCTGATATTTTTCTACTGTGCCAAGTGACTATAACAGATCTACTATATGCAGAATTCAGAAAAAGATATATATCTTTACAACTTTTGGGCCTTCATTTTCCAGTTCTGAAAATTGTCATATTCATCCCACAGATCAGAAATAGAGTTTAATTGAATTTTATGTGGTTCTTTGAAATATTAGTTATAAAAGACCATAGAAATACAAATGATTAACAGGAAGGAAAAGTCAGGGCTGCCTCTTGACCACAGCAGCTGGAGGCAGATTTTCTCATCAAATCACGCAACTCAGAGAAAAAAGAAAGACCTTAGAAAGGACAATCTTCTGAACTTCTCCGCAATTTAATCCCAGTAATAAACAGCGCTGTTGACTCAGAGTCTTGCAATTCAAATCTAACACAATCTTAAATAAAATGCATGGATCCAGGATGAGTCGATTGAAGAGTCATTAAACAAACACTAGTATTAATATCTCCGCTGGTCTGGGACCCAAAGGTAAATAAAATGCATTTTGTCTCCCTCAGAACTCAAGCAAAAGACCTTCGAAGCCAGGGAAAATGAAACCGCAAAGCATTTGATATTTTCTCATTCTAGGTGAATTTTTTCAATCACTGCATTTTATGCTGCCTTTTAAAAAAAAATCACATGCAGGTATTGGTACAAAGAGAGCTCCAGTAACACAAGTTTGTGTATTTAACCTCACATTCCTTCAAAGAACTCGAACAAGTGGTTTTAAATCAGTGATATTTGAGCCGAAGTCTTGAAATTCTTTATCAGTTGGTCTGGAAATGATTTCTTACGGCGAAGTTTTGGTTTTTATTTGCATGTGCTTCTGCCCAGCCCCCATGTCAGGAAGAGGAACCGGCCATGTGGCCTGGGTTCCCTTCGTGCTTGAGAAAGGGCTGAGTGGGCTGGGCCCTCAGGCCACTGGAACACTGTGGGCGGGGCAAGCCGGTGCGCAGAGCTGCAAGGGGGCGATTTCCGAGGCCAAATTCAAGGCTGCCTTCTGTTTTCATTTCAAAACCAAAGAACGTGCACGAAGACAGGTACACTTCTTGCCTGTGATTTTCACCCTTTGCTTAGCCAGTCTTTAGATTGTATGGGCAAGCATTTCTGCCCTGTTGGGGGGCGGGGGGACAATACATCAGTACAGAAAAGTGCAAAAGCTTTCACTTCCTTTTTAACCTTTGTTGGGCAGAAATGAGCAATTTGAAAATGCTGTCGCTGGGGAATTAGAGCTACTTCCTGGATGCATTTGTCAGAGAGCCCCTGCTGTCCACACCTTCAAATAGAACCAAGAAGCACGGTTTAATAAACCTTTCACAGAAATATTTAAATCATGTGGGGTTTGGATGTTACATTCTTTCTTCAGCGTTCAGGCGACTCCCGGAGCCGAAAGGACGCCGCAGTCTTGGTTGAAATCTGTCCGTACATGAGGAGGCGGAGGGCTTTAAGGATTCTACCCACGGCCCCCCGGGGATTGAGAAATATAGAACTAAACTTGCATCGGGGCTCATTCTTCTTAGCAATCATACCGCAGCTGGTGCAAATAATATATATTAGGTAGACTGCTGTTTCAAGAAAAGGGCCACAAATGTTCAGAAGGAATAAAGAGGCACTCAGAAAGCAGTAGTCATCAAATGAACCCGCAGTCGCATCTGTGACCTCTCATCTGATAAAGGCATCAGCCTCCTACTTTTTATTATCATTATTATTTTGTACTGGGGATTGAACCCAGGGCCTTTACACTGAGCTACATCCTCAGCCCTTTTTCCTTTTTATTTTGAGACAGAGTCTGGCTGAATTATTAAATTGCTCAGGCTGGGCTCGAACTTTCCATCCTCCTGCCTCAGAGCTGGGATTGTGGGTGTGCACCACCAGGCCCAGCTAGTAGCCTCCTGGTTTTTTATAAAGATAAATCTTGGGTACAGTGCTGAGTCTCAGATAATAAGAAAGTATTTGACCCCGTTTGTCAACTGGTGACTAAAAAGAAAGTGAGACGAATGAACGGAATGGAGGAAGATAGAGCTGGCGAACGTTAAGCGAGCGAAGTAGCTTCAGGAAGTACGTAGGTGAAACCAGAAACTTGGTTTAGAGGTGACAGCTGCATGTGGCTGTCTGCGTGCAGTTTGGCCTTCCTGAGAACAGTGAGATGGTGTGCTTTCTCCACTAACAGACACATACATGATCGAGCAGCTCAGAGAGTCAGTCAGCGTCTCCTCTTAGAAGCCTTTGCCTTGACGCTTGGTAAACTGTACAATGAGTTAAGCACATTTGTCGAATCACCAGCCAATTCAGTCTCATTCTTGTTCTCTTCTAGAATTAGGCAATCCATTTGATATTTTCAAGTAAGTTTTCTGGAAGACGAGAGAGGCCTATCACTGTCAACACACCTTTGAACAATGCCCATTCCCAGATTTATGGATTTATAGGCTCTGGGAAAGGACTACGACTCTCTTAAGGCCAGAACCCCTCTGGGATTCATTGGCGCACCTTTTTTTTTTTTTTTCTTTCTTCTTTTTTTGAGACAGTTTTCGCTATGTAGTCCAGGCTGGTCTCACACTTATGGAGATACTCCTGCCTCGCCCTCCCCAGTGCTGGGATGACAGGCGTGGACCACTACACCTGGTTCATTGGTGCTCTTCCAAGTGTTTTATATGCAGAAGGTGCTCCATAAATGCACGTGGAATAAATGAAGTCTGCTCATGGCTCACCCATCCCAACTTCTCCAAATAAACACAAATAAATAAATAAATAAGGACACATAGAAGGCCAGGTAAAGCCCAGACAGTCTGGGCCTCTATTTCCACAGTGCCAGCCACCTGGAGGTTTGGAAACTGCCAGATGGTTGCTTCATTTGTACTATTTTCTGCCATTATTTAATAGTGAGAGTGAAAATACTATTAAGAGGGATTCTGAGGTAAGGACACACACGGTCTACCACCCCGGAGTCTCTTTGTTCTCTGTGCCCTCCGACAAATCCGATGCAAATTTCACGTAAAATGCAGCAGGCTCTGGTTTCTGTCACTTTGGACGGTTGACTAGTGCTCTACGTGACAGTGAGGTGCACACTGCTGCTGTGGTTGCTGCCATCAGCTCTCTTTCATTTCTCCCGCCCTTTCTGTAAAGCAGTAGAATAAACTGGGCATGGTGGTGCACGCCTGTGATCCCAGCACTTGAGAGGCTGAGGCAGGAGGATCATCACAAGTTCATGGCCAGTCTGGGCTACATGGAGTTCAAGACCAGCCCAAACTACATAGAGAAACCTTGTCCCCCAAATAAATATTAAAGTGTTAAACTAGTTAGCTCTTAGATTCCCTCTGACAAAAAGTCTGGGAGCTCAAAGTGCTGGCTTTTTCCAGGAATTCAGGGAGCCGGAGTTACTGGAGTCATTGTCCAGCCCCTGCTCCCGGGAATTTTCCTTTCCCAGTCTCTCTAGATGCCACCCACGGCCACACCGGTCACTTTGAAGAGGCTTTCTCAGCAGCAGTCAGGTGGTTGGCTTGTCCCCAGCCAGAGCCATTCTGGGGACTAAGATGACAAAAAGCTGGCTCTGTGCACAGCTGTCTGGCCCATTGTTGGGAGCGTGAGGCAAGCTGGGGCTGCGCATTCTCCGCATATCCGGAAGTCTGTAATCCCGTCCAGGGTTTCTTTCCATCGCCGAGGACTTGAACAAATGGAGAGTGGGTTTTTAGGGCAGATTTCTTGTTTGGGGAGGGTTGTTTTCGTTATTTCCCCCTCCCCTTTCCTGGGACAGGTAGTGCAGGGTTTGCACTTGGAAACTAGGAGGCGGATAAGAATTATTTCAGTACAGAAACTCCAGGCCTCAGACTTGATGTTTGTAGTTCTCCGTTTGCTCTAGGGTGCTTTATCAAGATCTCTGGCAAGTTCTCTTACGCGTTGACTTTCTCTATTGGTTTCTTATTAACGGATCTTATCTGAGGGTGGGGAAGAAGGGCGGGGTGCCTGGGCGAATGAAATGTTTGTCATGTGAAAATAATGTTGTGGGTAACGCTAAAGGGAAAAAAAATCATTTGGTTAAACAAATCATTTGCCTTTAAGAAGACAATTGGGTCAGTGAATCCACTACCAATTGTCGAGCAAGTACTTCAAGCCAGATCTCAGTTTAGCTGATATTTATTGAATGGAGGTAGTTTCGCATACAGTATCTTACCTTAGGTTACTATTTTAGTGAACCAGCTTATTCTTAAGCATAGTCAGAGTAATATAAAACCTGAGTTCTTCCGGGTGTAGTGGCACACACCTGTAATGCCAGCACTCTAGGAGGCTGAGGCAGGAGGATTGCAAGTTTGAGCCCAACCTGGGCAACTTAATGACTTAGTTAGACATTGTCTTTAAAAAGCTGGGGATGTAGCTCAGTGAGAAGGTCCAGGGTTCAATCCCCAATACAGGAGGGGGAGTTCATTTTCATTCTAATTTCCCCTTTTGGATCTTGCTTTCTTGGTGATCCAGTGATCTTTTAGTATTGTGTTTCTGTTGTATAACATCTACATGTATGAAAATGAAAATAATACCTGGTGCCAACTGACCATTTACTGTCTGCCATTCACTATGCTCTACTCTTCATAAGTATAGACTTCCTGAATGCTGGCGCCAGCCCAAGTGACAGGCACTAGAATGCTACAATGACACCAGGAAGACTTCCGGTCTTCAGCTGAACACACTGAGACATGGGGGTGAAGTCACCTGTGCTGTCAACAGCTAGAATGTGGGCAAGCTAAGACCCAAGTTGATTCCCTCTGACTCTTCCCTTGTGCTAAGGGTGGTGGCTAAAATCCTAACATGATGCCTGCGATCCCAATTGCCTGGCGTTCTGTCACGATTAGGTTGCCTGACAGGAGGGGGTGTCACGCCCTTGATTGTGTTATGGGCCATGTAGCTAGCAAGGTCGAAGAGATTTTGCAAATGGAATTAAAGCTCCAAATCAGTATATTTTCAGTAATCAGATGGGCAATCATCTTCTGTGGGCCTGACTCACTTGCTTGGATGTCCTTTAAAGAAAGCTCAAGTCTTCTACAAGTCACAGAGCCTCTCTCTTGCTCATCTTTAAGATGAAACTATAAAATAGATCTTTTGCAAAAGGGAAGGTGACAAGGCATGGAGAAAGGGGAGAGGCAGGGAGGAGAAAGGGATGAAAAAAGAATCAGGATGTATTGTGTACATGGACCAACTCCCCATCATGAATGCAATCATTATGTACTGCAAACATGTGCTAATAAAAATTGTTTTTAAAATCAACCGTGAGTTCTACAGCTTTAAGGAGAATGCTGCCCACAACACTTGGGCTTCCAGATAAGAACAAAGCCCCAGCTGACATCTTCGTTGCAGCCTTGTGAGAACCAAGCCAAGGATCCAGCTGAGCCATTTCCAGACTCCTCTCATGGTTAAAAACTGTGAGATAATAAATACATCGGTTTTAATCCCTAAGTATGTGGTCATTTCTTCTGCAGCAATAAAAATTGGTCAAGAAGTATACAAAGTGTTTGACAACACAAATAAAATCATCAACTGAAGGTTTGAACACACAAATACATGAATGTATTGTATATTTATAAATTATACACATGAGCTACTATGCCAAGATTATCCCAAACCTTAGACACACATACACACACAAACTGAAAACAACAAAGGAAGATTGTTATTCTTAGCCATACCAGTGATCTTTCTTTTCCTTGCTACAGGGGTTAGAACGAGTATTAAAACTTTAGCCAGGTGTGGGTGATGCATTCCTGTAGTCCTGTAATCGGGAGGCTGAGGCAGGAGAATCAGCATGAGTTTGAGATCAGACAGTGAGTTCAAGGCCAGTCTGAACAACATAGCAAGAGCCTGTCTTAAAAAACCAAGAAAACAAAGTACTGAAACTTTAACTTACCTAACCCCTTCCCAATGGACTAAAATATGTCAAAAGAAAAGGAATAGGCATATGCTTTGAGCTCCTGACCATAGCATTTCTACAGGGCCATTCATGTTGTTACATATTCTCAATCTTTTCTTGGGACATAGGACTCCCCAGAGTATGTTCGTTTGGAGGTGCTACAATTTCAACAGTCACCCTCATCACTCTCTACTCAGACCAGAAATGAAGCTTTGTGTCAACCATCCATCAGTCCATCAGCAGGGATGTAGAACTGGCTGCTGGCTACACAGCTCTGAATTTGGGAAGGGCTATATAGTACATATTTTGTAGCTGGGTGTGGTGGCACACACCTTCAATCCCAGCACTCTGGGAAGCTGAGGGAAGAGGATCTCAAATTCAAATCTAGCCTGGGCAATTTAGTGACTTAGTGAGACCCTGTCCCAAAATTAAAAAAAAAAAAAAAAAAGCTGGAGACATAGCCCAGTGCAAAAGCCCTGGGTTTAGTTCCCAGTACAGAGAGAAAGCATATATGTTTTCTGCTTAGCAGTCCACATGGTCCCTGCCACACGTAATCAGTTCTGCCCTTCTAACAGGAAAGTAGCCATAGATAAGCTGTAAATGAATGAGTATGGTTGTGTGGTAATAAAACTTTACCTAGGAATGCCAAAATTGGAACTACATGAAACATTAACATGCCAAGAAGCAGTATCTTTATTTTGATTTTCCTTAGGCATTTAAAACTATAAATAGCACCTGTAGCTCTCAAACTAAAGAAAAACAAGTAGCTAACCATATTTGGCCCTTAGGCCAGAGTTAGCTCACTCCAGGGTCATAGATAGGTGTTATCAGGGGCAGTGAATCAACCGTTGTAAACTATTTTTCTCCTTTTGGAAGCAAAAACTGTATGGATAAAAATGTAGTGGTAGGTAGATAGATATGCATTAGATTAGCAAAAGCTATCCTTACAGTGGTCAGAGTCACAAACCAGGCCACATTTTCAAAGAGGAGACTGATTGGAACTTTGCTTATCAAACTGGGTGTTTATGTGCACCTCATTCTGCACAGTAACGTAGGGTGCACCTTGTGCTTCTTACAACTCAAGACCCCGGTAGTACATGCAGATCACTACAGAGTTCTTAGCACTATCTGACATGCATACGCCAGTGTTACGAAAAATATCAGTCCCTAGATGGGACTGGTGACAATCCTCAAGTTAATGGAATTAGAAGTGACCTGGATGTATTCAGATCTTGGTCAATTTTAGATGATCATGCTGGTTTTCCTGTGTGTTCATCCATTACTCTGAACATGAAACACAGTGTTAGTCTCTGACACAGCGGACTGCAGCATCATACTGAAAGTATGTTTTGAAACGGTCAGGTCCAACTTTAAAACATAGAAAATATCATTCTTTTTTGCATATTTTTAGAAAAGAATCTTCTCAGCCAATGGGAAACATGACAATGACAATCTTACTTGTCAGAGTCCAAATTCTTGGGCACTAAATTACCGTATGTGCAAACATCAAAAGGAAGATGGGGGCGGGATGAAGACGAAGATCACTGTCCTAGAACTAGATAGAAAAATGCTCTCATAAATTTTGTGTTGTCTTAAAAGACTGTTGGGGCTTTGCCTGGTGCTCGGCTACACCCTTTTTATGCCACTGACTCCATTAGGGTGCAATATGTTGAAGGATAATGAAGAATTAGGGGTATCCACTTGGGCAGTCTGGCAAGAGTTCAGTTTAAAGTAAATATAAGCTCTCTGGAGATATCTACTTAAGGAATTTTTTTTAAGTCCATTGTGTTTTGTTTTCAATCCAATGAGGCAGGGGATAAAACCTGAAGAGTAAGATCTATAAAAAGAAAGTACAAATATCAAGCCTAGCAAATGGAAAAATACAGGCAGGGAATGGAGTGAAGGCCAAGTTAGACTTTTAGACTGTGCTGGCAAAATCCTCATTGAACAGAAAAATTATGACCCACCTGATCACAATAATTTAGTTTAACCCAGATTTAACAAGAAATCTATTTGTATAGGTTCTTCCTGTGTTTTCAAACATAGTTTTCTACTTAATTTTTCATCACACTAAAGTGATGTATTATTATGACATATCATATATGATTATATGTGTGTAAATGTTATGCAGACACACACGAACGATGTGTACATAGATATATGCACACACATTGGGAAGTATAAAGTACAAAGAAGAATATACAATTAATAACCAAATCTACCACCCAACAATAACTAATATCGTCTGCTTTTAAGGAGAAGTGTTGTTAGGGAATATTATTTTCGCTAAAATACAACCTCCAAACATCTTGAACTGGAGGAATCAAGTAAGGTTAATAAACCAATATCCAAGTAGCAAGGTTTGGAAATTCTAATCTAGAAAGGGCATGACATGATCTAGACCACCCAGCTTCTCACATAGCCAATCAGGATAAAGAATCAGCACTGTAACTCATTGTCCAGTTCACTAAGGGCAAGAGATCTGAGGCAACAGCCCTAAACCAGAACCAAAATTTGTCACTGGCCCTGGAAGATCTATAATTTGCAAAATACCAGATTCCTTGCAAGATGAGACCTTGATGCTGAAAAGAATTAGTGTACCTTAAGTTTTGTAGTTCTATAATTACAGAGGGGAATTCTAGACTTTTCCCGCAGAGGTTTTGACATCATCGCTACCTTAATTTATAGCAATTCTTTACTATTAATAGTCAAATGAAAGTTTTAATTATAATCAAGCAGATCTTCACACAGAAAGCTAGTATTGCTGGCTCACCTTCAAAAGAATTTGTGCTTTCAGTCATTTTCTGGGACATGGTGAGTATTTACCCACACTGATTCAAACGATATGCATTTATATAAAGTCTCTCTAGACAAAGCCAGGGCTGAGATTATGACTGCAGAATCAAACTGAATGAACAAGCTCCTGTCAATTCTACAGCTCGACTGAGCTGTGTTACTCCTTAAACAGCATGCCATACCCTATTACAGCCAGAAGACAGGTCTTTCTTATGTTCACAGCAGTTTTTTGCAGAAAAGGAAGGGGATCAAGAGACAGAGGGAAGGGGGAGGGAGGAGAGAGGAAGGGGACATAAAAAGAATTAAGATGTCTTGTATACATGGACCAGCTCCTCACGTGAATGTAATCATTATGTACTGTAAACATGTGTTAATAAATAAATGGCAGGATATGAAGAATGTTCAATAATGAAACCAGATCTATGTTGAGTATTTGGCATCCAATTAAAAGACATCATTTTTGTTGTTAGTTTCCTTAAGTAAACTTTATATTGGAATAATTTTATAGTTACAGAAGAGTTGCAAAAATAGGACAGAGTTCTCATTTACCCCTCACCCAATTGCCCCCATTGTTCATGACTCCCGCCAGCATGGTACATTTGTCACAGCTAAGAAACCAACGATGGCACATTATTATTAACAAAACTCAGGGCTTCATTCTAGTTTCACTAGTTTTCCTACTAAATGTCCTCTTTCTTTTTCAGGGTTCCTAAGATACCACATTGTGTTCAATCTTCGTATCTCATTAGTCTTCTCTGGCCTGTGACAGTTTTTGATTGTTTTTCTCTATTTTTCTTCACAACATTGAACATTTTCAGTATCGGTCAGGTATTTTAGACTGTCTCTTAATTTGGATTTGCCTGATGTTTTTCTCTTTAGACCACAGTTGTGGGTTTTCAGAAGAGGCAAAGTGGCCTTCTTGTCAGAACACATCAGGGGGTACATAATGAGCACGTGACATTGCTGGTGACGTCACCTTTCATTGCTTAGTTAAGGGGATGTCTGCCAGATTTCTCCGCTACGTTACCGTCTGTCTTAGCTACTTTCCTCACTGCTGGGACAAAATCCCCAACACCCACAGCTTACAGGAGGAGAGGTTTATTTTGGCCCGGGTCTTGGTCCGTAGTCGGCGAGCTCCAAGGCAGAGCAGCACAGCAGCGGGATCTGGCAGAGCACAGTTGCTCACAACAGGGCGGCCCAGAAGCAGAGAGAGATGAAGAGAGGGGCTGAGTCCCTACAATCCAATCACCTTCCGAAAGTTCCGCCTATGATCAAATGAGGCTTTAGGGGAGCATCTGGATATAAACCATAACACTGTTTTTCCCTTCCATTTCCAGAGTGGATCTTTTGGAAGTGAGTTACTAAATCCAGTCCGCGCTGGAGTGTACGTGAAGGCACAGAATCTCTCCCTCCTGGAGGGGAGAGTATCTACTGACATTGTCTGTCTGCCGAGAGAAAACACTTTGCAGGATGAGGGGAAACAAGTCTTGTCTATTTGGGCATTTGGATTAAAAAATGGCATTGGTATATTTAGGGCAGTTAGCGAATTTTTTCCCTAAGCAATGTCATTTATTATAAATTTGATTTTCTTTAAATTAAAAAGTAATTGTGATGACACTTGGTTACCTCTTTACATTCCTTAAATCGTTTCAAGGGTTGATATTTTACATTCTATGTCGATAGAGGTATAAAGTCCTCAAGAAGAGATGGAAAGAGGTGCTCAGCGGTGACTATTTGACAGCATTCTGCAATAGAGATATCATAGGCATGGTTAACCCCGAGAACACAGAGAATAGAAAAGTGTGGCAAAATAATCTGGTAGTGATACATTTTGAGTATTTATTTTCTTCATTTTCGATATAGTTTATTTTATTATATGGTCATATAATTTTTAACAGTGACTGAGTTTAACAACCTACTCCGAGATTTCTGAAAAGACTGCATTCACCGGCACCATATTAGAATACAGCTGGAATGGTTCACATAAAACTGCCAAGAGTGCCTACCTCTGCAAATGAGTTGGCAGTTAGGGAATTTTTCTTCTTCTTTTAGTTTTCTTTTTCTCTTAGTGATATCTTCAAACAAACATATGTACATTATGCTTATGACAATCATTTTAAAATTTAAGAATACTGTACTACATTATAAAGTGATGCATAATACCAGTTGTGTAAGGACCATGTATTGGAGGTTAAAGAAGCAGCTAACAAAAAGTATTACACAAAGAAAGCAAGGGGAATCAGAGAATATACTTTTCATTTTGTTTTGATATTTGGACTGCACCGAACGAGACTCATTTTGCACCGTGTACCAATCACTGAAATGAGTTTTGTACAAGAGAAAGATTGTGTTCATGAGCTACCAATCGTAAAGAGGGAGGACCCCTCTCCCAAATTTCAAATCTGCCTCTCTGGAGGTAATGTTTAGGGGAGCTTATGGGATAAAGAAATGGGGCGGCCTATGGCAGAGGGAAAGGTGACTGGAGGCAGGAAGATGGTCCGGGTGGTCACAGTGAAATATCATGGTTCTGTGCAAGTCACGAGTTTAGAAAATGTGACCTGAGGGTGCAATTTGGGCTCTTTACTATCAAAAGGTCACCCACTAGATGCCTACACCCGCCCACACAAAGCAAAATGCGTGGCTGAATTAAACTGGTTTGAGAGAGACGAAAGCAGCCTCCAACTTCCTGAGAACCAATTTAAACAACCGTTACCATAGTGACCATACATCGGAGGTGTTACTGATAGCAAAACTAATGGAGGTGCACCATCACTCAGCCGCCTCACCTCTGAAATCCATGATAAAAGCAAGCATTGTATTCCCCTGGTTTTAGAACCATATACATGGTTCAATTTTTTCATAATTAAAAACATTTTTAAGAGATCAGGGCTCGGGGGTGAGCTCAGTGGTAGAGCGTTTGCTTTCTACATGGGATTCCCTGGGTTCAAACTCCAGTACCACACGCCACCCCCCAAATAAAGTTTTTATTGTTTATCGTTACGTATTAGAAACTCTGCCTCTTTTTGAGGACAAGTCTGATTGAAAACAGTAGACTTCTTTTCCTGGTTTTCGTAACAAATTCATGGTCAGGATGTCTTTAAAAGGACTTGAAGGGTGAGTCATTGTTCAAATACATGGCTGTGTTAGCGCTGGCCCCAAGATGCAGATAATGCAAGGTACAATTGTTATAAGCAAACAACAGTACTGAGATGAAGACATTTTTTCCAGGTAGAAAATGGAAGAGGGCCAGAATGGTTGAGGCTCTCCACCTTTTTATTCCTCTCTTGTAGTAAGGCTGGGAAGGTGTGTTTGGCTAGGAGAACAGGCAGTGTTTGCTTAATGCTTGCTGAAATGCAGCCACTTGACCGAAGTCAAATAACTCTCAAGCCACGTCTTGATTCTGAGAGACAAGGCAGAAGCCTTCTTCCTGTAGTGCTATTGCAGACATGACTTTGTTGAAGGCCCCACCCATTATTCCAGTGGTGTTTAGCTCACCTTCGTAATGCAAACACCCACTATCTAAGACAGCAGGAACCTGAGAAGGCTCTGACTCCACAGGTCTCCACCATTTCAGGCCTTTGCTGGAAACTCCTGGAACAAATGACAAGCAATTTCTTTGCTGCATAGTATGTGTGATTAAAATTAATGTTAAAGATCTAGTCTGAACAGAACTTTGAATGTGACACACATCTGGATTCTTTTTCAGAAACCATAGCCATAACATGTGAATATGTTGATTGCACACAAACTCTAATCTTAGTCTTAAGGATTGAAATGGGGCTGGGGATGAAGCTCAGTGGTAGAGCACTTGTGTGGCATGCATGAGGCCCTGGGGTCAGTAAAAAAACGACAGAAAGGAAAAGAGAAGAAAAGGTTGAAATGACAGCAAAAGCTTGTATTAGAAACATCTTGAAAGAGCCTGTGAAAGTCTTCCTTGTAGCGTGGTTCCTCTATAATGTTGAGATGGATCAAGTGGCACAAGCCCACAGGCCTACACACATAAGCTAATTTTATTTTTATTATCATTAGCATCGAATTTTTGTGGGGTTTTCTCTGTGTGCCGAGGACTAACTCAGGGGCTCACATGTACTGAGCACACACTCTACTACTGAGCTACACCCCTGCTCCAGCAGATAAATTTCGAAGCTGCATTTCCAGTCATTTACAAAAAAAAGATAGAGGGTGAACGTGGTAAATTAGAAGACATGAGTTAGTGATCGACGCTTTTTGCTGACATCATAGAAACAATTGAGTTCAGCAAGAATCATCAAAAGATGCCAAAGTATTTGGTGAAAGTTTGAAGAGGTACAAACTTGAGTCTCAAATCTCTCCACAGGTCACTTACTAATTACAAAGGGGGATGAGACAGGTTTACACTGCAGAAACCTGGTGGCAGCCTCTTAAACAAGTGATCAAGTTTAGCATCAATGAATGGGCTAGACTGACCTTGGGGCCCTCCTGATGTGCAGCACCAGGAAGGACACAGCCCCACACGCCATGTGTCCTACCCACAGTGATCTGACATGAGAACCAAGTGCAACACAAGCTTCTGGATTGGCTCCCAGATGAGGAGGGAGGAAAGTGCTGTGAAGGACAATGGAACAGAGCAACTGGCAAAATGTAAACGTGGACTTCATAGTATGCAATCATATCATTGTACTGATGTTAACACTCCTGCATTTGATCATGGCGCTGTGGTTCTGTAAGAGAATGCCCTTATTCTTAAGAAATATAAGGTGGGGTGCTTTGAAAGGAGAGTGAGAGAGAGAGAGAGAGAATGAAAATACAGTCAAATGTTAATCAACAGTGAATGGGGTGAAGGGATAAGAATTCTTTTGACTATTCTTGCAACTTTAAGTTTAAAATTTTAGGGATTGCCGCTTTCTGTTTTTCAAATTTTTATTTCTAGTAGTACATATTTGCTGTGCACAATGACTGCGTTCATCGTGGGGAGTTGTTCCTCGTACATGACACGTCTTCATTCTTTAATCACTCCCTCCCCCCTCCCCTCTCCCTCCAGCTCTTAGTCCCCTTTCCATTTGTGAAAGATCTATCTCTCTGTTTGTTTTAAAGTTACTAAAATGTGTCCCATGAAGATTTCTTTCAAAAGGAAGAGAGAAGCTCCATGTTCTGAACCTCTGTGGAGACATGGTCCTGCAGCTATCTTGGATTCCTGTACTGCAGAGACAAGAGGGCTAAAGTCCAGAAGTCAAAAAAAAAAAAAAAAAAAAGACTTGGATGTTAAAGAACTGGCTGGGAGTAGTGGCACACACGTGTAATCCCAGCAGTCAGGAGGCTGAGGCAGGAGGATCATCACCAATTGGAGAGTCTGTATCAAAAAAAAATTAAAGAACTGGCCTCCAATCTGTAGGATGAGGTCCAACAGCAAAGGAGGTCTGCAAGAGACCAAGTCTCGGAGCAACAGCACTTAGAGATGAGAGAGCAAAGTCAATTGGAGACATTGGTGGAACAAGACTACCCAGAGAAATTAGAGACTAAAGTGTGGTAAGGGAGAAGGATTCAGAAAGTAGAGTGTTGCCAAAAGCTCCCAGGAGGCCAAGGAAGGGGAGAAATCCAGCTCATTTATTTGAGAATAAAGAGGCTGTTGCAATAATGAGAGACCTTCTACTGAGCATCTAGAATGTCTTTAGCTCTTTCAGCCTTCACAGCAATCCCATGCCGTACACCACCCACCCCTCCTCCACCCTGCACATGACAAACATGAGGCTCTTAGACTTCTCTTTGTGAAGCACAGTGCATGGGGAGTTGAGCGGGAACAAGTGACAGGTTCAGAGGTGACACTGCAGAATGGCGTATCATTCTATCTGTTAGCCATTTTGGAGCCTGGGCAAAGGAATGGAAAAGGGCCCTGGGAGGGGACTCAGGGTGGCTTTGGCCACCACGGGCAGACGGGGCTGCAAGTCAGAGGGAAGTGACTGACTAGGATAGAAAGGAAAGGAAATGAGGGTGAGGAGAAGCAGGTGGCTGGGAAATGGAAGTTGTGACAAGAGTGAATCTGACTCACACTGAGAAAGATGTTTTATATCACAGATCAGTAGGCACACACACACACATGCACATACACCCTATTCTCTTGCACATAAATAACTCAAGCAGAAGTTTGACTCAACACTTCTTACCCTTACCATGAGAGTCCGGTAATTCCTGTTTGATTTCCTTTCGGTGATTTGTTTTGTCTTGTTCTTTTTTTTTTTAATTCTCTTGTTTTTAATGCTGCTGAGGATCAACATAAGTTGATTTCCTGAGACAAGGCCTGTGGTTTGAAAAGCAGGCTCTGGGGTGTGACCTGAAGCCTTCTAGAGCTAAGGAAGGGGAGCAGAAGTTAGAACGGTTTGGATGAATCCCCTTCAGCTTTCCTTCTTCAGCAGGGCCTGGGCTCTTTCACCTGATCCTGTGACCCACAGGCCTAACTTGCCATCAAGTCCTGAGGAGACCCTAATGGAAAACCCTGTGTTACAAAGCATGGTGGCAGGGGACCAAGTCACATGGGTCTTGGCCAAGCCAAATGCTTACGGAATTTTAGGCATACATAGATATCAACATTCACAGGTGTCGGCTTCCAGGAGAGGAGTGCCAATAAATTCTAACCCTCTCAAAGGAATGTGCTCCCAAGTGTAGAGTGGCCTTCTTTGAGGCAGATGGCTCTTTCTCCCTGCACTGGATTCTATTGACCTGGGGTCTTTCTGATCTGAAGGGTTCATTCTTTGAAACATGAGCTGAAGACCTAAATGGATTTCCTTTTTGACATCCATCTCTCCTTCGTGACTTATTTTAGAAAAGAAGCACCTTGTGTTTATGCATCTTGGCTATAACACAGAGCATATGCAAAGTTAGTGGAATCTTAGAAGAATCCCTTACGTATATGTGTAAGGCCTTAAGAATTTATGAACTCAAATGTTCTCATCTTCTGACCTCGAGTCTCCAATAGTTGTTGAAAATACAAGTCCAAAGTTATATGTATAACACAATCCTATCTTCAAAAATCCAGTTTATAGCCAGGAGTGGTGGCACATACCTGTAATTCCAGCACTCTGGGAAGCTGAAGCAGGAGGATCACAAGTTCAAGCTCAGCCTGGGCAGCTTAGTGATTTGTCAAGAACTTGTCTCACAAAAAAAAGAAAAAAAAAGGAAGGGAGTGCTCTGGGGATGTAGCTTAATGCAAAGGCCCAGTACAACTCCCAGGACTGCTGAAAACGAATCCAGGTTGTAATTTTAAAATTTATTTTATTTTCTAATTTTGGGGTTGGCCTTCTCAACTATTTGTAAGATATGTATATATATATATATTTTTCCCACCTCCATGGTATTTTCTTACTCTCCTCGAGGACATTCAAGGTTACTGTCCTGTGCAATTGTTTTCTTCTCCAACCACCTGTGTCATTCATCTCTGTAATCACAGGACACCAATGCCCAGTGGGAAACCTTCCTTGTTCCTTCCCTCCCGTGCCCCTTTGTTTCCATTCAACTATGGCTCCTGCAAGTTTTTCCATATTTGTCCTTAAATCGTGGAAAAATTGTGTGATTAATATGAAAAACTTCAGTTTCTTCTCTCCTTCAACAAACCCCCTTGGTTAGTGTCCACAATGCTGATTACCAGATGACCACTTCAACCATCTCCGGGCAGCGCCACTACAAGACCTGTTGATGGCAGTGTGTAGTGGGCCCCTGAGGAAAGCCTAAGTCCCTAGCAAGCCTGTGGAACCGGTGAATGTTAGCTTACTCGGGAAAGGCCTTCCACCGGTGCAATTAAATGAACGATCTCAGAATGAGACCGTCCAGGGTTCCCCGGGTGGGCCCTAGATCCGACACGCATGCCCGTGTAAGAGAGAGGGAAGACAGAGACCGCCATGCGAAGATGCGAGTAGACGCTGGAGCTGCGCAGCGACAAGTCAAGGAGCATCCGCAGCCCCTCGAAACTGAAGAATGCAAGCAAGGATTCTCCAGGGGAGACTTTGGAGGGACCGTGGCCCTGCCAACTTGGCGAAATGCTTCCGGTTTCCAGAACTGTGAGAGCACTTATTTCTATTATTTTAACCTTCTAAGTTTGTGGTCATTTGCTACAGCAGCCTCAGAAACTTAATATGTGATCGAAGAACAGCTTTCACAGCAGAAACCCTGCGGAACTCAGAGAGTCCATATAAAATAACATAGTTTGAGCCATTCCGAATCTATTAACTATCCATGTTCATCTAAAAATTGGTAGTAGATGAACACACAAAATGCTTCTAATGCAGAGATGTTATAAGCCCATCTTATTGACTGTCAATGAAGAAATCCTAATAAAAGTAAGATGTATTAGCTCCTGGAACTAGCTAAGCACAACACCAGTAATCTGCTTTTTTGATGACCAGTGTGGATTGCTTCTTCCTCGCCCTAACCTCCTGTGTGTCCTCAGTGCTGAGCAGGAAGTCTACAAGCTGCCTCATGAAGACTGTATGATTTTCCCTCTGCTAGCTCCCAGTCGCCTAGGGGTCACTGCCAAGCTCCTTAACCATGTGCACCAGCCCTTCCCAGTCTGATCCCAGTTCATCCCCCAGCCCAGTATTTGACTCGGCAAAAACAGAAGGTGGGTGAATCATTGGTGGGTGAATAAACAGAGACAGGAATTTTGCCACAAACAGCTGCTCACATACCGAGGTCTGTCTCTCACTGTCAGGGCCGTGCCCAGGGCTCATTCCTTCCTTCCTAGCACACAGTAGGAGCTCAGCAAATGTCTCCAAGCAAGCCACCGTTTTAGATAGAAGCAACCACATGGCATCATATATATATATATATATACACACACATACATACACACACACACACACACACATCAATCTTGTGAAACATTTTGGTTTCTAAATTGAGAAGACACTATCACAAAGTCCCCGTATAGTCAAAGGTATCAGCCACTTACAGAGCTCAATGTGGTAATGAGGAAAAGCCTCATTTCCTGCGGTTAGACAGTAATGTGACAGGGATAGTTCCCGGTGCTTTGACTAGATCAGGAACATAACTCAGCCCTCTCTGGCAACACTTGAGGCTGCGGAACGGCACAAAGGAACATGACCCAGGCCTCGGCCAGCCAGGCGTCCCACCTGCAGACAGCATCCTGTGGTCATAATTTCACTAAGTTCTCTGAGGGATTTCAAAAAGACAATTTCTGCCCCCAACAATCTTGCAGTCAAAGTGAAGAGAGAATGCGGTCGGAGGAAGGGCAAGGATTTGGCAATAAGAAATATTTCTCTGAAAATTCAGCATCTTAATGCCCAAATCCTCACAAATGGTACGATTTAAAAGGCTATCCATCCAGATCACTCCTAGATCCCGGGCATGCTCAGAGAGGTTTGTCAAAAGATAACAGGCAAAAGTTATCATACCCAATCTTTCTGTGCTGATAAAATATTTGATTTCTACATAGAGAATCAGTTGGTTTCCATCAAAGTTCATTCACCATTGACCTTCTGGAGAGATCTGATGTAATCGGTATAGATACATGTGGGAAAATGCCCAAACTAAAATAAAGCAAAGATCTTAAAACTCATCTAGATATTCAATCTTGTAGGTTCATAGTGTATCCTAAAAATGGAAAGGAATCATTTCTTAGAATTTTCCACTCAGATGAAAAGGACATCTAAGCAATGAGGGACACATACAGGCAGGGACTATTTCTTCTTATTTATGACTCTATCTGGGTGGCAAATAAAATGCCTGGCATATACTAGGCAGTCAATAAAGACTGGTAGAGTAAACTAATGATCCAGGGCTCTGACTTAATGATATGAGAATTTGTAGCTGACTGTAAACAATGATTCAAATAATCATGACCCTGGAAGGTGGCAAGTTAGTGTTCAAAGCTCTTTAAATATATTTTAAAATATTTTAAAAAACTGTATTATCTATAAATGATCCATGTTCAAAGCTACACTGAACAAGTGTGTTAAAGAGAGACTGCATCAATTAAGGGGCAAAGAGTATGTAAAAGTCCTCATATATGTTCATTACTCTGCAAGGCACTTTTGGAAGTGAAAGAGTGCAGAATATGTGCCCCCGATGAGTGTAACCTGCACAACTCTGCCCACGAGTCTCAGAAGCCAAGAATAGAGATGGTACTAGCAAGACAGTGCGACTAGAGAGATACAGGACTGTACGAGCATCCAAGAAAAATATCAGCCGAGCATATATATAGGTCTTAGGAACATATTTTCTTCTCGGCTTCTTTTTACATCTGTGCCTTAAATTTGTAATTAGTACTTTCTCGTTACATGCGAATAAATATAGTTGAATCTCAAATTGTATTTAATTGTCTTACATGGCAGCGTGAGCCACTCCTGAAAATGCAAAAGAAGGAGAAGGAAAGGAAGAAGAAGAAGGAGATGGAGGAGGGGAAGGAGAAGAAGAGGAGGGAGGAGGAAGAAAAAGTATAAACTAACACTCAGCATTATGGGGGGTGAGGAGAATCTTTTTCTTATTCTCTTGCTAAAGCAGTGAAGGGTTCTAGGGCAAATGAACTGTTAAGTGCTTAAAAATTATTAAACAATGTTTAAGTTTACATTCTTGAGCTAAGAAAAACTCAAGATTTTTCATTTTTATTTTGATATTTTGGCTGATTACTGCTATATTAATGGTTTCCAAAATGCAGGGTTCTTTCTAACAAGCATGAAATTGGCCCCATACGTTTAGAAATGATAAAAGAAATGTTTAATTTTGTGTCTTCAGGAAGTAGATGATTCTTGGGGAAATAAAGAGATCTTCCTCAAGTTTTAAGGCTGGCAATAGGAACTGGGGGCGTAGCTCAGTGGGAGAGGGACTGTCTAGCATGCGTGAGGTCCTGGATTCAATCTCCAGCACATCAAAATAAATAAAATAAAATAAGATAAAATAAAAAAAGGGGACAATACCTGACCCTGATTATAAGAGATGTAAGAGGCCCCACAGAGCTGAAAGGCAGCTCAGTGTTTGTAAGACTTTGTGCACTTGCCGGCAACACCCCCCCCCACCCCCATACACACACAGTCCTTACACATGCTGCCTAAAAGCTGCGTTGTTCTCTTGAAAGAATAAAATAGCTTCAAAATTCCACAGATTGGAGGGATGAAATATGAAGCTGTAAAGGTTGAGAAATTTCTGAGATTTAAAAATGAGGGCATGTCTGTCGCAATGATCTTTTAGTGAACCTCTTGTTACTTTCTCTACTTTTTGTTTTATTTGTCTTCAATCAATTCAAAATTTGCGGAAGTCCCAGGCAAAACTGGGTGATCATCACATTTTACTTAAGCGTCTTTGGCTTGCTTCCGCCTACAGGGAAGGAGAACGGGGTCAAAGACTTGGTAGCAAGGGTCCCAGTTGAATCTTTCTCTCATTCTAATGATAAACTTAATGTCCCCTTGCTATCTGTGAAAAATACCGTCAACGCCTAGCTCCAAATAGCAGGAGTATAAATTCCCACACTGGTTCATAAATACCCCAGCCCTTCTGGGAAGATTCTCTCTTGGGAAAAGCAAAGAATCTCCATCAAACTGAACAACAACAATAACAACAAAGTACCCTCTCCTGTCTCTGCACAGCAGTTAACTCCTCTACCAGCATGTGATACAGAAGCTTCTGAATTTCCCCACTGTGAACAATGCAGGCATTGCTACATTTCTGCATTTCTGATTTTCTTTTTTTCTATTTTAGCTTTGTCCTCCCAGGACAGAAAGATCTTCTCTTCTATCACTTGATCTCATAATCATCCCTTTCCCTTAATGCTCCTTTTAAAACTGAGGAACACTGTGATTGCGTGAATTTCTTAAAAATTTTCATCTCTGCATTGTTTGTAAAACACACACAGCAAAAGTCTCCATGGGTCTGGTTTATCTTTGAGGCTTGGGCATTTTCATCGGGCCTCTACCCCGCCTTGGAGGTAAGAAAAAAAGCTGCAGGGCAAGGGGCCCTGCTTCTTCTTGAGCCTCCCCCCAAATCCTTTGTGCTTACTCCCATCTTCCCTCCTTTGGCAGCAGGCTCAGCCCTGTAGGTTTGCAGCGGCTGGTGTGGACCCCTCCCCTCTCAGTGCAGATAAAGGCTTCTAGCTGTTGGCCTACTCGATCTTCTAAACCACAGGTACATGGTTTCCTGTGCATTTCTCAAAAGAAGTGTTGAGCAAAGGAAACAACCAGTTTAGTAATGACCAACAATTTCTCCTCCCCCTACCCTTCAAAAAGGATATTTTCATGTCAGTTTTTGGGGAGAAAAAGGTTTACCTTTTTGGATACTTGCATTGTACATTTTAGCTTTGCTATTGGGTTTGCTATTCTAAACAGAATTGTTTTGGTTTAATAAAATAGATGCTCTTTTCTTTTTTAATCTGCACCCTTCCTTACAGAAGGGAGGAACCCATTAAGGAGCCTTAAGAACATTAACTTTTACCTGTAAGGTGTTGATACCGCATTTCCTTCTTGTCCTGGGCATTGTAGCCTAGCATTGCTTTCCCCAACCAGTTGAAGAATCAAGGAAAAAAGTGAGACCTCAGTAGCCAGTTAATGTCCACTGAACTTAAATATTTCATCTATGTTCTGTTTGGGTCCTTCAGAACCAAACATTTGTTATTTGAATTAAAGAGAATTCAATAATTTAACATCACGTGTTAATGGTAAATGCATGTACCATTTTATAAAAGCCATTTTAAATGTAGAATTCTAATGGGAAAGCAGCCATTAGGCAGTGAGGAATCTTAAATCCTGAATTCCTTCTGAAGCAGCTACTCAAATGTCATATCTATTCCTTTTATCTGACAAGGCTGTCTAAATTCTGTTTGTCCAAAGCTGGGAACTGGTTAAATAATCAAGTGCATTTTGATAACCCCAAATAAAATGTGCTGTAAATATTCACCTTTGATCTTTTTGAGTATGTGTAATAAATTCAGTGTTGGCTATCAAAACCCATATGATCAAGTGCAAATATGTTGCCCCTACTGGCCTCGAACTCTTGGGCTTATGAACTCTTCCCACCTCAGCCTCCCAAGTAACGGGGACCACTAGGATCACTGCACCTAGCTTTGCAAATCTGATTTTTATTAAAGCTTTTCTATAACTCATGTAGGAATTCAGCCTAAGTAATGATCTCCCAATTACCTAGTATAGTATAGATGAGGTATTTTGGGCACATGGGAGAAACTCATTTCTATGCCCTGGGGAATTTACCAAATCACCACAGATGTTTGTCACTTCTCAATCCCAGTGAGACCAAGAGGCAGGTCCCTTTGCAAAGGTTTTTATCTATGATTAAACCGCTCCTTCAAGACACCAAGCAGTCACACCAACCACGTTTTAAAACTTTTTATTTGCATATTAAAAAAATTGTGCATTCCAATACTTAAACTCATTTGAACAAAAAAAATGGCACTCTGATTAAACTGCATTTTACAGCCTGCAGGACACCTTGGACCAGCTTGAATTTTACACTAGATTTCACCATCCTCCCACCCAGCTTCTTCCTTCACCAACATGCAAGCTCTTTTCCTTCCCTGCCAGCCACACAGGCAGATGGGAGAGGCAGGCGCGGCCTTCGTTGTCAGTAGTTCTTGGGTGTGAAAGGGGCAGCACAGTCATTTAAACTTGATCCAACCTCTTTGCATCTTACAAAGTTAAACAGCTAAAAGAAGTAAAATAAGAAGGCAATGCTTGTGGGATGTACAGTGCATACTGGCGGCGCACGCCTCATTACGATTCGCCTGCTTGCTTCTCCTGTTCAATCGCTGTGACCGGAAAAAGACAAATAAAAAAAAAAAGAAAAAGAAAAAAGATGGAGGAGGGTAAAAAGATCCAGAATAGCCTATAAAGATTACAGTGCTTTCATTTAAAACGTCTTTTCATGGCCTAAAAATTCCGCATACAGGGAATTACAATCAAATATATAATTGATATTAACTGTAAAATCAAAGCACATTTTAGTAGATAAATGTATCTGTGACATATTAAATATTCCATTATTAAATCACTGGGGCCCAGTGTTTGTTGGCTGCAAAACAATTTTTAATTAACCTTTCCAAACCGCATTCATCATCATCAAACTGTCTGCTCCTCCCCCGCTCCCCCCTCGCGCCCCTCCCATCCTCCCACCCGCCGCGCCCGCCTTTTCAGAAGACGGGGCGGGGGTGTCAGAGCTTACTTTCTTTCGAAGGCAGAGGATTTTTCTCTTGCGTTTCTGTCTTCTTCAATTTTGACTTATCGAATTTCTCGATCTCAGCCATATCGGGTTTGTCAGACATGGTCTCGAGGAAACTGCAGGTACAGAGCCAAGAGGGAGGCTGTGAAAGCGCCACCCACACCCTGGCCTCTCCCGGCTCAGAAATGCGCGTCTCCCCTCCGAGTCCCAGCCTGAACCCCCACCCCTTCCCCCCTTCCTCTTCCATTTGGGGCTGAACAGCTTCCTCTTTCTACAGGAGGAAAAAAAATAGAGAGAAAGAGATCTACTTCAGTACTTTAAAACGTGGGGGACCAAACATCGAAGATGGCTCAAGGCTGAAATCTTTTCATACAGCAAAATTGAGCACTGCGGGTTAACTGCAGCGTTTTAAAATTACAATCTGGCTAGGGCGAGTACAAAACAACAACGCCAATTCCGGGTTAAAGTGTGGTGAAAAATCGAGTAAAAATTGGAGCCAAGGTTAAAAAAAAAAAAACAAAACCCGGGTCTTCGTTTCTAGATAGGGTGTCTCCCCCCCACAAGATGCAGGCCGGGTCCCGCTTTCTCCTCCGCTCACAAAGGCAGCAGCTGCAGCTGGCACCTCCGACCACCGCCCTAACCGCTTCCTCCCTCCCCAACTCAACAATGCAGCCCGCGGCACACAAAGCTGCCTCCCCACGCCCCATAAATCAATCCTGATCTGCGTTTAGGGGCGATCCGGCAGCCTTTGGCACATTCCTCTGCAAGCAGGACTTTTAAGATTTCCTGACACAGCCCAGCCTCCGTAATCCTGGCCAGACAGGGCCTTCCAAGCATCCATTCAGGGAGAGGGAGCTTGAGACCAGTTGAAGCTTCAGGCTCCGGGGAAAGTGCGTTAGAACAAAGGATCTTTCGTTTCTGATTAATCACAGCTTTAGAGGCAAAGCGGATGCCTTTGGGGAAAGACTAAGATAAACACGTCCCCTTGAGGCTGCACGGCAAAACGCCAGTTTTTGCGATTTTTAAATTGAGTTTTCGGTCCCATTACCCAGCATCTGGAAGGATTTAAGCATCCCCACGCTTTTCAAAGCAACCTTTCCGAGGAGGGCCGCTTGGGATCGGCTTTAAGGATTCCTGAACAGGGATGCAGGTGCTGAGAGGGGCGAGCGCGGGTGCGGGGCAGGAAGGGGACAGGAGAAAGGGGCCCTGGGGCTCACCGGAGCGAGGAGCGCGAGCGAGCGAAGTCCGATCTGCTCAGGGGCCAACGCCGAGTGTCGGGCGGGGTGCGGCGGGCGCCTCTATATGCGCGCTCCTATGTAAATGAGGTGATGTCACCCGCGGGCCCGCTTAACTCCTTCGCGCCTCGTCTGCCGAAAGGCGTCCGGAGGCCTGGCGGGCGTTGGGGGAGCCCCCTCCCCCATCAGTGCGCCTTAACCACAAGGACGGCGGAAAATAAAATGAGCAAAAGCCCATCCTCCAACACTTCCTTCGTACTGCATCTTCCCCCTGTATATTTATTTTCTTGTAATGAATTTTTGCAAAAGCAGCCCAAACCTGCCCTTGCGAAGCAGTGCGTGATAACTAAGGGCCTGGGCGGCACCTAGGGGGGCAGACATTCCTTCACCGCGAATCTGGCTTTGTTTGGGACAGACATCCATCCCCAAGCTAAGGCGCGGTGTCCCTCACACAGGGGCCTCACCCACTGTCAGGGCTACGATTCCGGTGACTCAGCTTTGGGGCCAGAGCAGTGCATTCGCCCCACCCGGTGCCCCCTTTGTCTTCCTTGCTTGTTGTCCCCTTGACTCGGGTGAGAGCTTAAGCATCCTTATGGGACTTGAGAAAAGAAGTTTAACTATTGTAGCATCCACAGTTTTTCATTGTTCTAATATTTTTTAGCACTCGAGTCAAATAACTATAAAATCTGCTGCAAACGTAACTTAAATTCAAGCTCTGCTATTGACTTGCAGCCCGACAATGAGGAAGTTCTTTACTTTCCTCTTCCTTATTTTCATAAATCGTAAAAGTGATCACACAGGAGGCCCGTGTTGATTTCTAAAGACTACATTCCCATTTTCCTAATGTCTTAAAGTTGAACTGAGAAATTGAACTGTATGCTTTGAAGAGAACATTTTCATTCCGCACAAGGATGGTTCTGACGTGCAGGGGAAATATGGAAGATTTCGGTAAGAGCAGCAGTTTTCAAAATGGCACCTGACTGAGTATCAGCCACCCACTTGCTGCTGCAAATGAGTTACAAACGGCATGGCCTGTGCCTGCGAATGGCATGTGAAAGGCGAGGGACCCGCGGTTAGAAAGAGGCCTCCTTGTGATTATTTCAGAGATGCAAAGCAGGGTGCACAAGATCCCTTCTCCTTTTCTCTATCCTGGGGAAGCGGTTATCAGAAAGCCTTTGCTAATCATTTTTCCAGCAGAGGCTTTTGCCTCCCTGTGGATCAGAGTCAACTGTTAGGGAGACTCTTGAGTGCCACCGCGGGAGCAGCGTGGACTTCCCCACTTCTTCATGTACTTGACTTCCCTTTTCCTGGGGAGGAAAGGGGTGGGGATGAACAGAGGCAGGTGACCTTCTGGTTCCCCAGTTAATCCTCTGCTGGGTGGCTCCCCCCCCCCCCGCAAAGGGGTCTTGGACCTGTTGGTGGAGGCACTGGAACCCTCTGGGAGCACCCCTGCTCTGTGTGCATTGCTCTGTGGAGTCCGCTGAATGGTTGAAACACAGAAAAGATCTCGCACGGTGACTTTTTGGCCTGTTCCGCTGGCAGCTGCAGTCACACAGACACCACTTCTGTGGGTTCCGCGACTCCATTTCCCCTCACACAGCTGCTGTCCAAAATCCTTTCTTTCCTTCTCCGCGGCTCCTGACGACAAAGGAATGTCACTGCCAGTCTCTCACTGCTTCTTCGGCCCTCGCAGAAGCCATGTCTCCCAGGGAGATGGAGGAGTGGACATTGGTAAACATCTGGAGACGTTTTCTAGCTTGGACCTTCCATTGAGAGAGGATGAGGATAGAAGGAGGGAGGCGGGCAGAGGGAGGGGAAGCCAGGCTGGCAGCTTACTAAGGGCCAAGAGCCCACTGTCCCAGTTGTGTGGCATTCCAGCTGCTCAAGGGAATAGAAGGGGAAGGGTAAAGCAAGTAAGAGGGACCCAGGAGCCAGGTGTGGTGGTGAAGGCCTGGAGTCCCCGCAGTCTGGGAGGCTGAGGCAGGGGTGCAGGGTGCTGGGAACTTAGCTCCGTGAAAAAGCCCTGGGTTCAAGCTCCAGAACTGTAAAAAAACAAACAAACAAAAGGAATAGTATGAAAAGTTGTGTGACTCTGGTCATCCTAATTAATCTTTCTGTACCTGAGTTTTCACATCTGTAAAACGGGTCAACTTTAATAATCCACAGAGTTGTGGGAGGGTTAAGTGCTCAGGACAGTGTGTGACAATTACTTGTTGCTTTTGTTATTATTATTTAGAATAGAAAGTCAAAAGGACAATAAAATAAATGTTTTAGCCTTTGGAGTTAATTAAAAGTTTTGGGTGTTCCGATAGTGTTTCTCTTATAATGAGAAACTTACCCATTTTGTTGTGTATGATTTCTATGTAATTGCAATATGATATATAGTATTAAATATTGTTGCACAGACAAATGACCAATTAAAATGAGATCTTTTGTCAGTCGTACAGCAAATAAAAAAGAGGAGCGTGACATTCACTTTCTTCTTCTGTGCCACTGCTCTCCATGAGCAGAGATTTGCAGATGTGGCCTACAGATGTGGAGACATTGAGGCTTAGGGGGCTGTGTTTGTGAGAAGTCAGCTGGTAGCCATTCTGTACTCACTATGCCAAGGAACGTAGAACTGTCTGCACCTTCTGTGCCCAGGTCAGTGCCTGAGGACCAGCAGAAAGAACGTGGGGGGCAGGTGACTCGGCTTGCACAATGCCTGATCACTAAGCGGTTGCCAACCAGAATTCGATTGACTTTCTTAAGTGAGGAAGGTACTGGAACCCAGTGCCCATCACCTCACCTCGCTTCCTACTTCACACTGCTCAGTCCACTTGGTGTCAAGAGAGCTCCCGATGCCAGGGATAGTTCTGTCTAGTGAGAGCCAGAACGTAGAAGTGGGTTAGCATGTGCTGGGCGCAGTCACCAATTTAAAAGACAGAGACAGAGGTGGAGAGCCATGTAGGAATGGCGTCTGCTCACTCCAGTGTGCACTCTGCCCTGAGGGCTCTCCAGTGACACAGGAGCCAATTGCCCACATGACAACTGCCCTCCCTCCCTCGGTTTTCTGGGAAAAAAAGTGCCAAGGGAGCCCAGGTGGAAAGGTGGCAGCACCACCAAGCCTGTGCCCCAGGGACCCAGGAAGAGGTGACGGGGGACATTGTTTCATTTTGCTTTCCAGTTGTCAGGAAGCAGCCATTTCAGTGTGAATTCATGAAAATGAGTTCTATTCTGTTGAAGCTCTTTAATGCTGTGCAGAGCATTTATCTGAGCAATAGGGGAAGGAAGGGGAGGAGGGCCAGAGGCACAGGAGAACAGCGAGGGCCCCACTCTGCTTTCCCAAGCCCGGGTCCCTTTGTCTGGCCTCAGGGTCTCCTGCTGTCTGTCCCACCTGCCTGCTCTCCGCACCCCCTGGGAGCCCTGCGATCTCCATCTGTTCACCCTGCTCTCCCTTACAACAGACGGAGCTGGAGTCTAAACCCCTTAAAGGCACAGCCGAGTCCCCCCTTTCCACAGGGAGAGAAGAGAAGAAAGGGGGGAAGGACACTTAGTGCACTTACTACATCTTGTACCCTCTTTTAAGCCCTTTGTACCTTATCTCATTAATGCTTGCCCTAGGCAGTGGGTCCTGGTCTCCTGGATTTCCTGCTAAAGATACCGGAGCTCGGAGCCCTGCGTGGCCCACTTCTGTCTTCCGCTTCCAGGCTCCCCACCCATGGGCCCTCCTTGGGTCCCCGTGTAGTGGACAAGGGGCTTCCCCTGCCGCCCAGGAGACGTGAGCAGGATGGGTGGGGGACACGGGGACAGCAGCAGGAGCCCAAGAACATGCAGGTCCCCGGCGCGTGTGTGCCCGCTCCCGTCCCGTCCGCTTTATTGATCTGGTGGAACCTCAGCGCCAGCTTCCCCTGTGGCTGGAGTTCGCCTCTGCAACATCCCCTCCAAGTGGTTACTTGGCCTCCATACAGCCAGACGAGCAGTTTCCAAGGCGGAGAATCTTCGAATCACTCAGTGGACCATGAGCACCTCAGTTTGGCACAGGCTTGAGGGGGATGGGGCGAGTGACAGGGAAGAACCTGAAGGGGCAGGAGGGGCCAGGCTGGAGCGGAGTAACGCCAGCGGAGGTGCAGTAGTACCAAGTGCTTTCCCTGCAGTAGCTCCCCAGCCCCGTGCTGCTCATCTAGCACAGGAGGGAGTTCCAGAGAGATTAAGTCACCTACCTACCCAAGGTCACACGGTGAAAACCAGTGGCAGGCTGGCAGGCTTTGAAGCTGCCTCCTGTAAACACTACATTTTTCTCAAGTCTTAAGGTCTTTAGACTTTGTTCTCTAGGCCAGATAAGGATAAAGTTATATTCTATGTCCATAGACTATCCAGCTTAATTAACATCATTAAAACTTTCAAACAGGGCTGGAGTGTAGCTCAGTGGTAGAGTGCATGCCGAGAAGAATATGTGAGGCCCTGGGTTCAATTCCCAGCACCAAAAACAAAAGAAAAACAAAACCTTTTCAAAACATAGATACTGTAAGCCAAGCACAAGGTGACACACACCTGTAAATCCCAGCACTCAGAGAGGCTGAGTCAGGAGGATTGCAAGTTCTAGCTCAGCCTGAGCAGCTTAGCGCCTTATCAAGACTGTGTTTCGAAATTTAAAATAATAGGGGCTGGGGATTTAGCTCAAGTGGTAGAGTGCTTGCCTAGCAAGTGCGAGGCCCCAAGTTCGATCCCGAGCACCAAATAAATAAATAAAAAAATTTAAAAATACACGAGGAATGTGACTCAGTGCGAAGGTCCTGGGTTCAATCTGCAGTAACACACGCGCACACATACACACAAGTCCGTAATAACATTTCACATATATTGAATATTTGCCTGCCTTGATTTTCAAATTATGTCATTATAGCAATTCAACCTGCTCTTTCTGCCTTCTGTATAACCAGGGCCCTTGCAGTGAAGGGACTTTTATGTCTTGAATGCTGGTACTTTCTCATAGTTTTTCATCACTTCATTATTTTTCCCAGTAGTCATTCATATTTCTATAATACTTAAAAAAATAGTAGGTCAAATAATATATTGAAAGGAAGGCATTACATACCCCCCATAGTTTTCTGTATTAAAAATGATAAGTTTTTATTCCACAGTGAAGCAGAATTATCATTAGCATATAATAAGGATTCATATGTCTTAATGTACATCTGTGGCTGTCACAGCCTTTTTTAGGAAATGCAATTCCCAGATCAGCTGCGGCAGTTGGTTAATGACTTTATGGTGAAGAAAGTGAAGTGCAGGTAGTAGACAGCTTTCCCCTCAAGTCTGAAAGGAAAGCCCAGGAAGGTTAAAACCAGCCTTATTGGTTGACCTTGACGATTTGGTGCCTCCAGGGCCCGTGGCCTTTGTATTTGCACCAGGCCCCACTCTCTGAAGGGCCTGGTACTTGGCTTAGTGCTCTACTGCCGACATTTTGAAATTCCTCATGAGTTTGAACAAGGGATCCACCTTCTTCTTTTGCAGTGTCCCCTAAGTTATGAAGCCAGTTCAAGCCTCTCAGATTCTCATTTGCTGTGTATCCCCAGTGCTACTGCCTTTTCTCAGACCCAGGATGGGTCAATCTATTCATGTGCCCTTTCCTCCTGATCATAGTTACCTGTGCTGTCCAGTTTTGGAAATGTCCTGTAAAAGCATGCTAAAGTCCAAAAAACAAATGGACTTCTCGATATCCCTAGGGTCTAAACATACACTGACTCGGCCGGCACAGCTTTAGAGGCCAGATGGTCTTGGCTCCCTTACCCACCCCCACCTGAGGAATTGTGGGTCCTGGACCAAAGGTCTCCAGTCAGGCTGGTGACACCAATATCAGCACTGGTGGAGTCCTTCATACCTCTCTCTGTTTTCTCTCCAGTTCAGACTCAACTCTGTTGCCCCAAGGCTGAGCCACACTGCACAGTGTGTGTGCATGTGCACACACTCATGAGCACACACACACACACACACACACACACACACACACACAGAACTCCAGAAAATCCTCATCTTTTGACCTCTGAGAGAAAGAAACCTCCCTAAGCAACCTCCAGTGGTTCCTTTCTGAGTTTGTGACTTTGCAGTTAAACCATGAGCCCTCCTGGAAGTTTTGTGGGCTCCTCACTTTTAGTGCCTTCGTTGTGCTGGAGGATCAATGTGGTTGTGTGTGTGGGATGGTAAAGTTTCTCTACCTCTCTCAAGGCTTCCATCTGAGTCTAGTCACAACTGGAACTGGTGACGCGGGGCAGTTGCCACCTCTTCCTAGGACCTGAGTGAGGTGCATATACCAGCTCCTCTCTTCTTCGTTTCTGCCAGGGGATTTTCCCCCTCCAGGGTCACCTGCAGCTTCAACTTACTCACATGTCAGAAGAGATGGGTAGGCAAAAAGGCCAGCGAAGGAGTGCGCCTTTACCAGCATCCCCACCCATGCCCTTCGCTTCCTGATGTCTTCCTTCCCAGAAGCCTTCCCAGGGGAAGAAGCCCACCCCGCATCACCCGCAAATGCAGGAGGCAGGCCAAGTGATCTTCTCACACAAAGGCGAGGCACAGGGCAGGCGAAAGCACCAGGACAAAGACTCCTGAGTGCCAGTATCATGCCATGCAGTCAGAGCCAGGACTCCGTTATCTGAGTTGGTAAAGATGATAGAACAATTGAAATCAGTGGACACTAAGTCATGAATCTTACTTCAGCTAATAGATTCAACGAAAGGTCTCGAAGTGAAGCATAATCTTCAAAAGTGAAACACTGATTTACCAAATGAGCCAGCAATTCCACTCCTTAGGTATCTACCCAAAAGAGTTGAAAGCGGGTATTCAAACACTTTTACACTTGTTCATAGCAGCAATAGTCACCGTAACCAAAAAGTAGAAAATAATGCCTTGTCCAGCAGTGGGCAAGTGGACCAAAAAGGTGTTCTATCTCTGCAGTGGAATACTAGTAGGCCCTAAGAAAGAACAAAGTACTGACCCGTGCTACAGTGAGGAAGAACCTTGAAAACATTATGCAACATTAAAGCAGCCAGTCACAAAAGACCACCTACTGTAGGACTGTAGTTGTATGAAACAACCAGAATAGAAAAATCTATAGAGACAGAAAGTAGATTCTTGGTAGCCAGGAGCTGGGAGAAAGGGGAATGCTGAGTGACTACATAATGGGTGAAGAGTTTGCTTTGGGGGCAATGAAAAGGTTTTTGAACTAGACAGGAGCAGCCGTTGTACAACATTGTAAATGTACTGAATGACGCTGAGTGTCCACTTTATTTATTTATTTTTGGTACCAGGAATCGAACTCAGGGTCTCATGCTTGCGAGGCAAACACTCTAACCACTGAGCTAGATCCCCAGCCCCGAGTGTCCACTTTAAAATGGCTTGTTTTATGTTATGTGAATTTTGCTTCAATAAAAATGGACATGAAAGAAAGAAAGAAAAAAGAAGGAAGGAAGAAAGAAAGGTGGGAGGGAGGGAGAGGGAGAGGGAGGAAGGAAGGGAGGGAAGGAAGAAAGGAAGGAAGAAAAACCTTGTAGCCCCATTTTCTATGGGGAGATAGGAGGTGATTCAGTAGTGGGGTGAGCTTAAGAGTTCTTAGCTCTTTTTGCTCCATGGGTCTCTTTGGCAGTTTGGTGAAGCCTATAGATGCTAAGAATTAAGTAGATGTGTACAATTAAAAATGTAGGATCACAAAGAAAAGTAACTATATTTCCACGGTTACCAGAGGCTTTTTAAAAGTTGTGATGTAGTAATATATGAGCTTCTTCATGCATAAAGAACACACTCAAGTAGTTTGTCTCTTATCTACCATGAATTCAAAACAACAATGAATGCTTGGCTACCTGCAAAACGTTAAGGGGCGGAGACTTCTGTTCCTGCCACTGCCAACGTGAGCAGAGGAGCGATGAATGCTGCACCGGTTCTTTGACTGTGTGCTCACTTGAAGGAGAAACTGATGTGCACACAACAGCTCAGGAAAACAAGATGACATTCTTTTTCTTGGCTCCCTGGATCTCTCCAAAGATCTCTTGGGTGTGTGGACTCTGGACTAAGAAGGAGTCTCTAAGCTGTTTATGGTGATGCACAGCTCTAATCCCAGCACCCTGGGAGGCTGAGGCTGGAGGGTAGCAGCCAGCAGGGGAATGTAGCAACTTAGCAAGACCCTGTCTGAAACACATACATACTTACATACATACCTATGTACATACATGCATACATACAAAGAGGGCTGGGTCTATGAGTCCATGCAAAGGGCTTAGGCTCAATCCCCAATACTAGAAAAGAAAAAAAGGAGGAGGAGGAGGAAGGGGAGGATCTTGAACTAGAGAAATTTTCCCAACAGTGTTTTTGAGAGAAAGGGACGATGTGGTGTGGCAATTCATGAATTGGTAAGCTTCCAAATAATGTCGCTTTTTAAATTTTAATTTATCATTTCCCTCTGCATGCTCTCCGCACAGCCTAAGTGCCACTCTACACCAGCAGCCTACCTACAAGGACTTGAACAGCCCAGAGAAACCACAATTGGACAATAGTTGGGGAAACAAATAAACAAACAAAAGAACCCCAGCTTGTAGGGATAGCCTGATATTTTAGGGATTAGTAATTCCTTACATATACAGTGCATATTTGCCTAGTGTTTGTGCACTTGGTCAAAACATTTTCACATCTTTTGTATCATTTTATTCTTAAAAAATACCTTTATGCAGATCAATTGAATTCATGACTTCTAAAAATGTAATTTACCCATTTGTGAAAATAGCTTCCTTGATTTTTCTTTTTGTCTTTTTCTTTTCTTTTTTACCACTTCTAGTTCTTGGAACAAAGAATGAGCATACATTTGGACTTCGTTTTTTATGTATTTTTTTCCCTATATACAGACAAGAACACAATTTTAGATTGGGTTATGAGGAGGTGTTTCATTGTCTGAGTTTTGTATTTTGTATTCTATGGCTATGATTGCATAAATGACATACTTTTATAGCCAGAATACCTTCTTTCATTTTGTGTGCTAAAGAATTTGGTGAGCTTTTGTCCCTGGTTCCTGGTAGGTAGCTGATAAAGCCTTGGGGTTTCCCAAGGGATTGGAGTGTCATTGTTACTTGTGGTGGACCCTGGACCGTGCCAGGTTACTTACCATAAAGAAGTGCGGAACTGGTGGATGGGTTATGCTAATAGATGATGCAGGATGGGAGGACAGCCATGCCAGAAAGACTGACTGTGTGACTAGAGAATTAGGACTTCGAGCCACATGCTCTGGGAAGCAAAGAGTGGCTGGAGGTTCAGTTCGACCATATGGCTGGTGATTTTTATCAGCTACTCCTGCAGCCAAAGGCCTCAGTGAGAACTCAGGACACCCAAGCTAAGTTGCATTTCTAAGTTGACAATACTCTGTGAATACTGTCGCACTTTGATTCTGAGAAGATCACTGATCCCTCAGGATGACAGAAGCTTTGCACTCGGAACCCTTCGAGACTTCACCCTGTGGGGCTCTTCTTCGGCTGGTTCTGCTTTGGATCATCTTGCAATTTTGAGCCTGCTGGTCTGAAGAGAGAGTGGCTCTGGGGACCCCTGAAGTTCAGACTGGTACCTAAAATGAGGAAAGTCTTCTAGAAGACTCTGTTCCTAAAGTGGGAGGAGATTTACGGAATCAAAAAGTGAAAAACCCCTCACATTTCCAATTATTAAGTCAGGGTAAGGTGCATTATCTAACATAATTCCCTGTCCTGGAGATTGAGCCCATGGCTTTCACACTAAGCTACATCCTCAGGCTTTTTTTTTTCTTCATTTATTTTTTAATTTTTGGTTTGGAGACAGAGTCCCCCTAAATTACTAAATTGCCCAGGGTGAAAAAATAATAAATTGCCCAGGCTGAGCTTGAATTTACAATCCTCTTGCCTCAGCCTCCCACAGTGCTGGGATTACAGGCATGCACCACCATGCCTGGTTTGACTAAACCTTGTAAGGCAGGAGTGTCTAACATGCCTGTGGGCCACATGTGGCCTGCGGAGCTGGTAATGGGGCCCACAAGATCATAAACTGGCAATGTGATTATGTGATTTCTAATGAAGCATTTCACGACTCGGCTGTGTGGTGTTGGAGCTGGGGCCGTGTCAGTGGGAACAAAACACAGTGTCGAGGAGGGCACAGTATAGCACTAACCCCACCTTCTGCGCCCTCCACACCCAGGCAGTCCAATCACAACCTTTGGACGCGTCAGATGTTACATGTGCTTGTGTGACTAGGTGGGTAAAATGCAGGCTTTATCAATAGCAGGATTTTCATCTAACTCTGTGTGTGTGTGTGTGTGTGTGTGTGTGTGTTCCTATAAAGACATGTGTCTTGGATTTATAGTTTTTAAAAACGGTTTTAAAAATGTCATACATTTACTATTTTCAAACTGACATTAAGATTTTTATTTAGTTACTAAACTTGGGCTTGTTATCTTATTTAATTTTAATGTTATAATAAAGATATTTTTAAAAGAAAAGTTTTGTTACTTATATACATAAACTATATTATAGATTTTATATTTGGCTTGTGCCAAATAATCATTTTCTTTTCTTTTCTTCCCTTGGTATTAAGGCTGGAACCCAGGGCCTTTGCACTGAACTTCATCTCTAGCCCTTTTTATTTTATGTTTTGAGGCAAGGCCTTGCTAAATTGTCCATGCTGGACTCAAACTTGAAATCCTCCTGCCTCTGCCTTGCCTGTGATGGGATTATGGGAGAGCACCATTTTAATTTTAATTGTCAATTTGACCAGATTAAGAGACTCCTGGAGAGGTGATTGTATCACAGTGACACTATGCTCATGAGAAGATCAGTGTTTGGAGCTGAATGTGCCATTAGGAGGTGGAGCCAGTTGGAAACAGGTCACTGGGGGCCTTTGAAGGCATATGTCTCGCTGGTGCTCTTTCTTGGTACTCTGGTTCGCAATTCCATGAAGTGAGCAGCTTTGCTCCCCCATGCCCTTCTGCCATAATATTCCTGCCTTGGAGCTGGTTACCCATGGACTGGACCCTCTGAAACCATGAGCCAAATTAACATTCTCCTTTAAGGTGCAGATGTCACATATTTTGATCCAGCCACTGGAAACCTGACCAGTACACTGCCAAGCAATACCTTGTCACTTGGTGTGGCCAAGGCAAGCCAACAAGTTGGACACTCATGCTCTAAGTCATGAGGGACCTCAGTCTTGCTATTTCCTGTGAGTTACACAGCCACTTGTTATTTGCAATCTGAGAAGTCCCAGGACTGGATTTAGGTCCACAAGGGACCACTCTGGCTGCTGAGTTGAGAATCGACTGTAAGCACAGGGAGCATGGGGTAGAGCTGGACCTGGATGGGACAGTGGAGTTGCCATGAGCCATAGGCCCTGGGCAGATTTTCTTAAGGTGCAGCCAACAGTATCTGCTGATCTCTGGAGGCGAGACAGAGCGAGAAGTCAAGACTGACACCAAAGATTGGTCTGAATGACTGGAAAAACAGTGTTGGCATCCACTGAGGTGGGGAGGGATGTGGTGGATCAGGTTTTGGGGTGAAAGATGCAGAGCTTAGATGGGACATGAAATATCTGATCACCAATAGGACACAAGTAAACACGCCCAAGAGTATCTGAATGAAGATTTTTTCTCTTCCTTCTCCCCATTCCTTTTTTCTTTTTTCAGGTACTGGAGATTGACCCTGCTGGCTTCATACTGAGCTATGTCCCTGGCCCTTTTTCATTTTTAAATTTTGAGACAGGGTCTCATTAAGTCACCAAGTTGCCCAGTCAGGGCTAGAATTTGCAATCTTTCTGCCTCAGCCTCCAAGAGTGCTGAGATTAAAGGCATTCACCACCACACCCAGCTCCTTCTTTGCATTTTTCTGGCCTCCTTTCCCCAAGGCACAGAGAGGAGCCTGCAGGACTCAGACTTTTGTGGCCTCTACTTCCAGCAAGAACAAGAGCCACCAGGAATTGGGGTGATGATGGGTTGTTGCTTGGCACTTCTGGGTACTTTGTGTGTGTCAGTTGGATGAAAGAGATTTAAACTTTGTACTAAGTGGAATCTGAAAAGCAAACTGAATTTATCATTCTGCACACAAGAATGTCGGCACTCCCAGGAAAGGCAGATAGGCACAGTCATGGACGAAAGGAATGCAAGGAAGTGCTCTCTGCCAGGAGAGAGGTACTGCGTGCTTTTCCTTGTACATTTTTGCAACTTCAATGTTTTATTTCCATTATTAGGATCTGTTTATTATTTAATTTGTAACAGGCCCTGATTAGAATTAACAAAATGATTCAAAGTTTTCACTTCAGAATAATTTCAAACTTACAGAAAAGCTGCAAAATAATTGTAGCACTGGAGAGGTTGAGGCAGGAAGATCACAAGTTTGAGTTCAGCTGTCCAGTTTGTGTGCTACAAAGTGGAACCTTGTTTAAAGAAAAAGAAAGAAAGAATGAAAGGGGCTGCAAAAACACAATGACTAGCTCTCCTATACCTTTCACCTAGATTCACCAAATTGTTAATATTTTGCTATGTTTGCTTCATAATTCTGTACACATACCTACTTTCTTATTTTTTTAAACTATTATCAGTGCATGTGATGGTGCATGCCTATAGTCCCAGCACTCTGGGAGGCTGAGGTGAGGCGGGAGATGGCAAGTTTGCGCCTCGCCCAGGCAACTTACTGATTTAGGGAGAACTTGTCTCAAAGTAAAAGACTGAAAAAAAAGGGCTAGGGGCTGGGCGTGGTGCGCACTCTGTAATCCCAGCACTCAGGAGGTTGAGGCAGGAGGCTTGCCATGAGTTCGAGGCCAGCCTGGGCTACATAGTGAGTTCAAGGCCAGCCTGGACTGCATAGCAAGACACTGCCTCAAAAAAAAAAAAAAAAAAAAAAAAAAGACTAGGGTTGTAGTTCAGTGCAAAGGGCCTCGGTTCAATCCCCAGTATGGCAGAAAAAAAACAAAAACTATTTTAAAATTAGCTGTGAATATGATGTCCTTTCCATATTACATGTGCATTGACTAAGAGCAAGGCCCCCTCTGACAGTGTCGCAAGACAATTATCAGTGCCAGGAAATGTCCCTTTGCCACAGTATTGCTATCTTATCTGCAGGTCTTCTTCACACTCTGTCCCCTGTCCCCGAGTCTCGTAACATCCTTCCCGCAGTCTGTCCAGCCTGGACCCCACCCCAGGATCCTGCAGCACACTCGGCTGTCAAGTCCCACTGGTGTCTTTTCATTTAGGACTTCCTTGGCCTCTTGGCCTCCACGACTCTGTTTCTGAAGGCAAACCAGCCGTCTGGTGGAAGTCCTTTTGACTGGGCTTGGGCTGATGTTTCCTCGAGATACACTGTAGACCAGATGTTCTCTCCTCAGCGGGAACGCAGCAGGAGGGACACTGCGACCTTCCGGGCTTCGGCTGTCAGGCGCAGTGTTGGCAGGGCATGCTCACTCTGACTGCTTGACAGAGGTGTTACCTGCCAGGTTGCTTGGCTGAAAGCGACACTGTTTTGAGATGTGCTCTTCATCTCTATTCCTTACCAGGTGTGGCCATTTCCGCTGGCTTCACAAGTGGAGGAAAATCTCCCCACTATGAGCAAACGTGAGCGAGAGTCCGTGTGGACTGAAGGACTCCCAGAAACCAAGTCGGTGCCCTTCCTACTTACAAGTAACTCAGTCATCACCTGAGCAGCCGTGCAGTGTACTGAGTGCACCCTGCTTCCAAAGGGGAAAACTTTAGTATAAGGAAAAATCACTTAGTAGTATTTTCTTCAAAGTAGACCCACAATAACCCCCCTCCTATGAGAGCCTTTTTTACTTAAACGCTAGAAGCTGGGTGTGGTGGTGCGTACCTGGTAATCCCAGCACTTGAGAGGCTGAGGCAGGAGGATTTCTGCAAGTTTAAGGCAAACATGGGCTACATAGTGAGACCCTGTCTGAAAAAATAAAGAAAAAAAAACAACAAAAAGTATTAAACACTAGAGAATGGAGCTGCTGCTGACTTCCTCGGGGGAGATCAGAAAATACCTAGAGCCAGGCGTGATGGGCCATGCCAATAACTCTGGCAGCCTGGGAGACTAGGGCAGGAGGATTGCAGATTCAGGTTCTGCCTGGGCAATTTAATATCAGCTTGTCTTAAAATAGAAAACAAAAAGGGACTGGGGATACTGTAGGTCAGTGGCAGAGGCCCAGTGGGTTTGATTCTCCAGTGCCGAAATATATAAAGGGCTGAGGATGTAGCTCAGTGTGCCACTGTGAAGGCCTTGGATTCTATCCCCAGTATGCCCAGTACCACAGAGAAAAAGACAGCCACCAGAGCTGAGCCAAACAGGATGTTGCTGTATCTCTGAGGGGACGGAGGAATGGAGGGTGCCCCTCCCTAACACCTTACTGCTTTGCTTAAAGTCTACAGGGTCTCTACTAATGTGGAGCCTTGCCAGTTTGATTTATGTATTTACTTTTGAGACAAGGTTTGTCTATGTAGCCCAGGCTGGCCTTGAACTCGTGGTGATCCTCCTGCCTCAGCCTCCTGAGTGCAGGGATGACCCTACTGGCAGAGGTGGGCTGAGCATTCTGGGGAATCCAGCCCCCCTCCAGGGCTTTTGAATTCTGTGAAGGACCTTATTGGGTCAGTACAAATACCACTCCACTTTACTGAGGAAACTGGCTTCAGAGTTGCACAGAGAGACCAACTGTTGAGCACAACAGTTTCAGGTTTTCATTTGCAGCATTTTATTTTCGTTTTCTCTCCTTGAGCACAGGGTGACAAGTGAGGAGAAGGTGAGGTCTCAGGAACTATAAAAATTTAATCAGCCACTGACCAAGTCGAAGCAGCACATTATATATACGTGTTTCAATAAATGCATCTAATAAATAAATAGTTATAGAAATATATCAACATATCATATATTTTACTTTGATAGGAAACACATTTGTAGTGATAATGTTTTCTTTTTGCAGCACTGGGAATTGAGCCCAGGGCCTTTGCACTGAGCTACATCCCCAGCCCCATATTTTCATTTTGAATTTTGAAACAGAATCTCATTAGGCCGCTAAGTTGCCCAGGCTGGACTCGGACTTGCAATTCTCCTGCCTCAGCCTCCCACAGTGCTGGGACTGCAGACCCCAACTCCTGGCCTGGCTTGTATTGCTTTATTGCCACCTCTCCATGACCCCCGTGAACTTGGCATTCTGGGTGCTCATTCTACAGATGGAAAGAGAGAGGCTTGGAGATCACAGGGGGATTGTGTGCAGCCTAGCAGATTGGACTGCAAAGCCCAGGACCAGGCAGGAAGCGGGCCCGCGGGGCTTTCAAATGCAAATCTAGCCAGGGGCCCTCTCTGTGCCTTTCAGAGTGACAAAAATTAAAAGCTTGAGTCATGCCCACAGTTTGCCAGAATGTGGGGAAGGGCAGGACCACATGTCTCCTGAGCGCCTGTTGGAAGAGGTCCCTGTGCATCCCTGGGGCTCCCCAGAAGCCATCCTCTACAACCACCCCTGGACACGTACACAAAGATGCGTGCGCACGTACACATGCGCGAGCGCGCGAACGTGCAGCTCTGTCCCGGCAGCGAGGGACCGAAGGCTGGGAGGCAGTTAGCGCATGTTAATGAGGAGATCTGTTAAAGACCCAAACAAGGGACAGCTGCAGCTCCTAGGCCAGGAGCAATGTCTGAGGCTGCCCTAAAGTGGAAAATAGAGGCGGTCTCAGCACTGGGTGACTACAAAAGGCAACTTCAGGAGGTTTCAAAGAAGCGAGCCTGGCCTGGCGAGCAGGGAAGGGAGACTCCATTTGCAGAATGCACACTTGGGCCACAAGTACGGGTCATTGTGTGTTGCTTTTAACTGTGCCTTTTGCTGTTTCACCTCCATCTTCTATATATTTAAGAGTTGCTCTTTGTGTGTTTTCTTGCTCTCCACGCTTTTCACACACCCTGCCTTGGTAAGGACCAGAGCAGAAGGGGCTGGGCTTCTTAGTAAGAAAACACCTTGCAAGGAAGTGAAACTGGCAGCCCAGACAGTGCCCCGCCAGCCCAAAGTGGCAGGAGGGGGACTTCCGGCTGCCTTCTAACTGAAGGCGCCTGCGTCCCTAAAAGGGCAGGAAGACACTTAGTTCCAAGTCTGTGTCTTACCAGTTCAGCCCAGACAAGTCCACAGCAGGCCTCTGTCCTGCCCTGTGACCCTGGCTGTGCAGGCCCTGCTGAGAGCCACCCTAACTACAGCAGCTATTCCTGGGGCGTTTCCCAACTCACTGTGAGCACAAAAGTACATTTTGGTGACTGCATCCTATTTAGCCAGGTAGGGTCGCTGCTCTTGGAATCTCATAGTGACATGCATGTATGTTTTTGCATGCTCACGTGAGGTTTCTTGAACTCAAAGCATGGGTGGTCAGGTAGAGCACCATAAAAGCGTAATTTGTACAGGTGCTGGGTTTCGTTCATTTCGCTGTTACTCTGTGTCTGCTAGCTTATTTTTGACTCGTGAAAGCCCTGTAAGGATGTCACTGACAAGCCAGCTTCCCACCAAAACGTATTATAGATAATGAATATCTCCAGGTGGATTTTGTTATGATGGGAAGACACTAGCATTTGTAGTGGGCGGAGCGAGACCAGAAGCAGTGGGTCCCCAGGCCGCATGGTGGCTACGGGCCAGGTGCCTGAGCAGGGGAGGCGCTGCAGTTTCCTGGGGTTTCATCATCCCTCAGCCACCATTTATGTAGAAGTAACTTTCCACCCGCTCCTCCCAGCGCTCCCTCAGGAGCCAAGTGCCAAGAGGGTGCCAGTGGGGACAAGAGGTACTGTGGGAGGGACCCAGGGGCAGAGGTGGCAGTCCCCTCCCCCTCAGCCTCTGCTCCGTGCTCCTATTCCCCGTTATGGCTGCTGCACAGGCTTGTGATGAAACAGAAGGGCGCGTGTTCTTAGCCCTGTGCCCCTCTGTGTCCACCACCTGAGCCACACACCCAGTCTGCTGCCCCTCACTGTCCTGTTTACCTGCACAGCATCGAGTCTAGGCTCTGCTGCTCTGAGGCCACCAGTGGGCCCTAAAAGACACTGCTGTCACATGTGCCCCAGGAGAGACACTGCCCTGTGACCCACTGAAAATGCAGGATGCCCAGTGAAGTTGGAATTTCAGATACATAACAAATCACTTTCTAGTACATCAAATGCAATCTTGGCAACATTCTTATATTGAAAAACCAATTTTTTGAGGTGCTGGGCATTGAACCTAGGCCCTTGCACTGAGCTACATCCCCAGCCTTTCTAAAAAAAATTTTTTTTCTTTGTGGTACCGGGGATCGAACTCAGGCCCTTGTGCTTGCAAGGCAAGCACTCTAATCACTGAGCTAAATCCCCAGCCCTTCTAAAAACTTTTTAAATTTTTTTTTATTTTTTAATTCTGAGATAGAATATCCTTTGGTCACTAAATTGCCCAGGCTGGGCTCAGTCTTGTGAGCCTCCTATCTCAGCCTCCCAGAGTGCTGGGATTACAGGTATGCACCACCACACTCAGTTGAAAAAAAATTTTTTTTTTTTTTTTGTGGTGCCAGGGATCGAACTCAGGCCTTTGTGCTTACAAGGCAAGCACTCTAATCACTGAGCTAAATCCCCAGCCAATATTTTATTTTTCTGAAATTGTAATGGTGCGTCCTATATTTTTTGTGGGAAAGCGTAGAAATTTTCACAGATTTTATTGCTACTTCAGCTGCGTGTCACGCAGAGCCACCCAGACAAGCAGACACTCCCCTTCCCCCAGCAAATCTCAGGCCTCTGAGTTCCCCTTTGAGGGGGCCCCCAGCCCTGGTCCCCAAGGGAAGGGGAAAAGAAAGAGAAGGAGGGAGTGGGAAAGGGAGCAGACGAAGTGAGAGGTAGGAGGTGATCAGAATTCAGCCGCTCTGGGGACCTCAGCGGAAGTCTGTGTTCAGGCAGGGGAGCCTGTGGTGTCCTGGCGGCCACCCGAAGACAGGCTTCAGCACCAGGGGCGGTCTCCAGCCCCTTCCGGGTGCACACACAGCTTCGGCACTCACCCTCTGGGCCTTTCTGGATCTCCCTCAGCAGAGAATGTGGAGAGCCCACTCTGTGCCTGCCGGGCCCTGTGACAGCGTGACGACAGGGTGCCTTGTGGACACTTAGCAATCAACTCAAGTGACCTTTATTTATGTGAAACAAAGTGCTTTCATTTTAAGTGGGTGCTGAAAACCCCACATGGTCTACGTCCCCAGCATCCCAAGGAGAGGCAGAGTGCTGTCGCTGCCTCGGAAGTTTCCCTATGTCTCAGCCACCCGAGAAACCTGTGCTGAGGGGTGGGCTGTGTGAAGCTCGGACACTGGGAAGGACAGGGCCCCAAGTCCCCATGCCTCAGAGTCTTCTGTCATGGTATTTGTCCTCGTTTTCTTTTGTTTTCATTTTTGTTTTTTTGAGACAGGGTCTCACTATGTAGTTCAGGGTGGTCTTGAACTCCCTATGTAGCCCAGGCTGGTCTCAAACTCATAGCAATCCTCCTGCCTCAGCCTCTCACGAGTGCTGGGATTACAGGCATGTACCACCATGCTGGGCTAGTCCCCACTGTTGGCATTTGTTGGCGCCCTGTTTTCTCTGCCCATTGTGTCAGTCTGCTCTGTAGTTCATCTCTTTTCTGTTTGTGCCTCCAGCACACACAACATCAGCCCTGATAAACAATGCTTGTTGAATGAATAAAAACTGTCTTGGGCGACAGAACTGGGGATGTGACAAGTGGGGACACTGTTCTTAATCTGGAGAGCACCTCTTCAAAAACAGCTACAGATGTGGTCTGCTTCTGCTTCCTGCAGCCTCACCTCAGTTTTCTGATATTCTGCTGGAGACCCTGTTTGTCACCAGCCCACGCGGTGGGCAGACCCTTGTGCCCTTCCTGCTCGGCTTCTGGGGCAGGCAGAAGGCCTGCCACATCCTCGTGGTGTCCCCGTGCCATCCTGCGAATGACTAGATGGTCGTGGCAAGGACACAATCATCTTATACAGATGCTCCCGGCCTTCAATATCCTTCAGGGTCACCGGGGACATTTCCCTTTTAATGTCGCAGCAAGGTAACCAGGTGTGATCAAGGGAAGGCCTAGTGTGGCCACCTTCGCTGCATGGCAGGAATCTGGTTAGCTCCCCGCCCGAGGTCACTTTCCTACTAAACGGGAGCCAGGATGGCACCCAGGCAGCTGGACTGAGGAGTCCCACTCTTCCGCCTCTGGCCTAGTTTAGGGGAAGAGTCTCTGAGAGATTTGGAACGTTTCTTTTCTTTCTGGTTTTGTTTTGTTTGAATTTCACTGCTTGTTTCCTCCAGAGCCCACAATTGTTATTATTATTATGTGGTATAATTACATGCAAGGAACATAATCAGAGAACTGATTATGCCTCTGAAAGCTAGAAGGGAATATTTGGGGAAAAAATTCCCAAATTGAGAAATGGCCGAGTTTTTACCGGTTACAGCTGTTCTTTTTAGGAAGTTGAATTGGCTCCCTTTTCTCAAAGAATTTTTGCTTCCTGAGGATTTGTACTTTTTTGCTGTGTGTTCACAGGCGTAGTGTGTAGGTGGTGACATCCTGATGTCCCCCAAACAAAGGGCCAGGTCAGCAAGCATTATAAACTTCCTTTTCCCTATCCCCTATAACCAGATTGAACGTCACTTCTTTTCTTTTCTTTCTTTTTTGTTTTGAGATAAGGTCTGCCTATGTAGTCTGGGCAGGCCTTGAACTCACTGCATAGCCCAGGCTGGCTTCGCTTGCACAGCAATCCTCCTGCTTCAGCCTCCTGGGTCCTGGGATTCATTACAGGCATGTGCCATCACGCCTGACTCTTGAAAATCATTTCTACTTGCCTGGAGTTTGAGCACTTGTCCTCATTTCCCTGCCTCTACCCCATAACCTCTCCCTTGGCGTTGGGCCACTGAGTGCTGCTGTCACAGGCCCCTGGGCTGGCAGGCCCCACACTGCACCTTAGGGCTACCTCTTTGACCTGTGTCCTGGTCACTTCCCACAGCGAGAAGCTCAATGCCCTCAGGGGGCCCTCAGAGTGTCCCCGTTGGAGCTCATATGACCTGCCAGCGCACTTCTGCTTCCTCCACAGTGCCAGAGCTGCAGCCCCAAGCTCTGTGCCTCCTCCCTTTGGTCCCTCTGCATCCTCCAGGCCGTCACCCCCGCTGTTCTGCTGGCCAGGAAAGCACTGTCTGAGTTCCAACCTCACCACACCTTTTGAGACAGCCACTGAGGCACAGGGCTGAAGATGGGAGGCTCCGGAGCCGGGCCGCTGACATCTGCCTGTTAACCCTGCTCAGGGCTGCTTGGTGGGTGCGCAACCCACACAGGGCCCTGTGACTTAGGTTTCGCGTCCTGCTGCCGCCATCTGGGCATTCTTAATCTGCTTTTTCTTTTCTTTTTTTTTTCTTGGTGGTGTTGGGGATTGAACCCAGCGCCTTGCGCATGCTAGGCAAACACTCTACCACTGAGCTGCACCACCACTCCTATTTTAGTCATTTTTGAGCAAGGACACTGCATTCACAGACTACATAGCTGTATCTGATGCCGACAAGCTGTGTAACTATAAAATAAAGTAACAAGGTCTGGCCTGGTGAGTGAGCCTGTAATCCCCACCACCGCGGCAGCTGGGGCGGGAGGATTGCAAGGTTAAGGCAGGCCTGGGCAATTTAGCAAGACGTTCTCCAAAATAAAATAAGCTGGACACGGGGGCCCATGCCTGTGATCCCAGCACGTGGGAGGCTGGGGCAGGAGGATCACTGCGTTGGAGGATAGTCTGGGCTACATCGTTCAAGGCCAATCTGAAGCATATAGAGAAACTCTGTCTCAAAAAACCAAAATCAATCTGTCAGTCAATCAATAAAATAAAATGAAAAGGGCTGGGGATGCAGTACACTACTGTCCTGGATTTAACGTCCCACTCACACACACACACACACACACACACACACACACACACACACACACAGAGAGTCAAAAAGATAAATGGGTGGGGCTTAGGGGTCGGGAAACTGCAGCTCTCACAGCCTGTGTCACTCGCCAGGCGACAGAGGCTTGGCCAGTTGCTCTGCGCCCCGCAGCTGTCACGTGACAGCCACGGTGACCAGATCCACTTTCCCCTCCCAAGCGAGCCGGAACTTTGCTGGGGCCTCTTCCGGGTACGTGGTCCCGCCGGCTCTGGGCGTGTCACGTGGCAGTATTCACGGGCTGCAGACTTCTATTGTTCCTTTTACACAAGTCTCAGTAGGAAGCCGAGCGCAGGGCCGGTATTTCTCACACTTGATAAATGAGCTCAGTAAATAAGCAACTGGCCTCAAGGCCCAAATCCAATTACAAAAGCTTGGCGGGGACAAAGACGCCGACAGGCTTCCGCAGCCCATACATCATGCCGGCCCTCTCGGTCTGGGCCAGAATCCTCCCTCCCCTGCAGAAGAAGGTTGCGCGCGGGTCTCCGGGGACCCTGCTTGAAACAAGCAGCCCGGCTCTTCTCCACAGGCCCCGGAGTGCGAGGCCCGAGGGCCAGGTAGCTCACAGCGCCAACCACACACGCTTTCCATTGTCCTGCGGCCGAGGCGGCTCAGTGCCCGTTCCTGCTCCAGCTTCCATTCTTCCATTCCTTAACTTACTCAAGTGCCCATTCATTCTGAATCGAGTTATTTTGCAATGATCTAGGGGAGGGACCTTGCAGCTGGAAGGTGACACAAAAGTGACAAGAATAGTCTTCGTGCTTTGGGGGATTAGGGAGCAGGCTGACAGGTATGTGAGGAACCGCGGCCACAGGGCAAGTGCTAAAAGCCAGGCTCTGTTGGAGCTGCTGGACAAAGCGAGAAGGGAAGCCCTGGGCTGGGGATTTAGCTCAGTGATTAGAGTGCTTGCCTTGCAAGCACAAGGCGCTGAGTTCTATCCCCGGCACCCCCCCCCCAAAAAAAAAAAGAAAGAGAAGGGAAGCCCAGACCCCCAGGGTCACCTCTCACTTAGCTGCTAAAGCAACACACACTTAACACCTTACACTTCTGATGGTCACAGGTCTCACTGGGTTGAAAGCCAGGTATTGGAGGGCAGAGCTCCTTCCTGGAGGCCCTAGGGGAGATTCCAAATTCCAACCCCCCATTCTCTCTCTCTCTCTCTCTGTCTCTCTGTCTCTGTCTGTCTGTCTGTCTGTCTGTCTCTCTCTCTCTCTGTCTCTCTGTCTCTGTCTGTCTGTCTGTCTGTCTGTCTGTCTCTCTCTCTCTCTCTCTCTCTGTCTCTCGTACTGGGGATAAAACCCAGGGCTTCCACACTGAGATACATGCACATCCCATTTTGAGGTAGTGCTGGGAGTTGAACTCAGGACCTTGTGCTTGTTAAGCACTCTACCACTGAGCTAAAACCGTAACCCCGTCTCAGCCCATTTTTAGTTTTTTAAATTTTGAGACAGGGTTCCACTAAGTTGCCCAGATTGGGTTTGAATTTGCTACATTTTTGCCTCATCTTTCAAGAGTGCTGGGATTACAGGTGTGAGCCACCACCTTTGGTTAGAATCAGAGTTCTTGTCTTTCCATTTTCTCAACACTGCCCACATTCTTTGGCTTCGGCCCCTTCTGCCGCTTTCAAAGCCAGCACTGAGGCACCTCTCTGACCCTTCTTTCTTACACTGGGTCCACCTGATAATCCAGAACAACCCCTCTTATTTTGAGGTCAGCTAATTCCCAACCTTGATACCATCTGCAACCTAATTCTCTTTTGGGGTGTAAGCAAACTGGTTCACAGGTTCTGGGGGTTAGGATGCAGGTGTCTTGGGGGGGTCTATTAGCCTGCCACACCCATCTTACAGATTATTGCTATGTGCCCTTTAGCGATTTGCTACAATATCTGAGCTAGAGGATTCTCACTGGTAAAAATGTAGAAATAACACTGTAGAAACAGCACGAGAATTTAATAGAAGTGACGTCTCATGGGGCTGACTGACTTGTGCCATGTTGTCCTGTGCTGTGTTGGAAGCCTCTCTGGAGGTTGAGCAGCATGCAGAACCAGTGCATCCTCCTCCATCAACCACAGAGGGTTAAAGGGATCTGATGTAAACACGCTTCTGGATCACACCAAAGTCAAAGTGCCACATGACTTCTCTTAGACAACCTGCAAGTGTTTGCAGGCTATCAAACACAAGTGCCCCATTCAGAAATGGATAAAGGAAATATCAGGCTGGCACTATTGACCTTTGAGAGCGGCGAATGATGGCAATTGGAGCGAGAAAAAAAGCACGCTTTGCTTTATGTTTTCATGAGTTTCCTATCTTTGAACCCTGTGCCAACATTATCTTCTCTCATTAAGTTTTGGGTTTTATATGAAATGTGCCCAAAGCATAAGGGATCTAAAATGATGAGCGGGGACAGGAGTTTAATTAATGAGCCCAGGGGTACAGACTGCACCTCGCAGTGGTTCTCAGCCTTGGGTGCACACAGCAATCACTGGGGACCTCGGAGGATTCTGCCATGCAGGTGCAGGGTGCATCCAGAGCAGCTGGCCAGAGCTGGGGGTGACCAGTGGGACGGGCATCACTTGAGTGTATTCAAGCTCTGAGGCGATTCCTATGTGCGGCCATGGTGGAAACCAACCCCTGCATGGTTTCTTTGCCCAATTCCCACTTTACACTTCTGTTTCTTGGGTTTTCTGATGGTGTGAAGAGTGTGCTTGGGAAAAGCACTGTACTGGATTCAGTTACGGGGGAGGTCCCAGCTCTGCAGGAGAGGTGTTTCAGAGAATAAAGGATCACACACCCAGAAAACCAGTTTTCCCAGCCCCATCTGGGGTGACGTCACCAGGAGCCAATAAGAAACTTGCACTTGCTTTTACCAGTTAAGGTTTGAACTGATTCAATTTGTACAGTGCTGGACAGGCTGTGAAGTTTTGATCCCCAGCAATGCTTGTTTTATGTGTCCATTTTCCAGTGGACCTAGCCTTTTATCAGTTCTCTTAGTTTCCACACATCTGCTCTGAGGCTGCTGGAGTATTGGCACAGGAGGGTTTGCGTCTTCAGGCAGGTGAGGAGCTAGGTTTCAGAGTAAACAATGGAGATCCCACACCCTAGCTCATGCTCTGGCCAGAGCGGAAGCCTGCGGGCTCTAGTCCAGGCGGACTGTTGCTGCCATCTACTGTCAGGGATTGGTATTGACTCCTGAGGGTCACATGGCCACTACAGGTAAAGCCAATGCTGTAGGCAGAAAGGATTGCCCCTAAATACTGTGTATCAGATGAGGAAACAAGAATATAGGGAGACTGGGGCTGGGGATTTAGCTCAGTGATTAGAGTGCTTGCCTTGCAAGCACAAGGGCCTGAGTTTGATCCCCGGCACCACAAAAAAAAAAAAAAAAAAAAA
>PVJO010000722.1:0-212995 GCA_004026905.1 Hystrix cristata
TGAAACCAGGGCAGGGGTGTTCTGAGAGGGAGTGATGGCTGCGTACCTTTTACTATAATAATTTTTTAAATTTAAACATTCACCATCATGTATTTTGATCACTCCAAGTTAGGGGTGGGGACTGAAGGGTATGAGAGAAGTAGAAATAACAGAATTAGCAGTGTAGGTAAGTAGATGAAATGAATCCTTATTTACTGGACGGCAAAAACAAAACCCTTTTCTCCAGGGGCCACGGAAGACCAGATGTGAAGGGATGAGAGATTTCACTGCGGTGGGGGGAAGGATGTTTGCCGACGCTCTCTCCATAAAGAATCTCGGCTTCTCAGCACTTTCTCATTGCGTTGCTGTGATTGTGCTGTCTGTCATAAAGTTAATAGCATCTGCTGGAGACATCACTATAAAATTTACCACTTTAAGTTAATTGAAAAATTTCAGTAGAGATGTAGCCAGTCCGGAAGTCCTCAAGGTAACGCTAAACTCCTCCTTAATGTGTTAGTCTGTGCGTTTTGCACAGTGGTGGTAAGTTGTTTACCTTTAGGTCCGGGTACTGACTGCAATGTGGAATCTTGGGTTCCTCGCAGCCGATCACAATTGTCCCTTTCACTAAGAGCCCAGCACCGTGGCAGCTGGCCTGCCGTTAGGGATGAAACACTTTCTCCTGGTTTACTTTCCATTTTTCCGGAATGCACAGGATTGTTGTGCAGCTTTTCCTTGCCTCCTTATTGAAACCAGCTGCAGACCCACTCGCAGTCCTCAGACAGCTCCACCAATCTAATTAAGCATGCACAGGGAGGCGGGTGGTCTGGAGTGTCTTGAACTCGCCCTCGCCAGCTGCCTGCCAAGCTTTCCCAATGATCAGCAGCAGGTTGAGCCTTCTAATGGAGGAAGTAACAAGCCCCAGAGGAGCGGCCCTCCTTCCTGCAGCAGTCAGCACTCCACTCTGCCTCCGAAGGGCTGGACTGGCCGAACACAAGCTGCCAGCTTTTCTGTGGCTGTGGCTCTTAGAGGAGGCCCGGCCAGGCAGTGCATCCCTTAGGAGCAGAGAGACTGTTGAAGAAGATACAGACAAGGGGAGAGCCTGCCGGGCCCCTCCAGAGATGCCAAGATAGATCTGGGTTCTCTTAGAAATAGATCCAGATGGCTGGTTTCTTCCTTGTGTTTTATGACTATTTCAGACGTGTGTGTGTGTGTGTGTGTGTGTGTGTGTGAGACAGAGAAACAGATGAGAGAGATACCAGGAATTGAACCCAGAGAGCACTGCACACCATCATGCCTAGGCCTTATCTACCTTTTAAATGTGTAATTTGTAATATTAGCATTTATTTTTGAGAACTCAGACTATTAAGGCTGTCTCTCCCAATTAAAGCATGTGCTTGCCCATCCATCCAAATCTTTGAATTATTAGCATATACGGAAGATCATACCCAAGACATTTATTCTGTAATTGTTATTTTATAGGGCTGAAATATTTAAGTTACTAAAGATTCAGAGGACTGTGGGTTGGTGATCTGGGCACAAGTGTGTGTTCATGTCTTGCACACACATGGAAAGCTGTGCTGGAGGCCCCCATCTCTACTCCAAGGAAAACTCAAACACTGGGATGAGAAAGGACATTTTGCAGAAATATAAAGAAACTTATTACTAAGTTTCTGGATGTGTTTCATGCTACAGAAACAAAATCATGTTGTAATGATTTTCTCCTTTTTCTCTCTCCAGGAAATAGCCCTCAAGATAGTCCGAGAAATTTCTCCCCCAGTGCCTCGGCCCATTTTTCATTCGCTCGGAGGTAAGGACTTGTTGCGAGAGCAGTAATAGCATTATACAGCTTTGTGTCTCATTTCTCTGTCCCTCCCTGCTCGTCACCCTCCTCCCGCCATCTGTCTGTAAGGTCCTGCTTATTAGCACAAAAGGCCTTTCCAGAAGCTCCTCTGGCCAAAGGACTTTGCTGTAACACACCCACTTTAATAGTTTAATAATGACCTCTGCGTTGTGTTAGATTCACCCGTCTCTCTCTTGGTCCTTCCGTAGGCAGAGCGGTCCCAAAGAGGGCAGTAAAGCTCCCTTTCTGTCTTTTCTCCCATCCCTAGTGCACTCCTTGAATGTACGCTACAGTGCATGCATGGTTGGTTGGTTCTCAACAGATTTTTTTCCTACATTATCTGAGCTGATACCATAGAGGCTGAATTCATCCATGTCCCAGTGCAATTTATTGTCGAAACACTTTTTACAGAAATTACTCTGTTGGGGTCACAAGGTAAAAACTCTGAGATGTCTGTGTGTTTGGGAACATCACGCCATCCATTTAGTGATTTCCCCCCCAGAAAAAGCCATGCTTGGTCTGTAGGTTGTTTTGCATTTTCTCTTTATCATATTTAGAATTAGGCACCCACCGGTAAAGAGCTCTGTCTTCTCTCTGGGGCACTGAGTGAAGGGGCAGGATGAGGGTGGTTGCTCGGAATGATTGAATATCTAGTCTTTCTGAGGATGGCTCTTCTACTGCAGGTTACCAAGGCAGAAGAGTGTACTCAGCCATTTCTGTGTGTTTTGTGTATGGGATCAGTGTACTTCACCCTGTCAGATTCAAACATTCGCCTCCACCTCCACCCCTCTCATCCTCTGACGTACATACTTTGTCCTCTTCTACCCAGGAAAAATAGAGAAAGCAGAATACCCTTCAGTCAGATGTCTGTGTATTCAGGATAAATTTGCCTTATGGTCCGAATGCCCTAGAGCTTTGCTAAATTTTCATCAGAGACCTAACTTTGTACTGAAGTGGATTAATGCAGTACTTAGCAACAGCATGAGGTACATTAAAAAAAAAAAATGTGTTCTCACATGTGGTCTTAATCATCAAAACTTGAAGTATTCTCACTGCTGTTTGTCAGCACACAATATATTTTATGTTACAAAATCCAGAGAGAAGGATACACTTACAGCATTTTTCAGAATTCCGTATAATTAAGATCCCAATATAAGCCTCAAACCCAAAAGGAATGTTCTTTCATTAGTTTAGTCATTTCTTGTCATAAGCTAAATGCCTATTTGCAGTCCCACCATGGAGACGATGCTAGAGGGTTAGGGTAGCCTCTCCAAATGGCCCACCGACCCTCCCTAAGTTCCAGCTTTTATTCTTTTACTTTCTCATACTGAGTACTATAAAGAAAATATGAAAACTAGCCTGAGAAAGTCTGTTTGTTCAATGAATATTAATTCACAATAGTGCTACTCTTCCAAGTGGGGAGAGAGCCTATAAAAATCGATAAACAAGTACTCACCCTAGTCTTTAAAACACATCTCTTTTTAAAGATGGATGTATTTAATTATCTTGAGTAATAAGAAAAATGCAAATCGCATTACAACCGCATTTAAAACATGACCAAAATCATAGTTTCTTAATCTTGCCAGATTTATAAAAATGAAGAGAATCTAATAATTAAGTGGGTGAATGAGGGACAGATGAATCTGGTTTCTCTGTGCTCCGAGAAATATACAAACCCCCAAGCATGCTAATTTCTGACAAATAAACCGTAAAGCATGACAGGAGATTATCACGGGAGACCTCTGGTTCATTTTGCATGAACTCCAGCTGGATCTCCCTCCACACTCTTCAGAAAGTATTAATTTAGATTAGGACATGAGTGATCATCTTTTTAAACTTGTATTCAAGTAAACAGAACCCTGTGTTCATTATAAAAATTCAAGTTGGCATTTTATATTTAACATCTGGGAGTTTTTCACCTCTATTTTAGAGCTGATTTTTATTTAGGAACCATGGAGAGTCTATCCAATGTCTCCATTCCCTTCCATTTGCTGTAAATTTCGGAGCCTTTAAGCAGAAATGGTATTTCAAGACCCTCACATCTTATTTTTGTTTTGTAAATTTAGTCAAGAGAGAAAATACTGGTGTATCTTTGAAATTATTCTTGGGTGAGGAGGTAAAGGTCAGGCATATGAATCTCTTCTGACATTATTTGTGACAATACTCTCCTGGTAGACACTCCCTGTAAAGCAGTAGTCAAATTACAGACTACAAAGTCTGATGACACACTTGCTCTTCACAGTTCTTAATACAGATTCAAGAGTACATTTTTAAGTTAATTTTTAAGATGGACTTTTAAAAGGATAAAAATGAGCATCATAATGTCACAGATTTTGTCTGAAGAAAGAAAACATTTTCATGTTGCTAATTATAATACAGAATGAGCATTCCTAATCAGAAAACCGAAAATCCAGAATGCTCCAAAATCTGAAATTTTTGAACACTTTTCATGAGCAGCAATATAATGTTCAAAAATGTTTCAGGTTTTAGTTTACAGAGTGGGGTAGTCAACCAGTAGGGTCTATACAAATACTCCAAAAGACAAAAAGTACCCAAACTGGAAGTATGTCTATTCCCAAGGATAAGGGATACTCAGGCTGCACTGATTTACAATCTGTGTGATTGTGGAATTACTTGCCATTTTCTTCCCCCGCTGGTAAGATGGAGGTAATAATGTCCCACCTGTCCCAGAAGTTTCCAGGGTCTCACTTCACTGGAGATCTAGTGCTCTTGAATAAATGCCGTGGAGTTCTCCTAGTTGCCTAGTTGTTATTTGCCAGGTTAAGTCTCAGAATGTATTTCCATAAGCAAATTAGTAGAACAGATTTTCCTGCTCAGTTGTGGTCATCATAAGCTTGTTGTGCGCTGCTGGCAAGGGGATCCTCCAATTACAGTGGTACTTCTCTTCACGAACTTAATTCTTTCCATGATTCTGGTCGCAGAATTGCAACATTTCAACCAGAAATGTGAAACGAATTCTGCGACGAGAATCGAGAATCGTGGAAAGAATTAAGTTGGTGAAGAGAAGTACCACTGTGCTCTTGGAGAATTCTTTCTGGAGTAGATTTTAGTTGGTTACATTATATCTATATAGTTCAATTTGTTGCATCCTTTACTAGAATATATATTGTATCACTCCTGGTGACTATAACAATTAAACAAATTAAGAAATCTGCTTCCTCTTCATACAGTTAAAATAGCCAAGGTGGCTATTTCAAGAGCTTTTCATTTTTCTTAATGTACCATACGGATCTACATTTTTGTGAGTAGTTTGGAAATTTTTTTTTAAACCAATCTCTGTTTCCTGTGTTCCCATCAGATGTTTTTCCCTTCTTATTTTTTCATTTAACGTAACATTGAGATTTCCACCCACAAGGAAAAGACTCCTTAAAAAAAAAAAAGCCTTGTTGCTTTAGTAAGGATGTAGTTTTGCCTTTGGATAACATTTTATTGGTAGCTACTACAAAAAAAAAACAACGTTATTAGTAGGCTCCAAATTACACTTGTGTGATAGCTTTCTTGAAAAAAGGGCATGTGCCCTTGAAAGTACCGCATATAGCATATATAGTAATGTCTGATGTGCGGTTGTCATGGTAATGAAAATGCAGTGGTCCTTTTGTTCCATTGGAGTAAATAGACATGCACAACTTAGGGAACTTTATGAGACGTAAATTATTTCTGGTCAATAGCTGTACAGAGCACTGAACACATTCTTGTTTAAACATCCTTCTAGTTGTGTGTTTTTTGGACTAAGCAAATGTAATGTATGCTTCAGAACTAATGAGAACATGTCTCCTCTTGGAATTGTTCATCCATCTGAAATATGTTCATAGGTACCTGAGGGAAAGGAGAGTTAATGAATCACAAAACAAAATCATGGTGAGGGAAATTGTGTCCCTCACGCTTTCCAGAGACTAGTTTCTGATAATTGCTATTAAATGGACTGAATAATTCTTTTAAAATCATACTTTTTTCTTTTCCAAATTGGAAGTATTTAAAATATACTTTTTCTAATTGGAACTGGTTTTAAAAGGCTTAAGCTTTAAAGACTAATAAGTAGCCAAGTGAAATAGAATCAACTGCTGTCCATAATTGATAGTTGGATATCTTTATAAATGTATTATTATAATTATTTTCTTCCTAAAACTTTAATATTTTAAGTTATTTAAAAATACTTTCCAACAACATATAACTTAGTTTGCCCAGTTCCTTTTATCTGACCTATTTATAAACATCTTATTTTGCTTCTTCTTTTTCTTTTAAATACTTGATTCAATTGTACTCCAATCATGGTCACAGAAATGACAGGTAAATTTTACTGAAATCTTAATATTGATTTTCTTTGTTTTGTCTTTGTGGACCATTTGCATTTATTGGAGGTAACATCCATGGCAGCCCATGATAATAGTTTCCTTTCAATGTCAGGATATAATGTCAGTTTTTTACATGAACATCTAATTGTGGTTTCTCAAACTCAAGTCCAATGCTGTTGAATTTCCTGACTTCAGTGTATTATGAATGTATCTCTGGTAAATTCTGTTTCTTCTTGTCTCTCCCTTGGTAGATTAATATAATCACAAATTATAAAAAGTCTATATCTGATGCTATAAGTAAGAATACAGTATTGTTCTGTATAATGTATGTTCTTCCTGTTTTCCCCCTTGGCAAATTTGCATGTATTCGTTTCCACCATGTTTTATGATTTTTAAGGCACAGTCTTTATTCAAACTTTCTAATAAAGTATTAGCTCTGAACTCAGAGATCCCAGATAATTTGCTATCCCTTTGCTCTACCAGTAGTACTATCTCTGTTAGTGCATTAACTCATCATAGATCGCTGCAGAGATCCTAATTCTTGACTAGAGTCCATCTAGAGCCTCCATCTTCTCTCCATTTGAACATTAAAAACCACTCTCTCCCAAGTTCCTGACAGCTCTGCTTCTAAGACTGGAGAAGATGGCTGTATTCGTCGCCACACGTTCTATTACACGTGGGGAATTTCTCCTCCTGCCCTGCTGTCAGTGTGTTCAGAAGCTCTGCAGGAGGCCTTTGCCCCAACACTTTATGAAACCAGGTCGTATCAGAAGGCAGTAACTCCTCAGATTCTGAACAGTCACCCTCTTGGTGCTAAAATTGCTTGCCACTTAATGTTTGCACCAGCCACTGCTTCTCTCTTCCTGTGTGGAGCAGAAGTGTTCCATTGGAAGGCCTAAGTGGAATGTTAAAGAGGCACGGAACCTGCTCACTGGCATTGGAACCATGCTGGAATTCAGGCCCTTGTAGAGATTATGGGAGCTGGTTATCAGTTCCCAGATGGGAGTGCCCGCCCCCCTTTCTGTTTGTATTCATTTGAATCTGCTGAGTCTGACCATTGTCATTATCCCTGGTATTCATTTTGTCAAACTGTATTAGTGAGAAATCAATATTATGGATCAACCCCATTCACTTTCTACTTGTTTGGGTGTATTGATTCATTTAAAATAAAAGTCAACCTACTGTATAATGTTTGTTTACCCTGACCCTGGCTGAACATTTCCACATCCTCACAGACTGTGTTTGTGTCATTTATGTGACTAAAAATACTCATTTCCCTGGGGTTCCCGTGTAACAATACTCCAGCACTGGCCTAAGCTAAACTCCCTTTCTCAACAGGACTGATGGTCGCCGCTGGTCGCTGGCTTCCCTCCCCTCTTCTGGCTATGGGACAAATACACCCAGCTCCACCGTCTCTGTAAGTGCCTGATTTTTTTCTCTCCCTCTAAACTGCAGAGCTAATATGGAGGCTGTGTTTTCTCTGGGAGTTTCCTGGTAGGAAGGAGAAGATAAATTCCACATGTCTGCCCCTCTGAATAGGTTACTCATCAAACGATGGCTGGACAGACATAAAAAGGACATAATTTTGCTGCAGGCTTCTGAACTGTACTGCATAAATTGTGCAAGGCCCAGGACCACAAGTTTGCAGGCGACTGGGAGCTTTCATTTTAATACCATTTGGTGTAGTTTGGGGAGAAAAACACAATCTGGTTTTATTGCTTTGGTTCCATGCCAGTGATATTAGTGCTGAAAATGTCATTAACTTTGATGGACCTGGTCTTTTTCCGGTTGGGCTTAGAGGTTTACTTTGTTTTGTTTTCTCCTTCAAAGAGCAACAACAACACAAAAAACAAGCCTTAAATGTGTGCCTTCTAGGTAGAAACTTTTAAAGGGAGATGAAAAAAGCTTAGAAGTTAAGATAAATAAAGAGACAAGATGGAACCGTGGTTCTTGCCTCAAACTATAACATTTCAGCAAGAGGCCTTGCAATTACAGGACACAGGTCAGTAGATTAGATACACACACTCCTAGCTGCAGGTGGTGGTGTTGTGGGGTGTCTCTGTCCTCAGGGCTTTAGAAACCAGGAGCTTATTTAGAAAGGCCCAGGGAGTCCTAGTGTTCAATAAATACCTAATGAGGTAGCCTGGACGCTCGTGTGCCAGCCAGGAGTATGAACCTATGGCTGCGGGTCCCCTTCTAATTCATATCCTTCGTTACTGTGTCAAAATCCAGGGTTTATTGCTTAGAGATACCAACTATGTGTTTTTTACAGCCTACAGCACTGGGCTAAGCACATACATTCAGCCACTTAAGAATTCTTGAATGGACAAAAAAACTATAATTAAGTAGATGAACTGTAATGAGTATCACAAGTCTTCTATTATGTGTTGCCAGAACCCTGTGTGGAATAAAACATGGATTTTTCTGGAGCACCGTTAAAATTAAATTGTTAAAATCTGCTGGGTTATTTTTGCCATCTCTTTGTAGTATTTTTTAAAAGAGAGGCCATTTAGTTTCCCTTTCCATTATTGCATTTTGCTGTGGTGACTCTGCTGTCCATTTAGATCATTTTGGACACAAACATCCTAACAGTCTCAAGTAGTTTCAGTGGCACCTCAGCTTCACATTAGAAAAATCCTGACTAGCATCACTGGATACAATTGTCACTCAGTGATGTGAATGATCTTTGCCTATCATGGCAGTAACCATCATTGCATAGTAGCCCATATCTCAGATGCTGAAAATCTGAAAACCTCAGTGTTTAAATGAACGCCGAAATTCATTGACCCAAAAAAGCAAAGAAAAAGTAATTTTTAAAATTTTAGACCCTTGGGCATTTTTATAGAGTCAAGCAGTATACATCTCCCTACATAGTCTCATTTAATACTCCCTATACTTGAAATTTAAATTCATATCTCCTGACCCTAGATTCTTTCATTTCATCTCTATCACCTAGCATCATCGTCTTCAGTCAGGTTTTATTAGAGTTCAGATACAGAAATCCTTTTGCAAGAAAAACGGGAGAGAGTGCAGGATCTTTCTTCTTTAGTAAATTGTACACAATTTTAAAAAGTGAATCTACAGAAAACAGAAGAACTGCATACAATGAGACTCCACTGGGTATAAATAATTTTAAAAATAATGCTTTTATAGAGTTATTCTGAAGTAGGTACTAGTCTAACTTCTTAAAATGCATTGGCTCACTTAACCCCAGCAACATACCCTGTGATGAATTTGCTGTTGTTTCCCTGACTGTGAATCAGAAACCTGAGTCGCAGAGAATTAACTGAGGGACTGTTTACCACCTCCTCTATCAGTGTGAATATGGCAAGTTGTAGAGACCTTGGTCTCTTAGCTCTTCTGAAGAAATTTACATGAATTTCTTAAACATTGTAATTAATAAATCTGACACACCCACCAGTCATAATGGAATCACTGTTCTCTCTAACTTGCACATACACCTAAAGAACAACCCCTCAGACTATTTTTCACCAAACATACATACTCTGCTTCTTCTAATATCTTTTTTCTTAACTATTTACTTATCAGAGAAATTGATTTACACCTGACTGCTGATCTCAGTGTTCCTATTTTTTTTTCCTTCCAAATGAAGTTTTTAGCTTCCAAAATTATTTTTTTCAGAAGACACAGGAACCATTTCGTCTGTGAACTGGAGGTTCCGTTGCACAGAAACTCTGTCTTTCCTTCTTCCTGATTGCTGATGCAAGCAAGCAGCAAAAACTAGAGAAGCTGCTTCTCATGTTCCTCAGTTTTTCTGTATTCTTATCCATTCAATCTCAGGGCCAAACTCACTTAAAACTCCTTCGTAGTTGTGGTTTTGTCTTTCCAAAGTCTAATCTGAACCACTCTTAGATTTCTCACTTTTAGTTTTTTGGCCAATAAAAAATACACTTTATTTTAAATAAAAATATAGGATATCTACAAATAAAATTATAAGCACTCTGAAAATATAGTTCACATTTCACAGATAATCATGAAGTTTGATTAGCTGAACTCCAGAACTGCTTATGCTGAAATGTCAACATTATTGTATTTTTATCCTTTGGATATTATGGAAACTACTAAATTGCCAAATGTTAAAAATGCTATATTTCACCATATGACGTTAATCCATCCTCCCAGAGAATACTTAGTATTGCAGCTTCTTTTAGCATCAAGTTTTGTAGTTAAAATTAATTTGTGGAACTTTTTCAAGACAATATTCAAAACATAATTTTTTAAATTTCAAATAAGTAATGTGGAATTGCAGTAGTAGGAAGACATCATTCCTTATATTTCTCACCATAAATTATTTTCTGCTGAGGCAAAGAAAGGAATAAGAGTATAAGTACCTATAAATATGAGATATGACTATAAAATTATATTACTTTTAATAAATGACGAGTAGAAACTTTTGCATGCATATGAATGCTATTCTTTGCAAAGTAGACTTGAGAGACTAACTGCTTACTTAAATGATACTATTACTCAGAATGTGTATTTGGAACTCTAATTGCTTTGAAAAGAAGTGGCACAGTATTTTCCGGCACAGTATTTATTCTCTGAAAGTGGATTTGATTTATGTATAGTCAAAAGTCATATGCCAACTAGTGGTAATGAGACTCGCTGGCACTACACTTAGATAAATATGAAATAAGAAGACTTAGCTGATTGGAAAACTCCCAAGCTAATTCTTGAAACTGTTCTAAAAGAGAGATTCCTCAAGGATGCTTTGAGCAACAGAAGGATCTTTTCAGTAAGCACAGGAGAGCCAGGCATGATGGTGCATTCAGGAGGCTGGAACAGGAGGATCCCTTGAGCCCGCGCATTCAATACCAGCCTGAGCAACATAACAAGACCCCATCTTCAAAACACAAAAATGCATGAGGTCTTGGGGACAGCACATGCATCCCTCTGTCATCCTGGCAGCTCTGGTTGCTGGCTTTGCAAGTTTTCCTCAGAGTCCCTCATCTCTGCTGAAACTGATTTTGTACTTCTTTGTTGCCCAGTGTGACTTGTTTTGGGGCTCCTTTTAGTACCTTTGAGTCACCACCAGGCCATTTTGCTGGCCCATGACTTTTGCTGGCCCAGTGCCGTAGGCTCTCCTTGGCCTCTTTGGATTTGACCCTGTTTTCATTTACACCTTGCTTTACCATCTGAGGTGAAAGGGAGATAGATCTTTGGCAGATGAGCTGGGGACCAAGGTGGGGGAGGGGAGGGGACTAAAAAGACATAAGATGTGCCATGTACATGCACCAACTACCCACAGTGAATGTAGTCATTACATGTTACAAACATGAATAAACAAACAAACAAAAAAGAGAAAATGGGGGAAGGAGATCCAGAGATGGAGGGAAGGAAGGAGGAGGGAGAAGAAGGGAAGGGGAATAAAAAGAATCAAGATGTGTTAAATGTATGTACCTGCTTCCTAAGATAAATGTAAACATTATGTACTGCAAATGTGAACTAATAAAAAGTCTAGAAAAAGAGAGAGAAAATAAAGATAGGAGCTCTCCCCAGAGACCCTCCCCAATGTCTTGGTTCTTCTAACATTGTGAAGTTATGACTCCCACTCATGCCACCATATCAATCAGTCTAACATTCTCTATTGCTAAACATGGCCACTTTCTTATGAAATTATCCATTAACATTTATCATACAAGCACAAAATTTCCATTAGATTTAACAGATGTTAACATTTTGTTACATTTGCCACTGCTGTTCTGAGAAACAGATTTGTATTATGCTTGATAAATGAAGTGTTAAAGAAAGCACCGAAGCCCCTTCGCATGCATCCTTGTCACCTCCCAGCTAAAGTAGCTTGGTATTATCCCCATGCAAGTTCAGGTCTGTAATGGCTTTTGTGAAATACTTGAGTCTGGTGTGTTTTGAGATTCTTTTTCGTTTTTAGTCTTTTTTTTTTTGGTGCCGGAGATCGAACTCAGGGCCTTGTGCTTGCAAGACAAGCACTCTAATCGCTGAGCTAAATCCCCAGCCCCACATTTTCATTTTTAGAAACATAGCATGATGTTTGTACTATACATAACAGCCTAGCAGCAATTGGACCAGTTTTACTATTTCTATGGCAACCTGAACACTAAACAGATTAAATAAATATTTTAAATAACTGCCCATCAGCACAGTTGATGCTTTGCCATCCAAGGTAATTACTGTACGTTTATGAACAAACTTTTTGGATCATGGGTTTGAAAATCTTGGGTACAAGAATGTGGATGTTGGTTTACCTTCTGAGACGTGTGCAGATATTCCTTTTCTTTTGCGGCACTTGGGATTGGAGCTGGGGCCTTGCACTTTGCTGAGGAAGTGCTCTGCTGCTGAGTTACATCCCGTCCTGCACATCGATTCTTAACCACGTCACAGTGGACCCCGAGCGAGTGGCACTCGGGCAGCGTTTGTTTACCCACTGACTATCCGGAGCATCGCTCTGGGGAGGTGTCATTTCAACCAGTCGATGCTTGTATTGAACAAATTTGATGAAATTGTCATTTTTATATTTCCTGTTATATTAGCTTATAAAACTTAACAAAAAATATGCAATTTTTGGTCATTCTGTATTTAAATAATTGGACTGGTAAGTGGTTAATTCTGTATTTCTACTTGCTGATTTCCTTGTCTTTGCTGTCATCCCACTGCTTCTCTCCCACTTGAATGATTTTATTATTTTGCCAATTTCTGGAACTAACTGAGTTCATAGGTTTTATTTTTTTCATACTGAAAGTATTTAAGGTTGTGCCTCTTTGTTGCGAATAAAGCTTTGGTTTATCTTGTCTTTCTAGTAGTGTTCTCATTTTTATGGCTTATAAAATAATCTCATTACATTATAAAAATCTCCCTGTCTCAGGATATACTGTCACAGTATGTAGTTAGTAAGGCGTTTTATAATTTCAAGGTATAGGAATGTTTTAAAGCCACAGTCATTAATTTCTAGTGTTACTGCATTGAAATGCTTTAGTATTTATAGGATACTGTTACTGAAATGACAGACTTTTTTTTAAGCCAGCCACGTGGCTGTGCATGCTGGTAAATCCCAGTACTCTGGAAAACTAAGGCATGAAGATCGTAAGTTCACGTCCGGCCTGGGCAACTCAACATCCTGTCTAAAAATTAAATAAAAGGGATGGGAATGTAGTTCAGTGCAAAGGTCCTGGGTTCCATCCCCTACTTAAAAGTCTCTTGGTCTCTTTTCTTAGACTTGATTGCAGAGTGTACCTCTCACTAAAATCAAAACAACAAATAATGAGTTTCTTTGCTCTCTAGTTATATACCTCAAATTGATTAAAATGAATGTTATTTAGCTGTTCAGTGAAAATTTTCACAAAGCATATCTACAAGCAAAGGTTTAAAAAAATCACCACCACTGAAGCTCTTTAAAAAAATGATGGTCTTAGCCAGGGGGCGGGGGGAGACCACAGGGGAAGTACTGCTTCTTCATCTCACACCTTTTTCCTATGGCATGTATTGCTGGCAATTGAATCAAAGGACAATATGCAATGTCGAGAGAGGTTTCATCACATTATTTGCTATCCCACATCATATCACTGATATTACTTACCTAAAAGTCACAGTATTTACTGTGAGGTCAGATGTGATGTGGCCGTACAGGGCTAAGAACTAATCTGTGATACAGTATGCACCCCCTCAATGGGTGTCACTTTCTTGCTTTATCTTTGACTGAGCCTACATTTTATCTGGAAAAGAGACTTATATTTCGGGAAATTGTGTTTCCAGCCAAATGAGGTAAGATACGGAAGGTATGTTGACCCCTTCGAGAGAGCAGCAAAGTTTATACATTTAGGCTGTAGTTAGTGTGATGTTTTTTTCCGGTACTGGGGATCAGACCCACAGAGCCTTTGCGCTGAGCTACATCCCAGCCTCCTCACACCCTATTTTTATTTTGAGACAGGTTCTTGCTGAATCACTAAGTTTCTCAGGCTGCATCAGACTTGTACTCCTCCTACTTCAGCCACCTAGAGTGCTGGGATTATGAGCATGCACTACTACGCCCAACTAGTTAGTGTAATTTTAATGTGAAAAGGGAACTATAAAAGGGTAGCGTCCCCCAAGTTTACCCAAGTTGAGCACTTGGCCCTCATCCACACAGTATCAAGAGTCTCCCTGGAGGTCAGTCTTGTAACCTGACTTTGGTTTGTTTCAGTCATCCTGTTCCTCCCAGGAGAAGCTGCACCAGTTGCCATACCAACCAACGCCAGATGAGCTGCACTTCTTATCGAAACATTTTTGTACCACTGAAAGCATCGCCACCGAGAACAGGTGCAGGAACACCCCCATGCGCCCCCGTTCCCGAAGTCTCAGGTATGTGGACCTGGCCAAAAACTTGCTTACGTAAATTGTCTGTGTTTCACCATGTTGAGTGAAGACCTTTCATCCTTTAATTCCTATGTGTCATTTTATTTTTGAAGTACCATAAATATGGTGTGATTTTTCTCTCTACAAATGACAGTTAATTACCATTGAAAGGTAATGTGTTACTGTTTCTTCTAAATTTTCACCATTTGCTAATTGCTGCAATAACAGTGATCACGATGGCCTTAGGAGACCACCAGTAAAACTTCTAGCCATTGAGAATTTCAAGGCAATCTAATTATAGTACACTTATCCGAAGAGCAAGAACTGTAATTGAAAAGGAAGCCCAGCAAAATAGGAGGATATATCGTCCAGATCCCATCTTATAAAGACCACTGTGGTCTTTTTATTTTTTCTTTCCAGTATTGAAAACAAATTTGTAGGCGCTTGTGTCTCCTGAATTTTGTGGTTGTCAAATGTAGTCCACTTGACATTGAGTAGGACCAGTTTTATTTTGACCTTGTTTCAAATAATACGTATCACAGTCTGCTTCTTCAGGAAGAAAACTGAAATAGAGATTCCTGTCCAGGATATTTATTAGGGAGCACAGGGTGGGAGGGAAGAAGTAGGATGGGGCAGAGGGAGAAGTCGAGCTGCGGTAAGGGCCCAGCTTCAGCGAACCCCACAGCACGCTGTCTGTCCTTTCATATCCCTACGTCAGTGCCTCAGTCATTGGATTTGCTATTGGAACACCCAGAAAGGCCACGGCACCCTGGGACACCTGTGGCCTTGAGTGAGGTGACTTGGTGACTTTCTGCAGTGGGCACTGTCCTGGAAAAGACAAGGGTGCTCAAGGCCTCCCCTGACCGCAATCCCAGCACCCGGGCAGCAGGCCCTTCTTAGAAGAGGAGCATCAGGCCAGAGCACCTCTCTGCCCAATGACGACAGGAGACCTTGATGCTATAGAATTGGTGTACGTTGATGATCGAGATTAAGGTTTCAGTATTTTAAAAAATAGCTTATCAGGTGTTCAGTTGAACATCAAAGTTCACTAACTCAGAAGGGGATTCTCTTTGTATCTTCTTCATTTATTATCATAAACTAATATTACATATAGCTACACTGTATATTTGTGGTACACATTAGATTATTTTGAGATATTATATTGTAAAAGATAGGTTCTACCACTTCTTCTAGGAACACTGCATTTTACTGTATGGGCCCCATTTTTATTTTATTAAAGAAGCGTCCGGGATATCTAGTGCAAGGTGTATCTACCCAGGAATAAAATACCCTAACATTGTACGCCAGGAAGGAAACACACTGACTGTTGAAATAAAGAGTGAGAAACACATAACACTTGTATGCCTCTGTTTCTTACTGCACACAACGCCTACCTCAGCATCCCAAATAAATATTTGCTAGACTAGAAAATGGATTTCACTTAGGACACCTGTGCCAGGGAAGAGGCTCAGCCCTCTCCACTGGTACGTGGCAGAGCGCAGGTGTACGATAAAAGTGTGAAATTACACTGTTAAACATGTCCTCGATGGTGCTGTTTGTAGCTACCCTGTTTTGTTTTATACTGAAATTCATTAATTGATTTCCACAACTAGGTAAGCTCGTATTATATGCAGATTATAATCTCAGTGGAAGAACACTCTGATTTTGAACTGTTAGAATTATTTTTTAGCATTTAATTCTTGTACCTGCTTTTTGGATCTTGTTTGGTGTCTCTGTTTGCAGGTATATATGTCTATACATGTGCTAATGGCTGATTTTGTAGCTTATTGCCTAATACAGCGTTCTTTTCATACAAAGGTTGCATCGTACTTTTGTTGCACTTGACTGTTTACAAATAAAAAGCTTATTTTCATTTCATGCTGTGGCAAGTTTAAAACGGTAATTTGCTTTGCTTGCAGCCCTGGACGTTCCCCCGCCTGCTGTGACCATGAAATAATTATGATGAACCATGTCTACAAAGAAAGGTTCCCAAAGGTAATGAATTGAATTGAAGATGCCCAGAATCTAAATGAACAGGCAACACAGGTGTAGCATCTTTACGGTGGTTTTGTTATAGGAAGTGAGGGTCCAGTCCAGTTATGACTGGTGTTAAACATCACTGAAGCCATCTGAGAAAGAGAAAATAACTTAAAAATGTGACGCTAACAACTGCTGAAAACTCACCACTCTGCGTTTGCCGAGATGGTTTTACACTGAATGCTGCTGGTCGTACGTTGTGCTCTGGGTGGGCCTGGGGCCTGCCACAGAGTGGGTCTGCTGTCAGAGGCCTCACACACTTTGGACTCTTCGGACCCATTTTCTGGACCTGCCGCATTATCAGGCAGAGGCCAGTTTTCCTCTTGCTAAAGCCACAAATTGGTGTTTCTGTTTTTCTTTTAAACCTCATTTTCATTTTCTGTGAACTCCCTTCTCGTTAGCCATTATGTTTCTAACCCTACCGCCACAGAAGGGGAGGTACCATGCAGCGCTCCTCGGTTTGCTTTGAACTAGTCCGTGATTCGTGAAGGGTTCTTGCCAAACCTCCTGGCTGTATAGAGCTGCTCTGTGCTGGTCCCCGTCGTCTCGCCTCAGTTCTGTGTTTTTCCCACCAAAGTATTTCTGCACATCTGGGAGAAGGCAACCTTTTTATGTCTCTCCCGATCTCACCCACCACCTTTGTTGCCCTAGGCATGAGAACAAAGGGAAATCTTTGGTTTTATAAATCAGGAGTAGAGTACTTATTACTCGTAATGAACCCAGCATTGATATCATTGATTAAAGCTGTTTCAGCTATTTATCACATGTCACATGCTCACCAGGGAAACAGATACTGACTATAGCTAATAAATGCATTTGGATTTGAGAAGAGAGCAGCAGAAAGGGGCAAGAGGGAATCTCCCTCCACAGATAATTCGCATAAGCCAGGAATATTGATTGGCCAATAGGTGATCACAGAGGAGGAAATGAAAGTTGGAAATTTTAGATTTGTTTTACCAGAGGAATCCACTTGACCTTTTGCACATGACACAGTATTTTGAGGAAAGAATAAATATGACATAAGATGCTTGTTCCTGGTACACTGAAACCTAGCCAAGAAAACTACCTCTTGGCTCACTGTGGGCTGTGGAACTCTCACAGCAGTGCTAAATTTTGCATCAGAAGAAACTAAAGACATATTTGAATTTTGTTGTCAATCTCTCTGCAAGGGCCCACAATCTGACATGAAAGCATAATAATTCACAGATATGGTTGGAGTTATTTGATGCTTACATGGACCGTTTTACACTTGATGAGTCATCAGAGAAAGAGGTTTAGCATCCTGAAAAACTCATTTTCATTTCACTCAAATGCAGTAAGTCTCTGACTTATGAACATTCAAGTTGTGAACTTTCACACATGTACTGTGTAAGACTCATTTTGTCAGGTTGCAGACGAATCCAATTTAAGAATGTTCTCCCAGAACGGAACTTGTCCGTAAGTTGGGGACTTACTGTACTTCAAATCTTTATTATCTTTATTCCACATGATGTGTGATAGTAGCCTCTTCCTTCTCTCCCTCCTTTTCTTTTGCTTGTTTTTCAGGGTAGTTTTAGCTTTATAGAAACAGGCAGGCATTTTTCTGTAAAGCCACGTACACCCCGCCTCACACATGCAAAGCTTCTCCCATCGCCACCATCTCCCACAAGAGCAGGAAATTCCTTGTGATCGATGAACCTTCACGGAAACATTGTTCTCACCCACAGACCACATTTACATCAGGGTTTGCTCTTGGGGTTCTACAGGTGATGGGTTTGGACAAATGTATCATGTCATGTGCGCACCACTGTTGTCTCATGCAGAAGAGTTTCTTTTTTCTTTCTTTTTTTTCTGGTGCTGTAGATTGAACCCAGGGCCCCACACAGACTAAGCAAGGGTTCTGCCACTAAGCTACACCCCAAACCCAGAAGTGAGGTTTGTTTTAGATTTAATTTTCAGAACTTAACAACTTCTGGATGTCTGTAAAAATGCTAGAGCTGTAATGGTTGAAGTACTCCTGTGTTTATCTCCTTGTATTACACCTGTGTGTGTGTGTTTGTGTGTGTGTGTGTGTGTGTGTGTGTGTGTGTCTTTTCTAAACAGGCCACAGCTCAGATGGAAGAGCGTCTAAAGGAAATTATCACCAGCTACTCCCCTGACAACGTACTTCCCCTAGCAGATGGAGTGCTTAGTTTCACTCACCATCAAATTATTGAACTGGCTCGAGATTGTTTGGATAAATCCCACCAGGGGCTCATCACCTCGCGATACTTCCTTGAATTGCAGCACAAATTAGATAAGTTACTACATGAGGTAAGAACCAGGCACCATGCATATAAAGTTTTCTAATTTGTTTTGCATTTTCCCTGGAAAAAAGTATTTTATGAGACCTTTTGCATGTAAGTGGTAACTATGAATTGGAGCTCACATTTCATGGAAGCAAGGAAAAGAGAGAGAAAAATAAATGCAATATGATTGCTGCTTCCTCTAAGTTGATTCTGGGCATTATGTTTAGTAATAGAAAGTTAATGTAATAACCTTTACAGGAACCTTGGGACCCAACAATCTATGACCCTAGGATAAGTGGATTGTGAAGGATTTTGAAGCAGTGATTTTCCCCCCTTACCCATAAAGTAATAAATTGAGTGTATATGCGTTATTTGATGGTGCTATCTAATTCTAATATCTGAAGAAGCTAAATGGAAAATTGCTTGCTTTTTCCAGGCTGTGTGTCCTATTAATTAACCTGCATGTGGTGTTGGGTAGTAAATGGCAGCTTGTATTTTCATTAGTGTCAGTTCTTCTTCTAACGAAATATCCAATTTCCCAAATGACAGATAAACACAGGATTGGTCTCTGCCTAACGCTTGCATTGCCTGGCTCCTGATAACACCTGGGACAGGAAGGGAATGTGTATGGTGGGGTGGAATTAGTCAGTGCATGAGATTGCTCGTCTGCCTGAAATTGATCAGCTGCAGCCTACAAGTGAAACCCACTTAGCCTATATATTTAGATTTATAGCATTTCATATCTCATAGGGCATAAATTATGCCCATGTAAATGTAATCATCGTTGGTTTTCTCTAAGCATGAATATATAAATACTTGCATGGAACTGAAGGGAAATACTAGTATCCTGATTTTTGAGAAAAACCATCTGTCCTTGTCCCTACAGAATTTAGTTCTGGTAAAATACGAAGATTCCTCTCTGGCTAGCAGCCACTGTTTTTCTTCCCTTTCCTAGCCAAACATCCCAGCAGTTTTCTGTGCCCTGTTCCCATTTCTCATATTTCAGGATACTACAGTCTACTAAAGCGATGCCTCTTAGATTATTTTTGGGAACAAACACGTTGTTTATGGTATTTGTTTTAGTTAATTTCTCACTTGACACAGACCTATTCTCCCATCAATTAAAGTGAAAGTGAATTTACAGGAAAACGATCATGCACTTTGGCATCCTGACCATGTAAGAATTGCTAGATGCTTCTTCTCAATATTTGTACTCAGCCCATCATACACTGATTATTACGGACTGGCACCAGCCTGCAGATCACACCAAGTAGCACTGAACTAGAATCTAAAGACTCTGCGCTCAGGGATATAATCTGCTTTATCCATCAAGGATGGTGTGTGAAATACAGAACAACCTAAAATTTTGTTCCATGAGTGGCTTCTGACCCCCTCACAAAACTTACTGCTCTCCTGTTGGGTTCACTGGCCATTTTACTGGAACAGGTAGCCCATTTTACTGCAGTTTTCAAACTCTTTCTTCTCTCCATTCCTCTTATTCTTGGTACCTCCTTGTCCATTTCTTCTCTCCCTCTTCCAAGGGTTTCTCTTCCAACTTGTGCTTTTTACAAGTCATTTTTCCCATGATCTCATCCTTGTCCACTCTTTGGCTCTTTCCTGCTGATCTTGTTGGCCATCTTCTGTTAAAGTCCTCGGACTCTGTGACTTCCAGTCTGTATGTCTGAACAGCAGCTTTCTCTGAGACTTCAGATTCACATGTCAACCTGTCCAAAACTAGACCCAGCCTGCCTAAAACTAGATTCCCCTAGAGTGGGCGTCTCCTCCACCAGACTTGCTTCTCCTCCATTCTTTACCTCCATTGTTGGCTCTCCACTTTTTCCAGTCACCTGTAGGACTCTGAGTCATACTAGACTCCTTCTTTCCCTGCATCAGGCAACCACTAGATCTCACAGATTTTTTTCCTTCCTAAATTTTCTCCAATGCCCCGCCATCTCCATTCTATTGACTACCACTGGGCTTTAGACCCCAATCCTCACTGGGTTCCTTCCCTCCAATCCTAACCTTTAAATCCATATTGTCGTGGGGCTCCAGGAATATCAGTCTAACACTCCTCAGTGTCCCATTCTGCCTGCAGGCAAAACCTATGCTGTGGTGCCAGCTGTGTGTGCCACACAGTACGTGCAGCCACAGTGTATCAAACGATCTTCTCTTAGGTCTTACTTTATCAGCAGAAACTGGGCTCTCTGAGGAAGAGGGGTCCTCCCTGCCTCCCCGGTGTTTATCGATTCTGTAGTAACAATGGAAGAGAGGGAGGAAGAAAGAAAATACACATGGAAGCATGCCAAAATATTTTATCTCTTATAATAAGCATTGGTGATCTAGTTTTCCCTATATTTTAAAATCAAATCCTGGAAATACGATCTGCTTATTAGTATGTAAGAGAATACCTTGAAAGTTACATATGTGAAATGGTACTTTTGAACAGAAGAGGCCGACCCAAGACGAACTCCACAGTCAACCTCAGTGACATCTTCCTGAACGCCAAAAATATTTCCCTAAATATCATCATTACCAGTTTAGTGCTGCATTTTTTGTTCCTTTGTCGAGATTCCCTGCAAAGTGGAGAATTGATATCCAAAGCTATTTATATTGAAGGCCTCCACTTTTATTTCTGTATTACAGGCTTGGCAGATTGCTTCTTGGCAATTAAAAATAAATCTTAAGAGTTTCAAAGATCATGTGAAAGGGCTGTGTGACAGATACAAATCACTGCTTTTCAGAGAAATTTCTCTTTTGGCCAGAGTATACTTGTGGCATAAAGGTCATTGTTGGGGATGAATCAGAATATTTTCTTGTTCATCTTCACAGATACACAGTTTCCTTCCTCTTGTTTAAATTAAAGCCATCTTCACAGTCCCGTTTATAGTGTCCTTCCAGAGTTTGGTGCCTGAGCCCCTTGCAGGAGAACTTGTCCCTTTTAGATAAGCTGAATTGTGGGAACTTGCTTTGGTTTCCAGGGACACGGTTTTCAGTTCCCAGCTGCAACTCTGCACGGGGCAAGCCTATCTCCCCCACCACGTTTTCCCATCGTCAAGCTTTTGCGTAACCCCAGACGCTAAGGTTTGACAGCTTGATTTTACTGATGCCTTTTAAAGTCCTGAGGGCTATCTAGGTCAATTCCAGACAAATGCTTTTATATCTCTGGTCTCTTTTTCTCTGAGGTGTGTTTAGTATGCATAAATTAAAAAAAATAGAAGTTCTACTCCCAGATCTAGATCACAGTGTACAGTACTTTTTATAGTGCCTAACACTTAAAACACAGGCACAAGTATCCATGAGTATTCCCCCTTTCGAGCCCTACTGCTGGTAACCAGGAAACAATTCCCTTCTCAGGCTAATTCTGTAATTTCATTCAATGTCATTTTAACCGAACTCTTCCTCTCCTCTTAAAGCTAGTAGACAGATAAAATATTATTTGTGTTAATGTAATCGTATGTTTTGGCATTGGATGTGACGGATGATTGTTAGAAGTTGGAATTAAGTGATTATTTTTATGATTTTTAAAATAGAATTTATGTAATAAGAATTGACTGTTTTTTAGTTTTTTCGCATACGAAATTCTCATTTCACTTTTTTAAAAAAACCACCAAAATATGCTCAGACTTTTTAGATAGTCTTTATATTCTTGAATTTATAAAATAATTATTATAGTAAGAAGAAACTTCAGAGTCCAGCCCCAGTTGTCACTAAAATGTTAGGTTGTTTTTTTTTTTTTAAGGTTTTCTGTTTAAGGATGTGTAACAGTATTTCCTAACAGTCATTGTATCTTCCAAAATCTATTTTTGTTGCAAAAGAAATGTTGGAATAAAGCGGTTCAATATTTGAGATGCGTGTATAAGTGTGTTGGACACATTCCAGTCTGTAATTATTCACCAATTGTCATTTTTCTTTATTTCAAATATTAGTGTTTTGCTTTTTACCTGTCTGGTTTCTGTGCTTTGGAATATTGCCTTTGATTTGATGGCTTAAATTCAGTAGACATCTTATAATCATTTTTCATAAATCTTCTCTGTGAGCTCTTTTTGTGAGGGGACTGGGGTTATCAAGATGAAGTGCCTTCAAGAATCACCATAATTGTTCATTACCTTGTCTGTGAAATTATATTGTATTAGCATCACTTTGATAACTTTAAAAATCTTTAGAGGATAGTAAATCATAAAAACCTAAGATATAAGGAACCCTCATTTATATTGCCTAATATAAATTTTCTAGAAATTTACATTAAAAATTCTAAAACTTTAGTCCTATGCCAGCCTTGATAGAGATTTATCAGATTTCTTCAAGAAATATCACGGGAATTTTCAGTGACTATTAACAAACTGAGCTTTGCTGTCATAGTATTTATTGTACTTAGGCAACATGTAAAATGAAATTTTAAAAGATTTTAAGTGAGTTTATTTTTACTAAGGTGAATGCCTAGGTGTAAAATTATAATTCACATGTATACGCAAATATAAACATTTTCAGCTAACATTTGAAATAAACATTGCACACTTATCACATGACAATATAGCTAATTTATAGGCTAATTGTATTGACTGTGTGAACTGTTTTTCATGAACACATACATGCCTAGGTTACCAGAAGCAGTCCATCACTGTATTAGCTGTTCCACACATCTCAGATGTTAACATCTGGAAAGCCCAAGTTCTTGATCAGCTGCCTCTACCGGTACTAGGTGGTTACTGTGTCAGAAACTTTTAATGTCTCCTTCATTCGTGGTTCGCATCCAGAGTTCTCATGTTTGAATTTTAACACAGATAGGAAATCAAAGTTTTGCAATTAAAGTTGCTCTACTAGAGCTATTTTGTAGATGTTGAATAGTGTCCATTTATGTAGAGATGTTGCCTGCTTATCAATCATTTAAGAGTATTTTCTAAATCATTTAATTTTTTAATATTTGCAATTATCTAATTAGCATGCCTTGCTGGTTTTCTTTTCCATTTAGTGGAGCAACTCGGTATCATTATTCCTTTCATTGCTTTTTCATAGGCTCATGATCGTTCAGAAAGTGGAGAATTGGCATTCATTAAACAGCTAGTCCGAAAGATCCTAATTGTTATTGCCCGCCCTGCTCGGCTATTAGAGTGCCTGGTAAGTTGCCTTTAGATGTGATTACATTATTTATTGTTAACTGTGGGAAAGCAGCAACCATCAGAAAGCTCTGGTTTCATTTCACTTCAACCACCAGCACTAAATGGAAAGAGTCAGAAGAAGCTACAGCTAGCGAGTGTTTATGATGACATCCATATGTGATTTGTCCTTTCTGATTTTAAGAAAGAATTCTGGGACTATTTCTGTATTAAGTGCTAGTCGTATCACATTCTGGTCAAACTCAGAAGATGATCATGAAATAATGCGCTTGACCTTATGCCGACATAATTTATGTCACAGCTAATTTAAGAGACTTACTATGCCTCCCTTTTGCAGAGTTGCTGAGATTCACAAAGAGGAAAGTCAGAGATATACTAAATAGTGATCTGTGGTTATTACTCATTTTTAAAATGGACCATTTTAGAAATAATTACTAGTTGGCAGCCTTTTGGGAAGAATACTCTAGGGCATCGGCCAGACCTGCAAGAATGAAGCTTTTAAAGATTAGTTCATTTTTGCACTGATATACTTGGGGCCAGCTGACCATTTTGCTATTTCAGATGTTTGTGTTAGGAAATTCTGACTGAGGTTTAAATCTGTACTGTAAACAAATATGAAGTGTTGATGTAAGAATTATTTTAAGGGGCTATTAACATAGTGTTAAAGTTCACTTTTAAATTCTATTAGCCATTAAAATAATTATAACTGCATCTACGGTACAGTTTTTGGCATTACAAACACACACACCCCTACACACATATGGTCATAGTGCTTTAATTCTATTTGAATTAACATTTACGGTGTTTTACAACATTTAAATATAAGAAATATATACCAACACCTAATGAGAATTGATGGGGGTGGATCTAGGGGAGTAGGGATCTCCAGAAGTGGCAGGACCCCTACGGCCACAAACTCAAATGCACCATTTGACCTCAAGTTGCTCTGGAAGGAGGAAGGGAAGAAGCTCTTGTGGATGCCTTTGGGGAGAAGAACTGGGTCACTGGTGAGACTGCTAGATGGGAGACGTAGTTTTTACTACTTCTCCTGCTGTGTAGCTTGTGAATGGTGCAACACTTTAATTTGGGGGAGAATGCCACTTTGCATTAAAACTTGCGCTTCTGGACAACAGTGATATGCTAAAAGCAAATCTTGCCTTAAAAGAGGAAATGATTTTTTTATAGTAATCACTTGTAATCAGAGGAGAAAAAGTAAAAATATAGCCTCTTGAAGACAGAAGTGGATGTACTTAGAAGTACCTTTGGAAATGTTGCTTTCTGTGTAGAAACTGCAGTTGGGGAATGTAAGAGGACACTTCCTTACACCCAGTCGTTATGGCCTCGCCCTGTCATCGTAGGGGTCTGTAAAGGGTACTGAGCATTTACATGGGTCGGGCTTTACTTCATTCGTAGTGAGTGTTTTTATATGAACCTTAGAAACTCAAGAAATTGTCAGGTGAAATGCTGAAACTCCAAAAGTGCCTATTTGGAGCATTAATCAAGATGGGAAAGAACTTGGACAGAAAAATTCAAGAAATGTAACTAAAAATAACGCTGTGAGCATAATTATTTACAATTCATCAGTCTGTAGCATGCATTTCAGAGTGATGTGAATCCTTGGTTTGGTCCCCAGTAGGAGAAAAAAAGAAAATAATAATAAAAATCAGATCTAGAGGGGATGGTGGCACAGGTATATAGTCAGGAGTTCAATGCCAGCTTGGGCAAAATAGCCAGACCCAAGCTTACAAAACAGACACAGGTCGAATCAGCCCTTTTTTGGTCATATGTGGGGCACTGGGGATTGAACCCAGGGTCTTATATAGACAAATGTTTTACCACTGAGCTGCGCCCCGCCCAAACCTGTTCTGTCTCAATGAGATCGAGATAGTCAGAGAAATATAGTACCTGAAGGGCATTGGAAATGATCGTTATATTTGAGTTACCAATTGCATAAATATCCTGCACTGTACTGGCTTAGAACATGTGTAAGCGTCAAAGTGAGAACTATGTACTTTTTAAAGCAAGTAGCCTTCTTTCTGTATAACCTACAATCGTGTATATTATAGCAGTTATATTGTAAATGGGATTTACGTAATAAAACCCCAGACCATTTTTGCTCAAAGAATTGTATCTGTGTTTGTCTTTGGTAGGAATTTGATCCTGAAGAATTTTATTACCTATTGGAAGCAGCAGAAGGCCATGCGAAGGAAGGACAGGGCATCAAAACTGACATTCCCAGGTACATCATCAGCCAGCTGGGCCTCAATAAGGACCCTCTGGAAGGTGAGTACTTGGTTGGGTTGACTGTTGACTTGTTTCTACATTTGGGCCTCACGAAAGGACCTAGTGGCTGGTCTTTTGCTCCTGTCTGATTTGGGCTGTCTCCATTGAAAAGTCGCTTTTGGGGCACCTGTTGTGATTCGAAGAAAACAGCCCCAAGTTGAGTCCTGAGAAAGAAATGAACATGCCCCAGTTTGAGAATGGGGACAGGGCTGGGAGCCTAGCGGTCTGTCAGCCTGAGAATGCCAGCCTCACACAGAAGGCTGCTCGCACAGTTCAGCTAGGCTCTTGCTGAGAGAACTTTTAATTTCGAAAGCATCACTAAAAAACTATTATTCATTTAAAATTGATATTTAAATTTAATTTGGGAATAATGCAACTGGTGGTAAATTATTTTAAATCGAGTGTAGTATTGATATGTATATTTTTATTACTTGCTTCAAAGCATGAAAAATAGTATTATACAAGAGAAGCAGTGATAAAAGGAAATTTTTGTAAAAAAAAAAGCTTATAGAGGGATTTATGGTTGAGTGAAATGAAACAATATGTAATTCTATTAAATACAGAGACTAGGATGCATCCTCTTAGCGATTTTTCAAAAATCTAATATTGCTAACTCCCACCCCACCTTTTCCTGTTCATTATTGTTCAGGATTGTTATTTACCACACTTAGGTTATATACTGCCTAAAAATACTCATAAACAATCCCTGGCTCCTTAATGCAAAATTGTCTTCCTGGTTCATTAAATTGAATTTGCAAACGGCATTTATCCTGCTCAACTGTTTGTGAGGAAGGTAAACCTTGACACCGGGATTTTTTTCCTGTCTAAAGCTGGGAGCCTGCTGCTCTCTGCCCTGCTCTCTCCTGTTCTGTTTGCTCTTGTGGCCATCCTATCTTTGCTTGCAGTGAAATGATGCATGCATTACTGGGAGATAATGCTAGATAAATTTATACTGTACTGAAAGCAATACCACAACAGATTCATCACTTATCAGAGACTGGTGGCTGCTTTTCTGAAAAGTTCCCTGGGGAGAGATTTTCCCCCATGGCTTTTAAATTACCATCTTTACCTTTCTGAATCATGAGTCTTCAGAAATGGTTTAAATCAATGAAATAAAAAGGGCAGACGTTTAATGGTATTTAGATGAGTTTTAAAAATCTCTTCAGGCATTACAAAATGATGCCTTAGCTTCCTGCTTCAAAAGCTGACTCTTGGTTCCATTCCATTACTACCCACTGCTTACAAATAATATGTATTTCTCAGATAATAGTTACTTAGCAGAAATTCTACTTAAAACAGAACCATCTTTTAATTTGTTTTTTTATGAAAATAATTGGAGTGGGGGAGGCTGTCAAAGCCTATTATAGTGACTCTTCACGCCCCTATAGTTAAGGCTGCGTCAGCCCTTGAAGTGTAGACAGAGCTAGTTCTTCACAGTTTTCTTACCTGGCAGTAAATATCACTGTAAGCTGAACTTGGGTAGGTGAATAATGAGAGGCCTATTTATGTGCCTTAGTAAAGAGTTTAAAAAATTAATATTGATCTTTGACACATTTGGAGTTTAGTAATGTAAACTTTTTAGTGGGAGTATTTTTTTCTTCTAACTCTCGACACTCAATTTTCTTGATTCAGCCTGAGGATAGGTTTTAATCTGTTTGTTAGCACTTATAATGACTTCTCCAGGAAATTTTAATAAACAGTGGCAAACTTTGATCTACTTTTGCCTTGCTGTCTTGTTGACATCTAAATGAGCACACCTCAGGCCCGTCCTTTTATGTCGGGAGAGAGAGTTCTGGAGCCAGGCTGTGACCTTGACTATGCAGTTCATGAGCCTCTTTGTGTCTCAGTTCCTTGACTGAGATAATAGAATGAGATAATAATAGTACTGATTCATATAGGGTTGTTCTGAGGATTACAAGAGTTCGTCTAAACGGGGCTGGGAATTTAGCTGAGTGGTTAAAGTGCTTGCCTAGCAAGTGCAAGGTCCTGAGTTCGATCCCCAGCACCAAAAAAAAAAAAAGTTCGTCTCTGTCACTTGCTTAATAAATGTAAGCTGCGATTGCTGTTTTATTTAAACAATATTAAATTTTGTCTTTTCCTTGAGAACTCCTCCAACTGAGTACGTTTTAGTTTGTCTCCAAGTCTGCACATCTGAGGTACTGTGCACATTGCATGTTGGTATCATTTGAATGATACCAACAAAATATATAATTTGTACTAAGTTCATTTTTATTATAGAATTTCTTCTATAGGCAAACTGGGAGATTTAGTAGTATCAGTGTCCAGTTTTTCAGAATCTGGAGTTTGTAAATTTTTATGTAAAAGTAATACTCCCAAACTTTGTTCTGTGTTTCTTATGAATAATCACTACCTAAAAAGGGTATTTGTAGGGGGTTGAGGATTTAGCTCAAGTGGTAGAGCACTTGCCTAGCAAGTGCAAGGTCCTGAGTTCGATCCCCAGCACCCCCCCAAAAAGAGGGTATTTGTATTTATAAAAACACAAACATATGAAATAAGAGGCTAAGAAATAATTTCAGAAATGCACAAAAATATGTAGCTAAAAACTAACTTTTTATCATACGTGTTCAATTTTGAAATATTAAAATACTATCAGAGAAAATTCTTTTTAAATAAAACATCTTTTAAAAAAATACTAAAATGAACAGTAAATGAGTTAGGTTTTCTCGTTTACTTACATAAACTGAAGGATACATTCCGACATGGGTTGGGCAATTAGACCCTTTGTTTCTTTTAAGCAGACCACCAGGATAGTACTTAAGCTGCTTTCAAGCCTGTGGCATCCAGCCCAGAACTGACTACTTTATATAATTAATAATAAATAACAATCAACATTTAACGAGCACTTAATTTTTTCTTAGTCAACATGCTGAAAGCCTTACATGCATTATTGTGTATGATACTCATAAAAACCCTTAAGACATAAGTAATACTGTTCCCATCTTACAGGGAAAGAGCCCAAATTTAAAGTCACACAGCTAGGCGTTGCCAATCGTAGTGGTATCCCAGGTCTTCTCATCTCCACACTCCTAGCCACCATGACTGCCTCTGATAAACTGCAAATTCTGAGTGGAGCTGGTGTGCTATCTCGCGGTGGACCTGAAGGAATGAAACAAGGGATTCTCATGTCAACTTGAGAATCATTTCTGAGTCATAGCCAGGGACCTCTGATGCCTTTCAGAGCCCGGGAAGCCTTGTGTCTCTTGGATATCTGACTGTATCCAGAGTTGTGTTTTGTGGTTTTTTTGGCGGGGTAGTGCTGGGGATCAAACGCAGGGCCTGTGCTTGCTGGGCAAGAGCTATACCACTTGAGCGAAATCCCTACCGCTTGTAACCAGAGTTGTTAAGACACCAAACCCTTTGCAAGAACAGTAATTGCATCAGCCAGTGAAATGCTGCTAGGTGGAGCAGAGGTTCCATCTCCGAAGTTCCTGTGTCCAGGTGTTCATAAGAAATGGAATTGCAGGAAAAGGTTTACAGCAAACAAGCTCAAACTCTGAGTTGTTACTTCTTGCCATCTTGGGTATAAGCACATTGGATTGCAGAGTGAATTTCTTTCTTTTTTTTTTTTTTTTTGTAACAGAGAAATTTTTCTTTTGTACTCTTGTCTAAATGCAATATTTTTCTTAAGTTTTGTTTGTAAAATTTTTAAATCTAGAAATGGCTCAGTTGGGAAACTATGATAGTGGGACAGCAGAAACACCAGAAACGGATGAGTCAGTAAGTGTAAGTATCTTTTTTGTTAAATACAATCTTGGTTTTTGCATTTATTAGCTTCAGGAGTTTTTGCTGTGTTAATTATTTTATTCAACAAATATTTATTGTGCTTCTATGTGCAAGAAATTGCCAGGCACTGGGTGTATAATTTTAGTACCTTCCCTTAAAGACAAACAGAAATCAACAAAAAGAATTCAGGACAAAGAATAGTAACAGTGAGCATGAGAAAGATCTATGAAGAAAAAAAGACCATGTGCTGCTAACATGTTCCATAAAGAGATTTGTGTTAGTCTGGTAGTCCCCAAAGATTTTGCAAGGATGCGGTGCTTTGAGCAGATGTGCAAGCAATTACTTGGATGAGAAGGGGGGAGCATTCCAGATACAAGCTGCCTGTGACTGCTAAGAGTAAGGGAGACCATTGAAACTAGAGAGGTTGGCTCAAAGCTGGATACATAGGTCCCTGCTGCTCACCTGTGTCAGATTTTTTTTTTTTTAAGAGTAATGGGAAGCAACTGAGCTTCAGTGAAGTGCATGTGTAGATGGGAGTCGAGGAGGTAAATAAGGGGATGACCCCATGACTGATCGGGTCATCCCCTTATTTACCTCCTCGATGGGGTTCAGGCAGCAGGCAGGTGGCCCTGGGGAAGGCAGGTAAGAGTCAGCTGCAGCGGTGCCAGTGAGAGGTTCTTGTGGCTGGGGCCATTTTCCTTAGTAAACCTCAGGAGAGAAGCCAGGATGGGGCAGGTTGGGGATGCTCACAAAGCAGGCACAGGCCTTTGAGCTGGTGGCTGGGAGTCCAGACTATAGATTCACATTGCCTGGATATGAAAACTGGCTCTAGGCCTGGGGGACAGGGAGAAATGCTCTATGCCTTAGCCTTCCCCTCTATGAAATAGATACAAATAATTATAAAAGATTAAATGAGCTATTCTATATAAAATCATTCAGGAACATGGCATAGCCAATGCTAAATGACAGTTGTTCCATTAATTTTATTACTGTCATAATTTTGACCTTTGAAACATCCAAGAAGAGCCATCAAACTGGCAAATGCGTATTTGCTGTCTTCTGAGTTAAGATCTGAGTGATGGAGGTGTCATCAGTGGCCATTAAGGGACTCACAGGGTAGGGAAGAGTTCCTGGGTTGGAGGGCCTGGGGCAGAGCCTTGAGTCCAAAGCTGTGGAAGAGCAGTCCTCATGAGAGTGGCCGGACGTGTAAGTGGTCCAAAGGGGACCTGCACCAAGGGGAAGAGAAGAGAGATGTGACTGCTAGAGTTGGGGAGGTCAGTAACCCTGAGGGGCCAGGGTTGGCTGTGTTACCGCTGTAGACATTGCAGTGACCCAAGATGGGGAGGGAACTCAGGCAGAGGCAGACAGGAAGCTGGGTGCCAGGTCTTCCAAACACAAGTGGATGGCCGGCCGCCTCAGTGACTGCTGTGCCGAGCGGGCAGTCATGGGATTCTTCCAGAGCGGTGGGCTGGGAACAGTGGACTCTGCAGAGGGCAGCGGAGAGGCTGTTAACCCCTGTCCCTGTTAAGGTAAATGGGGCACAGGAGAATTTCTATGAGAGCACTGTGCTTATTGCTGGCCTTTGAACTGAACTTTTTAAGAGACCATCATTTAGAACATGGGTATCTAAACCATAGTGAGATTTCCCGGCATTCTACGTTGGAGTGTTCCATTTGAAACCTGCTACTTCTTCCAAACAAAGCTTGCCACAGGAATGAAGTAGACTTGCCCTGGTCAGAGGTAGAGAGGCCACATCCTCCACCAGCCCTCCAGCCACTCCAGCCCTCTGTCTTCTGGCTGATTGAAACCAGAGGCGGGTCTGGCATTTTGGACTTAAATTACAGATTGTTACGAGACTAGAATGAGACTAACTGGAATCATTTACAGAGGGAAAATAAAATCAGGAAACTTCAAAGATCTTAGTGCATTTAACCCTTGAAAATACGGGTTGGCTTCAGTGCAGGAGCTCAGCACTGCTGTGGAGATTGATCTTTGAAACTGTCCCCAGGTTCCTGGAGCTACACAGAATTCAAGTATTATCTGTTTTGCCATTGATAGAATTTTCTCAAATTCTGAACGTTTTAACTTTTATGTTTTGTTCCCAAGAGCTCTAATGCTTCCTTGAAACTTCGAAGGAAACCTCGAGAAAGTGATTTTGAAACAATTAAATTGATTAGCAATGGAGCCTATGGGTGAGTAATATATTTACTCCTCATGTTTATCTTATACCAAATAGACTTGTGTAAGAACTTGTCAGATCATTGCTCTTTCCTCGACGGGTGTAATGTGCTGCCAAAATAATTTCTTACTGGAGACTCCAATAGAAAACCCAGCAAGAGACCTAGGGCTTATTTTAGAAGGTTGGAGAGAAAGACTGTATAAAGTAAAAGAAAAATGTTACATATTCCTGTTTCTACTCCTTCGTTCTGCCCTATTGGTTTCAGAAGTAAGTGACTCCTGGGGTGTGTGTGTGTGTGTGTGTGTGTGTGTGTGTGTGTGTGTAATTTTATACTACATGTACACACACATACACATGCACATATATTTACCATTAACCTGTACTTCCTATCTGACCAGTAGGCAACCTTCTGAGAAAATAAGACTATTACGTTAAACTATTTGAAAACTCAAAGCAATGTATTTGTTATTTTTTGTTAGTCCTTACGTTAAAACAGGATTTTAAAAATTGAATTCCATCCTATAATGTAGTGCCCTTTCTTTTATCCATTTTTCTTGAAGCTAGAAATTTATTTTCTAGATTTGTGTACATGCGCTACAGGATTTGTTTTCAAATGATACCTTAATTTAGGCTCATAGCAGGCACTAAATTGTTTTCACTTTCCTTTTTCCTTTATTGTTGTACCTTTTAATAATATACAAAATAGATTGGATTTGTTTCAAGAAATTTTTATTGACATAATTTTACATATTTATGAGGTACATTGTAATACTTCAGTGCGTACATAACAATAAAGTCAGAGAAATTAACATTTCCATCTCCTTAAACATTGATTATTAGTGTTGGGAACCTTTGAATTGCTGTTCCTTGATCCATTTTTATAGATGCACAATTCCCCTTCTCAGGGAACAGGGTCAGTAGCCACAAGATCCTTCTGAGTTATTAATAAATAGTTTGGAAGGGTAATTAATGTGCCAACTATGGCCTGATCCATTGTAGACAGCCCGAGAATTCCAGTTTAATTAAGTATTAATCCCAACTCCATCTGTAAGTGGAGAGCAATAAATAATCCTGGAGACATTTATTTCCATTTATCACACATCTGAGCAGATGAGATAAAGTGATTTTTGTTATGCCACAAGGGATGTTTCTGTTTTTTCACCTCTAATATTTTCCACACCATTAATTTAGTGAAGAACTTAAATATTTGTGAGTCTTCTCTATGCTTCACTGATTTGTTTTCAGAATTATGTCAAATGGTGTATTTCCTGATTGTGGCCCATAAATGCTTTCTGATAGTTTTGTAGTATTTTATTTCCTTCAAGGACCTCATTGAAACCTTTGTACCTAGGAATATTGTTCTAGCATGTGGTTGTCCATGGTTTCTGTTTCCTTATTACTACTTGGGGTTTTTTTTAGTTTCTTATATATTTGGAGATGACCTAGGACTTATTAGGGAGGACTCTGCACATTTGTTCAACGGGTACATGGATTTAACACTGCTAAATTCTATCAGCAGTGAGATTCTGGAATAAAATTATCCAGAAGTACTACTTTTGTAAATCTTGGGCATATATCTTAGCAGTATTTGGAGTTCTAATTGGTTGAGTAAACTCATTTGTAGTGCAATTAAACCACTGTATAGTAGACGAGGTATATCACACTTTGGGGAATGGTTGGGAATATACAAGAAGTTAAACAAGCTGTGAATCAATAAACACCCAGGATGCAGGCCAAGTCATTAATGGGCTCACGGGCTGCCTGTTGGAGCGTCTGCTGATCAGCCAAAACTTTTTTCCCCCTCTTTTGCTCTTCTCATATTTAATCTCTCATTACATTTCAGACACATTTCCTCTAAGTTGTAGTTATTTTTTATTTGAAATTTGAATGGCGCTTCCTCTATCACGTCACCTAGGCACGATGCTAATGGCAGGCTGATGTGAACTGGATGAACAGATGGATACTGGGAAGGGTAGCTGAACTAGGAGGTTCTTAGTGGCTGTCTTGGGTGTCTGCATAACAGGTTTTACCCCTCAGGTCCGTGGCTGAACAAGGCACCGAGGCCACATCTTTTCTAGAATTGGTGTTTCCAGAACTGACTCCCCCATGCACACCATTCTCTTACCCCTCAAGGACCAGGGAGTTCATCAGAGAGGCCAGTGTGGCAGCTGAGGCGCGCCCCTCTCCACATGCGCCCTACTGCCTTTCCCTTCTGCTTTCTCACACATCCTCCCCGGCTCCCAGGTGCTCTTTGCTGCCCCACATTCATGCATTGGGTTTTCAGGTATGAATAAGTTCATACATAATAGACATTTGTGCTCCCAGTAGGGCAGGTCACTATCCACCCCTGGGTTTTCCTGTTTTCCAGGGAGGTCAGTGGAAGAAGTGAAGAAGCCTTTTCAAAGCAACCCTGGGGGGCCAGAAAGCAGACAAACGTGAGACCAGATCAGCCCAGTGCAGTGGTGGGACACCAAGAGGCTACCAGTCCATCAACTGCTGTCCATTTGTCTCTTTGTTTCTCTCTCTTGCTCTTTCTTTCTCTTCCTCTTTCTCAAAATCTCTCTTTCCCCGACTTACAAAGCTCTAGAACAAGGATTTGTAGAAAAGGAGGAAAGGTATATGTAGAACACAATAGTTATGACTAAATAAATTCTAGCGTGAAGAATAGTACCGCTAAAGCAATACAGAAATATAAGAAACCAAGAACATAAAACAAACCAAAGTAATCAAACTACAGAAGATTCACATTTGGAAGTTAGTCACCTTCTGCAACTCGATCGAGATATGTGCCCGTGTCCCGAGGCCGGGATTTCTCAGACTGCCTGTAAGATTAATTTCAATTGGTTCAGGTCAGTTTCCCTGAGATTAACTGATTATTTTAAGTACATCATGGCAAGGGTGAGCAGAAAGTCGGATCTGAAAATCTGAGACTGCAGACTGAAGCCATTTTTTATACAGTTCCACAAAGAAACTTAATTGAAGCCTCTGGCATGTTTCTCTTTTATTTCTTCATAGACTCCTAGATGATTCTGTTTTTCCTTCAACTCCTATGGTCCTTGAAAAATACTGTAGAGCAAATTATGTGAGAAATGATGAGGCTTGATTGAAAATCAAAATGGTAGCCTTGCCATAGTCTAAGCATGAAATTCAGAATATGTATCTAAGGTTCCTGAGTAAAATTAAATATCGAAGGAAGAGATCGAAAGCAAGCTGCAGTCTGGTTGACTCTTAGGAACAGGCAAGTCATGATAGAAAGATACTGCCATTTTCTTTTCAACGGCGTGAATCTTAATTAAAAAAAAATAGATTGCCTATTTCAGAAATCCCTTTTAATGAGAATTAAGGGTTTACCATTGCATGTCTTATATTTAAGAGATGCTACGTTATTTTCTGTGTTCCTCCTGCCAAATGTGATTGTGGACTTTTGACTTTTGTCCAATCAGGAATTGAAGAAAGGGAAATACAGTAAAAGCCTTTCATCTGATCAAAAAAGAACTACTAGTTGGTTAGTTAATTTAAAAGATAGTTAAAGTGTAAAGCCATTTTAAAAAAATACATACTTAAACATTTTAATTTAACCTAAATATAAACATATAAATTTACTGGTTTGGGGATATAAGACCATTCAAGACAACCAGGATAAGCCTTAGTTATAATACACTGTTTGTTTCTTATTTCCAATAGCTTCTTTAAAGGTAAAGTAGGAATGAAATTGAAGCAATTTGAATATAGTAATCTAGATTTTTTATGATTTTTTTTCAATTTTTGGAAAGTTCACCCTCACTAAATCGAAAGGGAATTTTACTTAGTAATTTACATCTACCCAGACTTTCTAAAACATTTCATTAGCGCTTTTTTTTTTAATATAACCAATGGAGCTTCTCATTTTCACACTCAAGTTTCATTGTTTTAAATATTTATTTAAATTGGTTAATTATTGATCTTGAATTGAATCAGCAGAAGAGGTGTGGGAATAAACCCAGCCTGTGGGAGTCGTTCCAATGTCCAGGCACCCTGCGCAGGACCAGCCACCGTGCTGAAAGCGCCAGGTGCCAGGTCTCTGGCTCCCACATTACTGTTCACAGTGGGAATGACACCAGAGGGGCATTCAGTGAGTTGGTTTTGTGGAGTTTGGTTAAGGGAGCTCTTTACTGTACAGTGAATGAAAAACTAGAAAGCCAGAGAAATGGAGGGGCGGGGGGAAGGAGCAGAGCCAAAAAAATAAATAATGTTTAGACAGAGATAAAAATATAAATGTGATTTTTGTGAGCAAAGGCAAAAGATGAATGCAATAAAAAGATAAAGATAGATATATACTGGAAAGAGAGAAAGTGATTCCTAGAGGAATAATTAAAGGGAAAAAATGATAACGTTGATCAAACCGGGCATGACTATACTTGAGATGCACGGCAGCGGATCACCCAGACACAGCCGACCTTGTCCTCCTCGCCACCACTGCTCAGGGACAGTGAAATAACTGCTGGAAAGTCCTCTCAGATCACATAACCGCTTGCTTTAGGAGGCAGGACACTAGATACTCTTTACTCTGCCCGATGGCTTTGTATGTAGATTATTACCTGATCGTCACCTTTGGCCGAGAGTTGATGACTCTGTGGGTGAACTCGTGCTTATTTGAGCCTTCCTTGAGTTCAGACCTGGCCGCCCATGATAAAGGCAAGTGACAAAAGGAGTCCTCCAAGACGTTGTCCTCGTCGCGCATCATTTCCTGGTGGGGTTTTCAGACTCTTTCTCCACATCGCCCTGCACCTCAGGGAGCCCAGTGTCTCGCTCTAGAGAGTATCTGGGAAAGGCTGTGGGCAGAGAAGGGTCCAGCTGCTCTGGTCACTTTACAGAGTCAGCCTGCCTGACGTCCTGGCCACAGGCTGGAAGGAGAAGAGGCACAGCTATGTGGTCGGCCCCCCTTCCCGTAGGGAAACGTATCTCCTTTTGGAACAGGCACGGGACTAACACGCGCCGAGGTCCATAGTGAGGAAATACGCTAGTCTTTGTTGCAGAACAGCCTCATAGAGCCTCTTATTTCTCGTTTATCTGCAAATTTCATGGGAAGTAAATTACTTTCAGTTGGAAACCAGATACTTTAAGAAGCTCTGGTCCTTTCTGCGGACCCCAAGGGTATCATTTAGAAAATTATGGCTTTAGTCAAGGAAAAGTGCCTAACGTATGTCTAATGCTAGCAGAGATCTAGCTGGTGATGTAATTTCGTTAATTCTTCCCAGTTCTGACTTATGTTGGATTTGGTTTTGTTTGTGGAAAATTTGAAAACATCAGCTAGATCTTGGAAAATAGTTTGCCCCGGAGACTGTCCGCCTCCTTTCTTCAGCAATGAAGATGAGTTTGATGCCTCATGTATGGCCTTTATTGAAAGAATTTTTTAAGAAATCAGTGTAGCCAAAAGACTTTGGCTGGGAAGGAGTTGTTTCTAGTTGCCGGCATAGCTTGGCTGCCTTACGAACTTGAGGAAAGCCGATGAGCACCTGGTTTGCTGCATCCCCCAAACATCCTTCCTGCTCTCTTCCTGTGAGCCCCAATACTTGTGATTCTTTTCAGGGCAGTCTACTTTGTGCGGCACAAGGAGTCTCGGCAGAGGTTTGCCATGAAGAAGATTAATAAACAGAACCTCATCCTCCGGAACCAGATCCAGCAGGCGTTTGTGGAACGGGATATTCTGACATTTGCAGAAAACCCCTTTGTGGTTAGCATGTATTGCTCCTTCGAAACAAGGCGCCACTTGTGCATGGTCATGGAGTACGTGGAAGGTAAACCAGCCGCTGAGCAGAACTTCCCGGCTCATCTGTGTGCGTGGAGCTGTGTTTATGCCACATACACGGCTGTATCCACTTAGGCCCCAGAGCCAGGCAATGAGATGGCTGTCTTCCCAGTCATCATCTTCTGATAATTGCTTGTAAAGTGCCTCCACTCCTATAACAAAGGGGAAATTAGTGCTATTTGGGAAAAGGTTGTTTTTCTTTTTAATAGCTTTTCATCCTAACTACCTTCCTTCAATTGGCCATTAAAGGTGGAACATAGGTGATGAAATTTTTCTTACTTATTTTATTATCACATACCATAAAAGCATTCATTGCTCTTGGGTCTTCTTGAATTAAAAATATATTCTTTTTAGTTTAGATTATGGAAAATGTGTTAGAGGAAAGGAAAGACATTCAAGAAAATACAGCCATGTCTGCTGATTTTCAGCTTTTTTCTTCTTTTTGAAAAATGGTTTAAAAAATGGTCTCCTTTTTAAATGTTCCAAGTAATCTTATTTCCATCTCTTTTCCATTAAATTTTTGAGACTCCGAGTGGCCATGACTCGTTGACATAAAGTTAATAAAATGAATAGATCAGCAAAGACCAAAACAATTTTCAAGGCATCCAGTTTAAGCTCTTGTCATTGTTTGAACAGAATCCCAAAACAATTGACTCATACACACAGTAGATTTAGCTGACTCTACTGTATTCTGCAGATGAGTGAAGTCCAAGAGAGACTTACTCTATATCGAGTGGTAGATTGAAGACGAAAGCATAGTTTGCCCGATTTGCACTCATCGTTCTTGCCACCACACAAGTTCTTTGCTTTCTTAACTATTGCTGTTGTCATTTTAACAACAATAATAACTAACACTTATCGTGTATTTGGTATGTGTTGGGTGATATCCTAACTCCTCTGTATAGATTATCTCAGTTAATCCTCACAGTGTTCTGTAAAGGATGAATTTATTACTGTCCTGATATTGCAGATGCGGCAACCAAGACTAGCAAGATAGACTAGCTAAGCTAGACTAGTTTGCCTAAAGCTTTTAACCTAAAAAAAGACAGGACTTAAATGCAGTAGCCTAATTGTACAATCCATGTTTTATGCTGATGCTTTTAATTTTTAATTTTTTAATTTATGTGATACTATATATACTAAAATTATGTTAGTAGTTCCTCAAAATGCAGTTCTGCTCTAGAGCCAAACCTGCTGTGTTGCAAATACTACATCTGAAGTCTTTCTTTTTTCCACTTCACATCTTAATTAGAAACATGATCACTTAACACACAGTCTCACCTCATGAATATGATTCTGCTTTGAAGTCAGTGTGAACTGGTGGTCTCCACTAATCCTGGTTGATGTTTAGCTGCTAAGTCTTTTTCTTGTGTTTTATAGGGGGAGATTGTGCTACCTTAATGAAGAACATGGGTCCTCTCCCTGTCGATATGGCCAGAATGTACTTCGCCGAGACAGTCTTGGCCTTGGAGTATCTGCACAACTATGGAATTGTGCACAGGGATTTGAAACCAGACAAGTACGTACAATGGTGAAACATGTCGTCTTTTACCTCAGTACTAAGTTTTCTTATGTCTCTGTTTTCTTTCAATGCTCCCTGCACATTTTAAAATTCTTCTATAATGCCTAAAGTAAGTTTTTCTAACAGTATATATGGTTAACTTTTATATAATTCCTCTAAAGGTTACAATGCTTCTGATCACAATTTATGAGGGTAAGCTGACTTTAAAGCCAGAATTAGTTCATCTTAAGTTTCTTTACGATACAAACTTTTGGATAGCAACATAGAATCCCGTAAGTTGTTTTCTGGATAGTTTCTGCATTGGATATCACACTGAGATAATCCTTCCCTATTTCAAAATAACAGATTTTGTATTATATTCTATTTTACTCATGCTGTTTATTAATTTTTAATTCATGTGAAGTTCATTTTGGTGTCTCTTACAGACGGAATCTTTTCCCCCAAATGACTAGCTATTCATCTTGACACTATTAATAAATATTTCATGCTTTCTCCACTAATGTGAACTGTCTTTGAAAACATTACACATTAATACGTAAAGACTTTAAGTATGTTGAAATTTTTATGATGAAATTGAGTCATGATCATTCCGGAAAATTTGGAAAGTACGAAAGAAGAGAGATGAAAAAATTTCATCCACAGTATTACCAAACAAAGACAGCTATTAGAAATTTGGCGTATTTCCTTCCAGTAGCTTTTTAAAATCCCTCTATTCAGGTTTTTTAGTTGATATAATAATGTGCATACTGTTTAATTTTTTTTACTTAAAGTGAAACATTCTAAGTACATTCACATGCAAATTATTTGCATGTATAAGAAATACAGGTTTTGTGTTTAATGAGTAGAAATGTACTTAGAGCTGGAAGTTGAAATCTGAAACAATACATTTTTCTGCCCAAGTTCTTTATCTGTTTCATTTGAATCACAGATGGGTTGCTTATCTTAATTCCTAATGTATGACATGGGAATACTGGTACCTCTTTCTTTTCTATTTTCCTATTCTGCAAGTGGAAAGGAGGCAGAGTTCTATCCTTGAATTTTTGTGAGAGTTTCAGAATGTTTTAAGAAGTGACACTCTTTAAGTGGCTGTTCCAACAAAGATCAGCTGTACCTTCCCCAGCACCCTCCCGCCACCCCCCCAAAAATTAGCTGCACCTTGTCTTTGGCCCTCTCGTGAATTACACTCAGCCACTAGAATGACTTCTTTATGTGACTTTATCACTTTCCAGACTGAGTTTTGTAAAAAAAAAAAAAAATACATTTAATAGTCTTACACATTGATGAGGGGAGGGGGAATCTTAAAAAAAAACAAATATACACACACAGCTTCAAAGTGATTGTTGTACTCTCTGTCCTTCTGCTTCATAGTTTGTTGGTCACCTCCATGGGGCACATAAAATTGACAGATTTTGGATTGTCCAAGGTGGGACTAATGAGCATGACCACTAATCTTTATGAGGGTCATATTGAGAAGGATGCTCGAGAGTTCCTGGATAAACAGGTAAGCTGGGATGCTGTTCTGCTCTACAGAGAAATACAAAGTACAGTGTTGCCAGTGAAACTCTGAAAACACTTACGGCAGCCATATTTACCTCAGTGCTGGTGGTTTCGATGTCTGTATAAGCCTTACATTTAATAAAGTGCAAATTGCTCCCATTTGTCTCTGCGGGCTTCTTTGAACTGTCCACTCCCTCCACATTCTCCCCCCAGCATTATGGTCTATTAGCAAGACGAACGATCTAATTGCACACAAGTGAGAGTGTGAGAGAGACAAATGGAAAACTGTTTTTGTAAGGAATTCGGGAGTCTCAGTAGAGTACTCGTGAAACTCATGGTGCATTCTACAATCACGGATGCTAAAATCCGAGCCATGGCCCATTTCCCTTTAAGCATGCCTCATTACCATGTGCCCGCAATCTGTTCTTTGTAAAGTTACTTAAGGTAAACACATCTCTACTGTCGTCCTTTTATGAAATAATCAGGGTGTGAATCCATTTGGTCATATTAATAATAAAATTATCTCTGATAGTGACAGATTAAAAATGCATTATTATTTCCAATATAAGGATTTTACGCATTTCAGTATTTAAAATAAGTGAAACTACCAAACAGGGTCAGAGTCTCAATTTGAAAGTAAACATTACACATAATTTAACATTCAAGCAGAACTGTAGACTTCCCTTCTTCAGGATTAAACTGCTAAATTGCCTTGGTCTCGTAGAAACATGTAATTGCTGTTCTTAAGGTCTTTGTATGGGGCTGTGTAGTTGAGCAGGTGCATTTGAGGCAAGATAATTGTTTAGTCATCTTGCTCGTTGTAATTCATGTCCAGTATTCCAGTCACTCTAATATTGCAATCATCTTTCAGGTCTGTGGCACACCTGAATACATTGCCCCAGAAGTGATTCTGAGACAGGGCTATGGGAAGCCTGTGGACTGGTGGGCAATGGGGATCATCCTCTACGAATTTCTGGTTGGCTGTGTACCATTCTTTGGGGACACTCCAGAGGAGCTATTTGGACAAGTCATCAGTGGTAAATATCATCTGGAGTTATCATTAAGCCACTCCTGGGAAGCAGCTATTTAATGTGAATCTGTTGAGTGTCACAGTTTTCACTACTAAAATCTTAACCTTTATCAAACAGTTGAGCCAACATTTTAGAAGAACTCACTCATCATAGCGCAGAAATGACTTTCACAATCTCAAGAGAGCAATGTGTGTCGAAAATTGATCTGAGAAAGTTTCGTTAATGTGGAATTTGGAAATGTGCTAGTGATGTTATCCAACTTGTATTGTGTGCTTTTTTGTGTGAAAGAAATTGATGTGGGATTTCCAAGTGATTTAATTGTCGTCCAGTCTTTCTTTTCCATAATAGGAAAGTTGCACCAGGGAAGAAAAGGTTAATGTGAGTAACATTTACATAAATGGGAAAAAATGGCTAATGGCACAATGAAGAAATTAAGAAAAATGTAATAAACCCTAAAACAAATGTCTACCAAATAATAAATAATGAGAATGGGAAGGAAGCAAATTGAATCCACAGATTGTTAATGATTTCATTGGTAGTTGTTATGGTGTAATGTTATTTCTGTAACAGCTGTTCATCTTTCATTTAAAATTCAATAACCTTTAGATCTTACCCTGTGAGCTGACCCTAACTATTGTTATGCGGCTTGTGGCAAAGCTAAATGATAATTAAATAGGATCTATCACTACCCTACCTGCTGATTTTGTAAATTTCCCTGAAGCAGAGATCAAAGAGGCCTCTCTTCCTGAAACTTTGTCAGGCATCAGTGACCGCTCCACTTCTAGTCTGTTCTGGACTGTGCTAGCATGGGCCAGCAACAGAAATATGGAAAAATTCATTTTGCATATGAGGAACCTCTTAATCACAACATTATTTCCTAACACTGACTCTGCAAGCCAGGCATATTTGTAAACTTTAACAAAGTAGATTTGTGAGTTGCCTGCAGTGTCTAACCCCTTTATACAGTATCTGAGCTGTTTATGGATTTATAACTAGGCTGTTTTCTGACATACTAAGGCCTGAATGGCAAGGGGAATCAACTGTTTAATTAACACAAGCAGCAAATGCTGGCTTTGTTCTCGATGCCTTACGGCTCAGTTGCATATTCATGTTTTATTTTCTAAATCAGATTTAAACTGCAGCCGAGGAAGCTAGAGGCAGCCACATACAGAAATAACTCATGTTTTTATTGCATTTCCACACATGCAAGCACACACACACACACACACACACACACACCCCTATCTTCAGGCAAAGTCCTTTAGACTGAGAACATATTCTGATATTTATGACAGATTTTAAAGACTCCCATTATGATGATCACTTGGGGTATTTCTTTTCTTATTCTTCAATCTTAGCATTTTGGCTTCTCCTTTGTCTCTTAGAAATATTTTTTGTAAAATAACTTTTTTACTTCTTGGAGCTGAAGAACTCTGGCCAAATTCTCAATTAAGGACAGAAGGGGAAATCTTACTCTAACGCGCACCCCACAAATAGACCTGAAACGCAGGTGTTGAGCGTTTGTCATATTACATCCTCTTAATAACCAGAAGGGGCACTTGTTAGGAGCCAATTCTGGCAAAGAAATATGAATCCAAAATGCAGATGACTGACATTGCTTACTGAGACATTCTGTGCCCAACCTGTAGGCAGCTGTACTGTTCATGTCTTGTAAACTAATGCTGCTGAACTTGAGTGTGCATAAGGAGTCAATTGAAGCTCTTAAAATGCAGACTCTGTTTGAGCAGGGCTAGGACGGAGCCTAAGATTCAGCATTTCTAACCAGTGCCCAGCTGATGTCCATGTTGTGGGCCTGGACTACTCTGTGGAAAAGCTATAAACACTACTTTTCTTCTTTCTAGATGAAATCAACTGGCCTGAAAAGGATGAGGCCCCACCGCCAGACGCCCAGGATCTGATCACCTTGCTTCTCAGGCAGAATCCCCTGGAGAGACTGGGAACAGGTTAGAGCAGTGTGTTTTGATCCTGCCAGTAGGCAAGAAACGACGTCTCCGTGGAGCAGTCTGAGGCTTTCGTGTTTTGCATGAGTCTAGGCAACATCTGTTAGTCTGTGTAGGACACACCTACAGCACATTATAGCAATATTATTTGGGATTTTGTTTTCCTGCTCAGAGCAGCGTAGACATTTCAAGGGATAGTTATTGTTTGTCTTTGTGTTTTTGCAGAGCACAAATTCTTAATTCATCTCAATAAATTAATCCCAAAGGCACATGCAACTTTTCGGTCCTGAAAAACATGCATCTTCAGTAATTTGAAAGAGAGAAATAGATCTGCGGAGCTCTTTTCTGTTTTTGTTTTTAATACATGTTTCCATGAGAATGTGACCTGGCAGGCTACTATCCTTAAGCTTTGAAATGGGTTATCAGTACGCAAACTAATTACTAGAGACCGGTGCCTGGAGTTGAACCAAGCTGTCCTATAGTGGCTATCAGCACCCAGACCCAGGAAAGAGAATTAAAAACATTTGCTTTTCAAGAAAAAGGAGATAGTAGATTTGTTTCTTGCCGATTATTTTTCCTGACTTTTCTGCTGGCAGTTTTATGTTTCCTTTTCTTCCCTGTAATCTGAGTAGACAGACCTGAGAGATTCCAGTACAGAGTCCAGAGCCAGTCCAGTCTGCCTGAGTATATGCATATGTTTTTAGCAGTCTAAAATAGTAAATATAAACACACATACTCTAGTCAGTATCCATAACTTTCATTAGTGAAAATTGTTGGTTTGGTGGGTTATTTCATTCTACTCTATTTTAATAGAAATATCAAAAAAGACTGATGAAATAATTCCCTTTTCAAGAAAAAAAAAATCACTTGCCACAGTTCCAAATATTTGTATTACTGTCCACCCTCACCCAGATTCCTGTTAGAGGGATCTAGTCTCGCTTGCTTATGGAATGCTGCGTTACTAGAGTTGATGATAACTCACCGCAGTGAACCTGTGGCACGCGTGCTGCAGGGGGCTCTTTGGTATTATTAAAAGCTCTAAAAGGTTTGCCGTCAGTGCTGCGTCAGAGCAGGGGTCAGTAAACTACAGCAGCCATAAACGACAGCAAGTCTGACCCATTGCCTGTTTTTTTAAATAAGGTTTTACTGAAACACACGACAATAAATACCCTTTCATTTAACATGTTATCCGTGGCTGTTTTCATGCTATCGCAGCAAAGTTGGGTAATCATGACAAACTGTATGGTCTACAAAGACTAAACTATTTACTGCTTGGTCCTTTACACAAAAACTTTGTAGACTCTGGACTAAAGAATCCAAGAAGGTTTAAAATCAGGGCTTAGCTGGGAAACGTTTATGAGCTGAGCCTTTTAGTAGAGTCCCTGTCCCTTAGCATTTTTCAGTGCTTTGACTTCAAAAGCCAATGTCAGTCAAAGTCAAGGGTGCAAACTGTGGACTCAGACTGCCCCAGTTTGAATCTGGACAGTGTTACCAAAGGCAGATGCCTCCTTTCCTCCGCTGTGAAAAGGAGTGTCTAGTAACGGCACCTTCACATCATTGTGAGAATACAAAGAGGTCATCCAGGAGCAGGCGTGCTGCTGCCCCTGCCGCTGTGGATTTTCTGCACATCCAGTCCCACGCTTGCTTTCTGGACATATGAGACATAGCGTGATGGTGGTACCCCTATCTTTGAGCCAGCCGTACTCCTTCAGCCAAGTGTTTTCCGTTTCTTCCCACCCTCTTTGCTCTTCCACTTGTCTGAGGTGTTGAACGAACTTGTTATTTTCCCACCCTCTGTGGCCTGCAGTCAGATTTGCTTTCTGCTTCAAGAGAGAAGAGTAGCTGTCAAAGAAATGGTGTCAAGACTATGTATGGGGCAGAGTTTTACAGAGTGATTTTTACTCACTTGAGCTATGTAGAAGCATTGACGTTTTAAGATTGCCCTGTGATCATACAAATACCGATGTAGATGTCCTGTTCAACTGACCCAGAGAAATGGCCTCCTAAGAGCTGATTAAAAATGGATTGGAGTGGGCACACCATTTCACAGGGAGACTCAAAAGTCCTGAGCCCTTCGGTGTCTAATTGTCAGTTTAGAGAGATTTTCCCCTTGGAATTCTGCCCTTTTCCCTCCTCCAAGAAAGCTTGGATCCCTAAGTAAGTGTGACTTAATCAAACAGGGCTGTGATGACGGTCAGCGCGTGCATGTCTGTGTGTCATATGCTGCAAGTTATTTCTCAGCACATTTTCCCATTGACTGCTACTTTCAATCTTTTCAGAATCTGACAGATTGAGGAACAAATCCCCTAGCAGAACTCCAAAAGAGACATTTAAAAGATCCTGCCCAAGCTCTGAGTTTTGTCAAGAAATGATTGCCAAACAGGCAGGTCCACCATGATGGGTCCCAGGAGGGGCCTGGAGAATGGGAGCGAGGGTCCTGCAGGCCTGCCGTGCTGCTTCTGGTGACAGCATTTTGTGTTCGATGCATATTTAGTAGGCAAAATAATGCACCATGAAAATGTGCAAATGCACATTTACCCAAGAGACAAGAGAGGCTGAGAAAAAGGGTGCGAAGAACATAATGGATGTTTAAGAAATTTTCACGAAAGGAGATAAAACTCAAGGGAAAACAGTCATGCCAAAACATAACTTGGAGTTTGGGACCTCACTCTACTTGAACAATACTCACAAACTTATACAGAGTTGAGCAGCAACCTGGAATGCTGGAATTTAGAGCGGCTCAGATGTGGGAGCTACCTGAGTACCAGCTGCAAGATCTCTAGCAGTTTCTTCATTGCTCTTGTTCTCAGTTTCCTAGTCTGTGACAATGAGCATGGATTAACCGGAGGAGTAAATGCAGATATGATCATGACAGTATCTAGTATATTGGCCCAGTGCATAATAGGAGTTCAAGAAATAATCAGTTTCTCCTTTCTTCCCTTCCTGGTGAATTCTTGAGAAGAGCTCTCATTCCATGAGTGCTTTATATTTAGCTCATCATGCTGTCACCTGCACTTTTACCAGCAGTTTGATCCAGAGGTCATTTCCCCTTTGATCCTTTTCTTGCCCTCACTCCTTAAGTATATATGAAACAGGATCCACTGATAACCAACTTTTTCTCAGTGGGCATGCAGGCCAAAGAGCGAGAAGTGTGAGCTAGATCCCCAGTGGGCCATGACTCCTTGGGGAGCACCCATTTGTCTGTCACCACAGAAAGGAAGCGGAAGTTCTCATCCACTCGGGTCCCAGAGGGGAACAGGAGGGAAGGCAGGGCAGTGGGTGTGGCCTGGAAGGGCTGTGTGAGCCCTGGGCCTTACAGAAACCATTTCTCTGGCCAAAGCTGAGCAGCCCAGAATGTCAGAGCTGTGTCACTCCTGACAAGGCCCCACGAGCAGCAGCTGAAGTGCTGGCCATTGTTGGGCGGTGGAGCCACAGCCAGGCTAGAGTCCAGAGGTCTGTGTCACGGGCTGCTCGCCAGGCCTGGTTCTGTGGCCTCCATTGTCACCGTGGTCAGGGGCTTGGATGGGGAAACGTGTAAGCCCACTTAGCTTTTGTATCCTGCTTCTCCAAGTGAAAGAGCAGCAGAGGAAAATGACACTGCCACCTATATTGGAGGATGTGGACTGGAGCCAGATGAAAGCCAGGATCTATGGTGGACTGGAGGAGGAGGAGGAGCAGAGGTGCTGTGGCAGTCATGTGAACTCCCTCAGCTCCCTGCTGGTAACTGTGACTTCATTTCAAAGGGATGCAGGACAGATGATGGGAGGGCAGTACACCAAAGCATGCCTCCTCCTCGTGTGGGAGTGGGACCCTAGCACTGAGGTTGGGCTTTGGTGCTTTTAGACAGACTAGGTTTAGCCCCTCTCATCCTCATCCTGTGGGGGGTCTTAGGCCAGCGTGCTTTACTACTTTTTGTCAGTTTCCTCCATTTCCTAAAAATGGAGTTGATAATGCCTACTTTGTGGGGTTATTTTCAATAATTTCATTAAAGGAAAGAACAGCATCTATTGCAGTACCTGGCATAAAATTGGCCCAGAAATCATAGCTGCTCTTGCTACTGCTGTGGACTCAGTGTTTTACTAGAAAGATGGCAAACACCTGGAGAGAGTCTTGGAAAAGGATTCTAAGCCAAGCCTTTGTAAAGAAGCCATCCTCCCCTCTTCTGGGTGATTCCCCTTACTTTGCTCTCCTTTCTACATGCCCTTGTTTTCAGAACACCAGTTTCCCCTGGCTGGGTTTATAGCTAGAGCTGAAATTGAGCCACATATTTGAACTACACAGAATGGAGCCATCCTTCTTCCCCCAACCAAGACCCACAGCCCATTTCCCATCGAGCTTGCATTTCTCCTCCCCTTGTACCCCACAGAGGACAGGATGAGAGGCATGATGACCACTGCAGGATAAAAGCATTTACAGTACAACTAGAGGAGATCTCCTGGCAGAGAGGCTGATTAGACCCTGGTATTACTCTTCTGAGAAATCTCTATTCCTAGTACCTTTTCAGGATCATGTCTTTGTTATTTGTCTGTCAGTGGTGTATGTACTTGTGGCAAGGCCAGGGCCCGATTCGCCTGTATGATTTTATATGAAGTGTACCACCTTCTCTTTATGTGGGGGATAGCGTTAATATTTTTGATGCAGCCTCCTCTTCAAAAACTACTCTATAAAACCCTTAAACTGAATTTAAAACATTTTATATAATTGTGCTCCTGTGCTGACTTGGCAGAAAGAAGCCTAAAACTCAGGAAGTGTGAGTGATTGTTATTGGATGCATTATGAATCTGTCAAACAGGTTTGTCAGTTCCTTCCTCAAGAATCTAATCCACAGAACCTGATTCCTACGTATGTTAATGAGCAGCCCAATAAACTTGAATGGTAACCATTACATAGTATTCTGGAAAAATTCATCATTATTAACCTGACCTCTGGAGGAAATATTGCTGTGAACACATTTTGCACCTTGTTAGAATTTTTCTGGGTTTGTAATGAGTGAGTCCGCTCTGGGCCAACATGCATCTGTGTCCCCAGGTTCAACATAATGTGATTTTAAGTGGCCGCATCATTAACCTTTGAAAAATGGAGGAAGTCGTGGAAAAATTAACCAAGAAAAACTGTGCCATAGCAACGGCTGCCAGCAAAATCAGATCTCCTGCTGATAAATTAGGGGAAATTTTTTTTCCAGTTTTGGTTGCAGAATGAAAATGTATGACTCCCACGATGATGTCTTCATTTTTCTGCTGATGAGTTTCTTCAGTTGTCCTTAAGCCTGGTGTCTACCCGGCTTGGAGGGTGGTTCACCACTCTGCTCTCATCTCCCTCTCCCCCTGCAGGTGGTGCGTACGAAGTCAAGCAGCATCGCTTCTTCCGTTCGTTAGACTGGAACAGTTTGCTGAGACAGAAGGCAGAATTTATTCCCCAACTGGAATCCGAGGATGACACAAGTTATTTTGATAGTATGTGCATTATCTGACATAAGACACTGTTTGGCCTTTACTCTGTAAAATACCATCTCAACTTCTGAGGCTTCTTCCCATCTCATACCCTGCGAGTTCTTAAACAAAATGTTGCTTGGATGCAAAAACTTGTAATGACAAATCACTAAATGGAAGGGTGATATTCTGAATAATTACAACTGTTCTTACATATTTCTCTGCAGCTCGGTCAGAGAAGTATCACCACATGGAAACTGAGGAAGAAGACGACACGAATGACGAAGACTTTAATGTGGAAATAAGGCAGTTTTCCTCGTGTTCACACAGGTTTTCCAAAGTGAGTGGAATGGGGCATGGGCCTACAGAGTGTCTGGGACAGCTGGTATCCTCAGCAGCTGGATGGGATGGTAAAGCCACCTCCTTTTGTGTGGCTTGAGTTTTCTTGTGCTTCAGATTCCTCATCCTGATCTGTTTTCGAGGCCTAAGTTGGCAGCAGTCATCTGTTTGTGACGGCTGTTCATGTGAGGAACTTGCTCGTGTGTCTGTCCATCTAGCTTAGAGCCAGGCTGTCCAGCCCTCACCCCATTCTCTCATCTTACAATGAAGAATGTGAGCTTCCTGGGTGCAGAGGCCCTCCTGGCATCACACTGAGTACAACCCAAGGAGAAGACCCACTCCTTGATGTAAGCCGAGATACTTAGGGACGGCTGAAAGTCACTTATACCAGTAATAGAAATTGTAAGTTATATCGGAAAAGCTTAGGACGCCAAGCTAGAACTTTGGAAATGGTGGAAGATAATAAAAACTGATACTTGAGAAAGATGCCTTTTACTGACAGTGGTAAGATTAACCAACCAACCACCACTGGAGGAAAAAAAAAAAACAGTTTTGAGACAAGGTAGGGCCCTAGGAAAAAGCAGAAATAAACCTAGAGGGCCCCCTACCTCCTGTTCGCCACTTTCCATTGCTACCTATTTTCAGTTGCCATGGCATTTTGCATGATTATTGTTTAGCTTTCCTGTAACGTTTTGTGGTGGTAAAGTGCTCTGTAGCTTTTTGTAGGCAATTACCTAGAATGCGTCTGGAAATTGGCCAGTGCTGTCCTCTGTATATTTAGAGGAACAAAACAGAGGTAGAGATTGCCCTACAGGGGGCGGTAGCAACTCTGTCAGAAGCTGTGCTAACACTAAATGGGTGCTACTGTTTCTTCCATTTTTCCTGGCTCCTGCTCCTTAGCCTGATCTTTTCTTCTGAATCCCAGTAGACTGTAGGGGCTGGCGTGTGTGTAAGGGTTGGGGGGATTCTCATGAGAGCAGCAAGCAGCTGAGTAGGGCGGAGGCTTGTGCTCCCCACACTGGGCTCTCGGCACCCCCTCTTTTACCTGCAGTCTTTGCTATGAGATGACAAAGGTTGAGAAGTGGGCTGAGACTTTGGGTTTACCTGAGCTCTGATCCCCTGCAGGGAGCTCAGTACCAACATAGGAAGCTCCCGGACTGCGTAGCTCATTTGTATGCCAAACAAGTGTCCAGTTCCTATAACCACGCGTGTGCTGCAGCCCTGCCTTCTCCCCGTGGACTTTCCTGCCCCCACTCAATTCTAGGAACAGATAATTTATTCTCCTCTTTGCATTCAATTTCAATTCATTTTTCTCCTTCCTACCCCTGACTGGTGGCCATTACACCCTCTTTTCTCTGTTATTTTCTTTTTCTGATTGACTTCATGGTTAAAAAGTAATCTAAGATGTGCATTGATCCCAAGGCCTAGAAACCCCAATGCATGTATGGATTTTTGTTTGCAGATACGAAGTCCATGAAATATGGTGAGAGAGCTCCCTACTCCAAACACACGTGCGTGCATGCGCACGCGCGCGCGCGCACACACACACACACACACACATTATCTTGGGATATAAGTAAACATCATTGCAAGTATTTTCTGAATATGTGATCCTGGTTCCAATTTTAGTCACTCTATCATTTTTTTTCCCAAGACTTGGAGCTTTTTTCCTGACAAGCTTTTCCTAGAAGATATTAATAAGCACTGATTATTTGCCTTGCAGGTTTTCAGCAGTATAGATCGAATAACTCAGAATCCAGGAGAAGAGAAAGAAGACTCTGGAGACAAAACCAAAAGCACAACTTTGCCATCCACGGAAACATTAAGCTGGAGTTCAGAATATTCTGAAGTGTACGTGAGGTGTTTTTTCAGTGCAGTCACAAGCAGCACCCAAGAGGACGGTGGTTCTTGAACGGCAGGGAGCATCGGAATCCTGGGGCGGGGCAAGGGGTGTGTGGAAACACAGGCCCTGCCCACCCCCAGGGTCTGATCCCACAGCTCTGAGTCCTAAGCATACACCTTTGAAATGAGTTTCCTGGTCACGCTGATGCCACCAATAGGTACCACATCCTCGGAACCTTCAGAACCATACCTTAAGAACTAGATGTGTTTGGGTTAGGGTTATCCAAATCCCATTTTTACCTGGTTTCTTCCAAAATTTGCCAGTAACACAAGTTCCTAGAGTGTATTCATGACTCTGTTTTTGTTTTCAATCAAGGCAACAGTTATCAACTTCCAACTCTTCAGATACTGAAAGCAACAGACACAAACTCAGCTCTGGCCTGCTTCCCAAGCTGGCTATTTCAGCAGAGGGAGAACACGATGAAGCAGCCCCCTGTCCCAGAGATCCCCATGTGGAGCCGGAAAAGCCCCCCCTTCCTCCTGAAGAGTGTGCTCAGGAAGAGGCGGAGGTCACCACCCCAGCCAGCACCATCAGCAGCTCCACCCTATCAGGTAAGCCCCTGGGAATCACGGCCACCCGCATGTGCCGCACCCCTGACGGGTGCCTTCGAGTTGGAGTCCAGAACCAGCCTGGCTAGGCGGCTAGGATGGGTGTTTTGTGCTCCGTGGCCCACCTCATAGGACTAAGGGACCAGCTTCTGAGAACTCTGGTCAGCTGTCTCAGACGCCTCCCTCAGTGCTTGGCTATACAGCCAACTCTGACTGTGGAGCTGGTCTTCACATCCCAGCCAGCTTCCAGGGCGACTTTGGTGGCAGTCAGAAGTTGTGAAGGGAGAGTGTCTTGTTGGTGTAAAGGTTCATTTTAAGGGGTTGCATCCAACTCAGAGTTCAGAGCAAAGGACAGTATCAAACAGTCAGATCATCAAAATTGCTCTTGCAAATGTCTCAGCTCACCTCCAAGGGACAGTATAAAGCCAGCTTCTCCTGTAGCACTGAACTGGATGGTGGTTTACTTGAAGGGGGTCATGGGGTCACACTGTGCAAAGCGGCTTTCCACACGTTAGACTCACACTGATCATGGTGAGATGCCTGTGCTATGATGCCAGAGGAGGGCGAGGGAGTCGGAAACACCAGGACGGTTTCTGGTGGTGTCTTAGGAGCATGTGGAGTAAGCTCTGCAGACCAAAGGTCCTTCCCAGTCTGTGGGTCTCTGAACTAGGGGACCGAGAGGTGCTGCCACCTGTGGGAGAGGCAATTGAGGACTTGAGCCTTTTCTCTGACAGTACTTTTCATGCTACCTTTGTGTGAAGTAGTATCTTCACAAGTATTCAGAGTGCTTCCTGTTTCACTCTACTTTGCTGGCTTTAATAATAGAGGTAGGCAGGCGTGGTGGTACACACCTATAATCCCAGCACTCAGGAGGCTGAGGCAGGAGGATCACTGAATTTGAGACCATCCTGGGCTATATAGTGAGTTCAAAACCAGCCTGAACTACTTAGCAAGACCCTGTCTCAAAACAAAAAAAATGGAGGTATCCACTTTAGATGATCTAATTTGCACTTCTTCAGAATGAGTCTATTATGTGCTTTAAAATATCACTTGGTATATAAAAATTTTCTGCACAACATACCCTTCTATAGAGCAGTGTACATTTATGCTTTTTCAAACAGTAAAACATGAATATGGTAGAGGATTGCTGTAATAAATGCTTTTGTTCAGCCATGTTGATAACCATAATGATTCCAAGATTTTTCCAATATTTTTACAGTACTCAGGTATTTTTACACTAACCAAATCATGTGTATTTTTTAAGAGCATCATGAAAAAATTAAACTTTACAAGCTCAGCCTCACTAAAATGTTTGTATCTGTGCAGCATCAGATATGCTAATAGCTGATAGTGGTGAAAAATAATGTTGGGTTTTCTTTTCTCTCTTTCCTCCTCAGTTGTTTCCACATTGGACAGGAGGTGTCATTAAGTCTAAATATATAGGCAAGAGAGGAGCAATGTAGCAGTCATGCGGAGGGAGTATCCTAATCTAAGGTCCCTGCTCGGTGTTAGCTCATCTGGGTACTCAAATCAGTATAGATCTTGGTGTTTTATATTCCTGGTTACAGAGATCTCTGTCTAGGTCTTGCTTATCTTGCCCTAGAATACGCTTACCTCCACTGAAAATGTACTCTTACTGTGGTGAATTGTTTACTCTTAGTATCTTCAGCCCACTCAGTATCAGGAAGGTAGGAGGCGAAGTGTCTAAATAGTTGATTGATTACTTTCATAATTTAAAAAAATCTGTGTGGGTCCTGGCATGCATTTTGATTGACAGACTCAAACCACCTTCCCCTCCCCCCCATACATACACTAAAAATAATCAAAGATCTTGGGGCCTGTACAAAATAGAGAGATGAGCTGATTTGCCTATAGCCAAGGGTAATTAGGGAACCTGGAAACTGTGACTGTAGTAAAATTAAATTTGATTTTTATATTGCTCCACCATCAAAAAGAAGGAACCCTTGACATTTAGAGAACATTAAGGTGACATTATCCATCATTGGCAGAAAGGCAACACACACTTGTATGCGGTGCTGTGAATGAGATGGCAGAGGCAAGAGAGAGGGATGAGAGAAGACTGCATACCCACACTGGCATCTACAGAAGTACAGCGTTATACCTGGTTCTCTTTTTTCATAACTACATTGTACTTGAACCCCTGAAAAGTCGTGGAATAGTAGAAGCGGTGTTCATACGCACCCGGCAGTCAGTCACTGTAAAGAGATTCAGTTTTTCATTTTACATTTGTCAGTGATCTCATCTAAGTCCAACTAGAAAGAGAGAGAGAATGAGTTAGTCACCCAGAAGGATGCTGAAGTTTTGTGAGATGACATTTTTAACTTGGGAAGCAGTTTTGATCAAGGCCTCTGAGCAGCCGATTTTTTTTTTTTTTTTAAGGAAATGGGCTGGATACATTGCTAAATGAGAATGTGCTTAGCATACAGGGGTCGAAAGATTGTTTCTGTCCCCTTCCATTGGCCAGATGAGTATTACAGTACTGGAAGTCCATGAACCTTCTCTTGGATATGTAGCATATTAGATGCCCCTGATGAATGCTGTCCCACACCCAGCCTCCCAAGTCTGAGTTCACTCGGCTTTAACCAGAGCTGGGAGGCCTATGCCACCTCCCACCCCAGGGCCAGAACAGAGCTGTCGAGGGAGCTCTGGATCAGTGTAACGAAAAAGTTACATCAAATCAGGCCAGCTCTTTCCTGGGCAAAGAAAGCAGTCAGCACTTTCAAATATGCTGGCTGGCCTTTCAATGGATCGTTTATAATAGTATTACAGACTCTGTGTGGACTGTGGGTCTTAGGATGATAATAGGGTTAATGATTTTTAAGCATTAGACAGAATTGAGGAATTATATCTATCTCATAAATCTACAACTCATGAGATGAGCATGGCCTCTTCTGGTAGACAAAAATGTTTTACCAGTGATTTTTTTTTTTTTAAAGGAAAAGCAAATAGAAAACTGCCAACCTGGGGAATAAGGAGGAGGAGAAACCCAAACAGGCAGCCACTCAGCTTGTGTCTCAGGGACTAAGCCTGGTGCCCGCCTAGGCGCTGTCTCCACCCCGGCCTCTGTCCTGGAGGCCCGAATGTCTTAATTTAAAAATAACTCCAGTTTATATTAAGGGCTAACACAATCACAACTAAGAAGGAGTGACTTAGAGGGGACGGATGAGACCCCTGGGAAGATGACACGCGGTCTAGATTAAAAGCCCAGAAGATGAAATGAGCCAAGTAGCAGGCTGTGTCTTGTCCTTTGAAATTTGCAGGAGCATAGAGCAAAGGTGACAGACAGCAAAGTCAGGGGAGATGCTCTTGAGGCACCGTGTAAGTTCCATGCCCTGGCCTGGGTGAGATGTGCCCGAGAGGGCGGCAGGGGAGGACACAGCCAGAGCCTTTGTGGTGATTAAATGATGGCCCTGTGTCTAAACTGTCAACAGCATGGATGAGCACCCCAGAGTCACGGCGTGGAGAGCGTGGTCACGGCGTCCCTAAGGCAGGATTGTGTTCACTGCAAGGCCTCCCACAGTGCGGCTGGGGGAGGAGGGTCATCTCTGTGTGGGTTCCCAAGTACAGGTTGTAGCAACTAATTTATTCCTCTAGTTCAGTGAACTCATCGGTTGAGAATTTAACAGACCCATTAGAAGGAGAACAAAGTCTGAATGGACACCTCTCCCATCTCTTCTTCCTCCGTGTCCCTTTTCTCAAACCAGTCATGTGTTTTCCGTGTTGACCTAACACTGTATGGACCTAAGAGCCATGTGGGAGTACATTTCCAGCGTTTGTCCTTCTTTCTGTCTTCCCGTCTCCACCTGTGCTATCCTAAATTTTCCTGAATGTGTTTATCCCTTCTTCTTTGTATACAGTTGGCAGTTTTTCAGAGCACTTGGATCAGATAAATGGACGAAGCGAGTGTGTGGACAGTACAGATAATTCCTCCAAGCCATCCAGTGAACCAGCTTCTCACATGGCTCGGCAGCGCTTAGAAAGCACAGAAAAAAAGAAAATCTCGGGGAAAGTCACAAAGTCCCTTTCTGCCAGTGCTCTGTCCCTCATGATCCCAGGAGGTAGAGAGACATCTCCTGCATGACATTGTGTGATTTGTGCATGTGGTCCCCACTGCCCTCCCCCAATGTGGAATGCTGATTGAGATGCAGGGTGACTCCAAGTAGCCAGGTGGCCCAGTGAGGCTGCTTCCAAGGACCTCGGGGCCGCCAAAGAGCCCGCGTGGTCGCTCGGGTCTCACTTTCTGTGTCAGGGAATGACAGAGGCTTCCTGCCCACGCAGCCTTATTTCTTTTCTTGTCTTTCTCCCTTCACATTAAATGATAAATTTCTTTCCCTGAAATATTTTTTTCCAAAAGAAAAAATAATTTTTTCCTCTCCAGACTACGCATCTTTTATGTACTTTACAGAGCTGTTTATAGCATCTCTGTTGGGAAGCCAAGTTGAGCTTTTCTTATCTAATTAATGAGAAAATAGACACAGAGAACGTAAGCTTTTTATTTCTGGCGATTCCCAAAATCACAGACAGCCTTTAAATGAGATTTTGCCAACCCTGTCAGTTGAACTGTGCTTCCTGCTACCAGGAGTCAAATCATTCTCTGGCCTGTTTTGGAAAATCGGGCTTCATTATGGTTTTGTTGAATTGCTATATTTTTCCACAAGCTGGTTTTGCCTCTGCTGATCATCAAGTGTGTCATGATCCCACTGGCAGAGATGAAATCTACACCCTGGTGGTTGTGACATCATTCAAATGACAGCAAGAGTAGAAGTGGCAACTGAATTATGTTGCAGATGGTTTGTATTTAGAAGAATACAGACCGTGTATAAAAGAGATTGTTTACATCGTTCAGTTTCTTGTGTAGAAAGAAATTTGATATAAACAGATGCTCACTTGGGTACAGTGCTCGGTCTGGCAGATTCCATTTGGGGGAGGCATTCCCTTGAGCACCACAGAGCAGACACCTCACGCCCATCCCACAGGACCCCTCGGCACACTGAGGTGTGGCCCCAGCACGGCTGCACGCCAGGGAAGGTAAGTGTGGCGTGGTTCAGTCCTCTTTCGAAAGCAGGTGGGACAGCGCACACTTCGGCAAAGCAGGCAAACTGTAAACTGTGGGGAGATCAGAGAGAACAGCACAAGGGAATTCAGTTGCGTCTGTGCCTGTTCTGTCCTCCCTGTGGTGTGTTAGGAAGTTCCCTGCCCTCCAGCCTGCCTCTGCTCCTGGCCTTTTGATTAGAGAACAGCAAGGTGCCCTGTGAGGTCAGGGTGAGGCGCATGAGGGTAATGACACCAGCTTCGCTCTCCCTTCCCCAGCCCAAGACTCAGAACATGGGGAGCGTGGCCAGCGTGGGGCTCGCCCTACCCCGGGGAACCTCCCGAAACACCACACACCTTGTGGCCTGGGGCCAGTGAAGCTCACAATTAAAACTCAGCACGCTCTGTGGATTATTCTGCCTTTTCTGAAACACACACATACACACAGAGAATGCCGTAGGACCAGTTAAGGTTCACATGGGTGGAAGAGTCACATGAACTGCAAACTGGGAGTATATTTGTGTCTCAGTCTGCTCAGGCTGCTGCAACAGAATTTATTGTTCACGGCCCTGGAGGATGGGTGCCCAGAATGGAAACACCAACAGAGCTGGGGTCTAGGAGGGCTGGTTTCTCGTAGATGGACCCTCTGATGTGTTCTCCCAGGCGGGAGGTAAGCAGCTGCCTCGGGCCCATTTATGACCTAATCACTCCCAAGGGCCCCAGTTCTCAACACCGGCACCCTGGGGTATCACAGGATATTTGAGGGAGAGAGACGTTGAGGACATTGCAGTTTGCGTATAAAACAGTAAAACTGGTCTCTTGGAGTATGAACTGAGTTGCTCTTAAAATTTCTCAGTCTTACCTGCTTTATCCTAGAAACCACATTAGATGTGCAGATAATATATACAATCAGTTATAACCATAGTAACGAGTCCTTCTTTTATGGAGGTGTTGCCACATTTGTGCTGTCTGGATTAAAATTTGTTAATACGAGTTCAGTGACATTGCAAAAAGTATCTGGTAGATTCACCATTGCTTTTTGGTCATATGCTCAGAAAAGACTGTTGAATTAGTTTAGTGTAAGATTTGGAGTCCAGAATCTTTCATTATAGTACATGCAGTCTTCTACACATCTGCACATGGTTCAAATACTTGCACTTATAATTTCTTTATTTAGTTGGATAAAAATATCACAGCCAGAAACGAGTGAATCTGTCTTTTAATTAGTGTAGTGGACTAAGAAACCGTGACTTTATAATATTCAGTGACAAATTAGTTGCAATAGAAACACTGCTGACATTTCCTTGACAGTCTTCAGCTTTTTGCATAAGTTTGCACTGTTTCTTCCCTGTCTTGCATTGGAAGCATACGGGTCTGTTCTGCGGCTGTGCTCCCAATCCGGCAGGCTCCCTGGAGGGCTGGCGGCATGGACGCTGGTGTGGCCAGGGTCGGCCGTGACAGCCGGCTTCTCCGTTGCAGATATGTTTGCTGTGTCTCCCCTGGGAAGCCCGATGTCTCCCCACTCGCTGTCCTCAGACCCTTCTTCTTCACGGGATTCCTCGCCCAGCCGGGATTCCTCTGCGGCCTCTGCCAGTCCCCATCAGCCCGTTGTGATCCACAGTTCAGGGAAGAACTACGGCTTCACCATCCGTGCCATCCGGGTGTACGTGGGGGACAGTGACATCTACACCGTGCACCACATAGTCTGGGTAAGACCAACAATCTCATCCATTCTGTCTGAAAATGAGAACTAGTGAGCATGAGTTGGCTGAAGCATAGTTAATACCAATCTTCTTTTATGTTAAGACGGCTTTGGGACCTTCATTTTCCTTTTAGTCCTTCCTCCCTTCATCTATGTGGCAGAATTGGATTTAGCAGAAAGTAATCCTTTCTCCAGTTCTGTCTAGTTTCTCTGAGTGACTAGTCTTTACATACCAAGGTGATAGACAAATAGTTAAAGACTATTTCCATCCCTCATTCACTTTCGTTTTCTTTCCTGGGCTTGTTCTAAAAATTTTATTCTCAATTCACTTGAAACATTTTAAAGAAACAGGAATCATTCCATGTAGTGGAAGAACACGCATAGGAAGGAAGCCTTTTTGATTCCCGTGAGAAGCCTAGGATCATCTGCAGAATGGCTCAGAATATCCTGCCAGAAGAAGCAGTCGGAGTCAGGGTTGTCACTTGTTTGATTACAAATCCATCCTCCCTCTTGGGCTTTAGAACGTTGAGGAAGGAAGCCCGGCGTACCAGGCAGGACTCAAGGCCGGAGATCTGATCACACACATCAACGGAGAGCCGGTGCATGGACTCGTCCACACGGAAGTCATCGAGCTCCTGCTGAAGGTATTTTCTTCTTTATGTCATAGCCACAGAGAGGAGGGGGGTAGCCCAAAGGAACTGGCACTAAGAGACCAGCTTCTCTAGGGCCTACGTAGTCAGTGTCATCACTAAAAATGTACTCAGTAACCTGAAGTTTAATGTCAGAAGAAAGCTGTTGTGAATTCTCTGGGGTTGTTTGTTTGGTTTGTTTTGTTTGCTTGTGAGACAGGGTCTGGCTATGTAGTCCAGGCTGGCCTTGAACTTACTATGTAGCCCAGGCTGGCCTCAAACTCACGGTGATCCCCCCGCCTCAGCCTCCCAAGAGCTGAGATTATAGGTGCGTCCTACTACGCTCGTCAAATTCTCTGGTTTTATATTGTGAAAGAATGTCCCTTTATCTGCACACTCATTACCTAATTCAATTTTGGTTTTCATTCTAAAATTGCACGTAGTAATAATTCTTTTTGTTTATTCACCTCATGTGGTAGAATCTGTTTAGAAATCGCCTGCCCTAGAGGTGGTTTCCTTCAGGACAGGTTTATTCTACGGTACCAGCAGACAGAATTATATCATGAGAGCAGAGGTAAAGGTTTAGTCTGAGAGTTGGCATTCCTTTGAAAGAGAAATTTAAGTATATACACATGTGCTACACATAATAAAAAGTGGTAGTGGATGAAAGGGTTCTGGCGATTATTAATCTTTCCTCTCTCCTCCTACAAATATATAAATTAATTTACATGGGGATAAATTGCAGTGTGAAAACATATCCCCATAGAATAAGATCACAGGAAGCATGAGTACAAACAGAGAAGACAGGGCATACACACTGATCTTTCAGGCAATTCTGTGAAGTTATTTTCTTTGATCCCCACTGACTCTAGAATATAGTCCTAGATCTAAATAGACGAGTTCCAGTTTGAGTTTAAACTTAGGAAAAGGTGGCTGATTTGGATGAGAAACGTAATCCCTAGGTGTAGAATTACTTTGTAAGTCCTCAGATTTACAAAGGACCTCTAGCTTCTTGAACATTGTGCGCAGGGTGACCAGCCAGAGAGATATGCGCTTCAAAGAACCTACAGCCTATCTCAAGATACGAAGCTTATATACATACAAGTAGAAATTCACATGCATGCTTTAAATAATGTCATTCAGACTGACTTCACATTCCTTATTGTAGACTCTGGTAACATGGGAATTGAGGGATGGTCTCTGCCCTTGACAAGTATAAGAGATGTATATGAGAAAAGAAACCACAGCTTCAATAGCTGGGCTCTAACAGAGAGGCATGTCTTTCTCTTGGAGAGAACATTCTGTGAGTTGGAGAGGGGGATCCCAGGAAAGCGACGTTGAGGTAGAATCTGAAAGAAAAGGAGAAATTTGGAAGACATCAAAGTCAAACCAAATGCAATTAAATGACTCTTCACCTCCCCTGTCTGTCATTCTCCCAGCTCACACAAGTGTACTCGTCAAAAGATTTGGAGTCTGGCTTAGGTTCACTACTGGTAGTAGCGTGTATATCCTAACGTCTAGTGTGAGGTAGTAGACAGGAATTAATTGCTGTTGATTAACTCACACCATTAATGAGGCTCAGAGCCCACAGGAACTGGGGCCTTAAAAGGTTTGTGGCATTAAGATGCACCATGGTGTTCTTCTTTGGCTGTGGTCTGAAAGTTACCAGGGGAAAACAAGGACCACGTGGCTACTTTCACTGGGTCCTTATTGATGTCTTGCCACATAGACCACTCGGTTTGGTAGCAAAAGCCTGAAAATGAACCTACGCTTCTGCTGTAGACTACTGAGTAGAAGCAAAGGCCACTCCGGGCCTCTGCCTGGATAACACTTGGCAGTTTTTATTTCACTCAGTATCTGTCTATCCAGCTGGGATGAAGCAGCACTTGGATAAGTGTCCATGAAATGAAGGACAGGGCAGGATTGCTGGCTTCGTGATCCTGTGGCTGTGAAAATCACCTGGAATGACTGTAGGACGCCAGGACAAAAATCAAGAAGAAATACGATGACTGACTTACTAGCTGCTTCACCTATACATAGTACTTGATCCTGTACAGAGTCCCTGTCACCCCATACAAGCTCACAAAGCCGCGCTGTGTAGATAAGGGCCCAAGGAAGTTGGTGGCTTCTTCCTCTGGCTCTTACATAAGCCTTTCTGGTTGGTAGAGACAACCAAGGTAGACAGACAAATAAGCTTACTGTTTCCCGGACCCACCCTGACCCTTGGTTTTAAAGACTGGTCTGTGTTCAGTAGGTGGGTTTCTTTTGTCATTCATCCTACTGGAGCTTTTCTGAAGCTTGCCATCACTGATTTTAACAAGGTTAAGAGATTTTAAATGGTAATAGCTATCTTGCCTTCTCCATTCTTCATAACAGTACGAAGTAGCTCTTACTACAACGTATCTTTACTTCATGATAGCAAAAGAAAAAATAAATGAAACATTTGTTTGTATGTATGTAGAGAGGTGCATTTACCTTTATTTTGCTGAAACATAATTGTGATTTATTTTGTACCTTAATATGATTCCGCATTTTAAAACCTCTCCGCCTGCCTCTCTAAAACTTGAATGTATGTTTCCCTTAAAGGTTTCTGGCAAGGTGTCTTAGCAGGATCAGATGGTCCTGTGTATAACCATCTTCCACAACCGAAAGTCTTCAGTCCTGGATCAGCCACTCGCTGTGTGGCACTGATGTTGCCTGAGTGTAGTGGAGCAGAGCGCATCCGCACCCTCTGAGGCCGGAGCATGCTCTGTCACACGGCCAAGCGGAGGCTTCCTCTGCTTCATAAAGGAAGCACTTGAGAGAAGGAACCAGTGTAATGAAACAAAAAGGATACAAGGGACTTAATTATCTTCCCAGTGAACTGTGTAATCGTGCAGCTTTCTTCCAAATTTAACTAGTGATTCTGTAGCAGAGAGTATTAAGTGAATGGCTAGTACCAACAGTAGACTTCTAGGCATCACTGCTAGTTTGACATCAGGATGGTAGCTCCATTTTAGTATTCTTGGCAGTTTCCAAGGAAGTGTCATGGCAGCCTTAGAAAAAGGTGGAAGAATCATCACATAAGGCTGTGTGTGTGTTTTGAAATACCTGTATAGTGTTTATCTTTTAGATGATGAACATAGTACTTCTATCTTGTAGCTTCACGTTAGGTCTCATTTACCCTCACAACTTCTAAGTGGACCTGCTGTGCAAGCTCCAACTTCCACGTACAGGGAAACCTGCCCAGCATCACTTAGCATCTCAGCTCATGGAATTAACTAACGTGGCTTCTGTTTTTACTCCCCGGTGGCAATGCGAATCCCCTCAAACCTTCCTGCCGCAAGGAGTTAACTGCTGAAGCTATTCTTCACCTCCTACGGTCACCACACGTCCCCAGTCCCTTCCCACCGTGGAATAACCTGCCAGGCTCAACTCCTGTAATCCAAGAAACTTTCAACTCAGCCAGGTTCTTTTCTTAGTGTGGCATTAATTTAAATCCCCAGTGCATAAGCGAAGCTCTTAAAACATCTCCAGCACTTGCTTCAGAAAATTCCTCTCTGTGAACCCTGGGAAGTTTCTAGAATCTGTGTTTTACACAAATAAACTCACACGACCCTCACAGTTACCTGTGAGGTAGATGCTGTAAATATATTTGCCTGCTTAGAAGGAGGAGAAGCTGATTCCTAGCTAGGCAAAGTAGCTCGGGAGCCTGCGTTTTTAGGTCCTACTGTACTGCTCCACCCATGAAGTCTCTGCCAATACCTCACAGTCTGTGGTGTCCACAGAGGGGGATCATGGCGATGTCAGGCTGGAATCAAAGTGCTACACTTAGGGACAAACTGTAAACACGACAGAGGTTTTGGAGAGGTGGCTTTTCACCAGGATACTCAGGAAAACATCAGACAATTAGGAGTTATTGGTTCAGGGATTTGAAAGATGGACGGAAACGCGGTATATGAAGAAGAGACCACAGTGGAGTTCTAGGCAACACGAAGAGGTGTACAGTGAGCCGGCAGGTTGGAGCCCTGGTTCATGGGAGGATCAGGTGTCACATAGGCTGGGGTGAAGGGTGAGAGTCGGGGCAAGGAGCAGGGATGCAAAAGACCCCATCCCCATCCGTGCTTCGCCGAGAGAGGAAGAGACGAATGGCGGAACTCAGTGAGTGATAAGCTAACAGCACCAGCCTGAGAGAAGAAATGGGCAGCCTGACTTCTGCTGCTATACTCAGTTCAGCCAGCTTAAAATAATTTCCCTCCCATGTGTACTAATCACGAAAAGAGTTTAAAGTAAAAGTGACTTAATTGAACATTTAACAGTTTGCTAGCTGGATTTCCGCTGTATTTTTTTTTAACAAGTGCCACAGAATTCTGTAAGAGGTCACTTATTCATCAAGAGAAATTAGCCGAGGCTGAGCTGACTTGGTGAACTGCAGACATGGAGCAGAATTCAAGCAGCACCTGCCGTGGCCGAATGGATCCACCAGGGGGCGGGCTTCGCAAATCGCACCTATTTTTCTCCGAATCATTTACCATTTTTCAGTTAACGCTTCCAATTTAACATTTGCGTTCTGCATCTTTTGTGTACTCTCACTTAGCGGAGTTGCCCTTATGAGTTGTCCTCTGAAAGGGACATGCAGAGAACCAAGAGAAAACTGAATTTGGCTTTACAGAGAAGGGGACCTTTTTACAGGAACCTAGTGATATGTTCCCTTTACCAAGCCCTGCTCCTATTTTCTAATGGAAGTGTTCTGGATTTGTATTCTATTTATACAAGTGCATGTTTATATCTTCTACTGTGCCATAAACATCAGTCAAGTGCCTGATTTGCTCCCAACTACTGGTGTTGAACCCAAGCATGCGCTGTGCCAGGCACAAGCGAGGTGCGGGGAAGTGGGAGTAGTGCGCCCATGCAGAGGGGAGCTGCAAGGAGCTGTGCTGGGGGTGAGGACCGCGGAGCCAGGCTCTGGGACCCTGGAAAGAAGAATCCCGAGGTCCTGGAGTCTGTTATCCTTATCCGTACCAGAAAGATAGCAATCCCTTCCCACCGCAGGGGTTGTAAAACAACCCTCCTGATTTGGTCATGAAAATAAAGCAAATACACGTGAAAATGTTTGAAAAATCCAATTGTGCCTTTAAAAATGTCAGGTGGAATTTTTAGCCTCTTTGAGATAAACATATAAAAGTCTATGCTGAATTCTGTAGAAGAGGGTAGAACCAGATTCCGGCACTAGGGCAGCTTCAGTGATGATCATACGGCTCAGTGTGTGCTCTTGTAGCAATATAGGGGAGAAACTTCAATGAAAGATGAACTCTAACTATGTTTGTGGATCTTTTTCTTCATCAAGGAGAAATTCTAATTTAATCATGGACTTGCTCAGTTTGTGAAGAGAAGATCCAGTCTAAAAAACCCGTCTCTGGTAGACCTTACATACTTATTAACCAATACGAAGACTTCCCTTTTAAAGAATATAGAATGCCAATCTCCACTATCAGATAAAGGCTTACTTTTTACTTAGTTCTGGCATTTGTGTATAGAATGTATAATTTACCCTTTCAGAATGAAGGGAAAAAGTCTCCTATTGAAATCCCAACTCCATTTCCCAAAAATATATTCTACAAATAGGACGTTAGATAGGAGACTATGTGATTAAATGTATCAAAAACTCTAAAGCCAGTAATAAAATACTAAGACTCTTTAGTTCTAAACTTGAGGTAAGGCATGAACAAATGATTCTCCAAAGAAATACAAACAATTAAAATAAAAGAACATCAACTCATAAAAGAACATCAACTCATAAGGATTGAAAAACAGAAAATAGCAGCAGTGGGAAATACGTGAGTTTTGATTCATCCAAGTAATAGAATGTATTGTGCAGCTAATAAAAAGTGTGTTCTTGAAGAGTAATGATGACTCAAAGTTTTTTGGAAGTACGTAATATGAAATGGAAAACAGAAGACCACATGGCAAGGTTCAAACTGCTGATACAGCATGTCTGTATGCGTGGCTATTTACAGAAGCTCAAAGAAAATCACCGGGGGCTGCGTGCCCAGCTCAATGGTAGAGCAGTTGCCTACCATGTTTGAGGCCCTGAGTTCCAGCACCAGCCAGGGGGAAGAAAGGGCCAGCAGGAGATAGATTAAAATAGACTTCTCAGTGATTTTTTTTATACTTTACAAATTTTCTGTTACAATAGCATAGGATACTTCCAAATTGGAGGGGGGCTGTTATCATTAAAATAGTCATTCCCTCTTTTTTGAATCCCCCGTTACCAACACACTTAACTTCTCATCACTTGGTACCACGTAGGGCTGAGCTGCTAGATGTCTTCCAAGCGCAGGCCTTTAAAAAGGCCTCTTTGTTTGTTACTGTGCTTTCAAGGTAATGAGAGCCATGTTTCTGCCCTGGTTAGCCGGAAACTCAGGAAGACGTCACAGATGCCAAGTGACCACCCACTGCCCCTGCAGCCACCTCCAAGCTCAGCTCCACCCAGGGACTGCCCACCGAGCCCCTGTCCCACGGTTGAGTGAAAGGACACAGAAACCCGCAGGAATTACCTCGCTGGGTGTCATGTGGTTAAAGGGGGGGCTCCTGCTGGCTGGCACAGATTTTCTAGGTCTGCACGCTAACAGGTTTTATGGTGGTAGAATAGAAAGCTTTAAAATAATTAAAAACAAAAGTTTCATTCAGTTCTGTTGCTCTGTGATTTCCAGGCCAAAGGAAAACATGAAAAGGAGGAAAAAAGTATCAACCAAGAGCAGACGGCCACTGGGCACATTTATACGTAATACATATGGATGAAGATATCGTATTTATAGAGCCCTTCCCATGTGTCACAGTCAGTGCTGAAGGCTTTACACATTCTTTCTCATTTCCTCTTTGGACGAGCCCTAGGACAGTGATGGCGAACCTTTTAGCGTTTCCGGTGGTAACAAACTGCCAGCTGCAGCACACATGCTGTAGGTTTGCCACTACCGCAGAGACAGGTCGGGATGTACCATTGGCTAGTGCAGTATAAATGACTCACCTGAGGCCCTGGGCGGGTTAGCAGCCTGCCGAGGTCAGAGAGGATTTGAACTCATGTATGTGGAGTCTGGTGCCTACCCTCTGAAAGAGACTTCCTACTTTGCCTTCTTATCCCATTTGAATTGTCAGGATCTCACTGATGGAAGGCTTATTTAGAAACGGGAAGCCCTTTATATGAATGCCCCTACTTACTTTATTTGTCTTTGAATCTCTTATCTCTGTTTGATCTTGCTTCATCACAGCATTTCCCTTTAATATCACTTCATCTTTTTCACAGAGTGGAAATAAGGTGTCGATCACCACCACCCCATTTGAAAACACATCAATCAAAACAGGACCAGCCAGGAGAAACAGCTACAAGAGCCGGATGGTGAGACGGAGCAAGAAATCTAAGAAGAAAGAAAGTCTAGAAAGGTCAGTAAGTTGGTCTTCTCTTTGCGTTTGGTATATACCCACATTGGCAAAAAGTTAGTCCTTACTTAAACGTTTACATATGGGAAAAATCTATTACTGTATGAGAAATTTTATCCCACAGTTCACATGTATTTATACATTAAAAGTCATAATAGCTGTTTTTCATAGCAAAAGAAGCACATATTTCCACTGTGGAAAGATTCTGATTGCTCTGTCATGTCTGAGCACCACCAGAAACGCTTTCCTGTTTTCTGAGCCTCTTGACTCGTTCATTGCTGTTACATTTGAGGAACTGGACCATCAGGCAATTTTTGACACAAAATCTACATTTACAGTGTTCTCTACATTATCTAAAAACAGTTTTTAAAGATGCCAGATGTTCCAAAATAACTACATTTTTAAAGCTTCCAAAATAAGAGTGCATATAATGTAAAGGGGCTTCGTCTAACAGACTGAACTGTAACGAGGGGACACGCCAGCAGCTAGGCAGCACTGATAAGCGGCCCTCTGCGCCCTGTGCAGACCGAGCCGGGGCGTGCGTGTGCCCCGGGCAGCCCAGGCCACGGCTTCCATGTGCTGCCTGCCACTCGCCTTCACTCTGGTGGACTGACAGCTCATATCACCAAGAGGGCTTCTCGTAGAAAGGGAGAAAAAGAAGCAAATGAAAATTGAATCCTTTTTTAACTCCAAGAAAAACAATGCTATACAAGAGCAAAAGAGAATGATACTTCACATGGCCCAGCTGGGATGTAAAGCACCAGCAATTTTTATAACCAAAATGTTTTGGTTTTGTTGTATCGGAAGAAACAGAAAAGGGCAGTATATTTGGTCTTTGGAAGATGGGGCATGTAAAGAGCTTAATTCTCATTCTCTATAGTAGGAAATCAACAGACAATTTTTACAACCAGAATGATTTAAAAAATAGCAGCACCGGCACATTACTGAGCAATATACAGATAAAAAAGGAAGAAACAGGTGAAAAAGGAGAAGGTGCTTCGGGTAGGTTTCTTCAGGTAGAGGAGGAGTTACTGTTCCAGGCTGTTTATGGAACTATTTGACTTTTTATTCCATATATATTTATTACCTTCATTCAAATTACACACACAAGCCCTGTTCTTTTTGGCTGTGCTTTAGTATAAATAGAATAAATTCTTTCAAGGGGTAGCGATGTTACCAGCTGTCAGTTTAAGCTGGCCAGCAGTGGGCTGGGACTCTGTGTGGTGAAAGGGCTCCATACAGTGATACACACTGATAAGCCGCAGGCAGCAATACTCTGTGATGTAGGACATGCTCGGCGAGTGCCAGGTGCACATTTGTGTCTGTGTCCTGCTGATAGGAGGTCTCTGCTTCACTTTGCCTGGTGTTTGCCAGGTAAATACCACCTACATTGTTGTTAGGAACGTTCAAGAGCCCACAACGGAGTAAGCATAGCAAACAGCCCTTCCCACAGAAAGCCTCGCCCACTGTCTCACCATTAAAGAATTCTATATCCAAGATAATGGTTTTTCTCCAGAGGTTCATTTTGTATTATCTTGATTAAATCATACAACACATACAGGGTACATCTCTGTGTATGTCTTCTTTCACAAAAAGAAGCCCTCCTTATAAATAAATAATTATATTAACTGTTATTAATAAATGAATATATTCGCCCCATTTTCCCACCTCTTCCTGAGAGAGAATCTTCGTTCCACACCATCAAAAACTGTTCCTTCATTCATAAGTCATGAGAAGGTTTTAAAAGTAGGATCTTGCTCTCTAAGGTGGGCTGTAGGTCACTAACACAGTTACTAAACTGAATATGCTGGTATTGTGGGCCGACGGGAGTGGTTGGAAAGGTAGGCAGTGATCAGTTTTTTGCTGTTCCTACTCTAGGAGGAGATCGCTCTTCAAAAAGCTGGCCAAGCAGCCATCTCCCTTACTGCACACCAGTCGGAGCTTCTCCTGCCTGAATAGGTCCCTGTCCTCAGGAGAGAGTCTTCCCGGCTCCCCCACTCACAGCCTGTCTCCCCGATCTCCCACGCCCAGCTATCGCTCCACCCCTGACTTCCCCTCTGGTGAGTGCGTCTCCTGGTGTGCTCTAGACAGCAAGAGAGTTGAGAACAGGGGAAGTCGTCGTGTGTCCTGAAGGGTGCAGAGGTCAGATGGGCCTGAGGGAAGCAGGAAGAGGTGGCAAATGACTGGATTCAGAGGGAGGACAGAGACGGGGCTATTCTGACCATTAATTGAACAGGACAGGTAGTAGGACCTACACCTGGTTAGGTGAGGTTTGTCTGTGAAGGGTTTATCTCATCAGCACCATGCCGAGACACCTTTACCTGCCCTTGACCCCGAACAATCTCGGGCGGGAATTGTCGGAAGGAAGAGGAAGATGATGCTGGATGGTTACAGCCCTCTGTTTTCCTCCCACAGGTACCAATTCCTCCCAGAGCAGCTCCCCAAGTTCCAGTGCCCCCAATTCCCCAGCGGGGTCGGGACACATCCGGCCCAGCACCCTCCATGGCCTGGCCCCCAAGCTCGGCGGGCAGCGATACCGCTCTGGAAGGCGCAAGTCTGCCGGCAGCATCCCGCTGTCCCCACTGGCCCGGACGCCTTCTCCGACTCCCCAGCCCACCTCCCCGCAGCGCTCACCATCCCCGCTGCTGGGACACTCTCTGGGCAATGCCAAGATCTCCCAAGCCTTTCCCAGCAAGATGCACTCCCCCCCCACCATCGTCAGACACATCGTGAGGCCCAAGAGCGCCGAACCCCCGCGCTCCCCGCTGCTCAAGCGGGTGCAGTCTGAGGAGAAGCTGTCGCCTTCCTATGGCAGTGACAAGAAGCACCTGTGCGCCCGCAAGCACAGCCTGGAGGTGACCCAGGAGGAGGTGCAGCGGGAGCAGTCCCAGCGGGAGGCAACGCTGCAGAGCTTGGAGGAGAACGTGTGTGATGCGCCGTCCCTCAGCCGCGCCCGGCCCGTGGAGCAAGGCTGCCTGAAACGTCCCGTCTCCCGGAAGCTGGGTCGCCAGGAGTCCGTGGAGGACTTGGACCGGGACAAGCTGAAGACCAAGGTGGTGGTGAAGAAACCAGATGGTCTCCCAGAGAAACAGGAGTCCCACCAGAAAGCCCACGGCCTCGGCAGCGAGTCCGAAACCCACGCTGTCTTTCGGCTGGAGGAGAGGGAGAAGAAAGTCTACCCCAAGGCTTTGGAAAGGTCGAGTCATTTCGAGAGCAAGGCGGCAGAGGCCCAGTCTCTGGGCAGCCTGCTGAAGGATGCCCTACACAAGCAGGCCAGCGTGCGGGCCAGCGAGGGAGCCGTTCCAGACGGGACAGTGGCTGGCTGTGGCCCGGCACAGGGGGAGCACAGCCCCGGCGTGGGTGACTTCAAACGGGCCCCTGCTCCCGGCACCCTCCAGGACGGTCCGTGTCACTCGCCGGACAGGTCCGCCTCCAGGAAGGGAGAGACCACAGAGAAGGCCTCCCAGGCCAAGGACTTTCTCAGAAGCGAGAAGCTGGACAGTAAGGTGGCCAATATTGATTACCTCCGAAAGAAAATGTCACTTGAAGACAAAGACTTGAAGCCCAAAATGACATCCGGCCCCCACGAATGCCTGCCAGGGAACGCAGCCCGGCCAGCCAGTGGGCAGCCAGAGGCCCCACCAGCTGCTGAGAGTCGCGTGTACATCAGCAGCACCCATGCGGCTCAGATGAGCGCCGTCTCCTTTGTTCCTCTCAAGGCCTTGGCGGGCCGGGTGGACAGTGGAACGGAGAAGCCGGGCTTGGCTGCTCCTGAGTCCCCTGTCAGAAAGAGCCCCTCTGAGTATAAACTGGAGGGCAGGTCAGTTTCCTGCCTGAAGCCCATCGAGGGCACACTGGACATTGCTCTTCTGTCGGGACCTCACGCCTCCAAGACAGAGCTGCCTTCACCGGAGACTGCACAGAGCCCCAGTCCTGGTGGGGACATGGCACCCTCCATGCCTCCAACGCTCCCTGGAAGTGCTGGAAGAAAGGGCGAAACTACCAGTCTTAGAGAGCCTTCCCCTGCCAGCTTAAAGATGAGTAAATCCCACTTGCTGGAGCCTCGATTCCTGCCCCCCAGCCGAGGGCTCCAGAACTCACCAGCAGCCCTCCCGCCTGACCCAGAGTTCAAGCAGGATAAGAAAGTCTCCCAGCCTACTGGCAGGAACCCAGGGACAGCTATGGAAAGCGATCCCCAGCTGAGAGAGGGCAGCCCCACCAAACACCAAGACCGTTCCGCCGACGCCCGGGGCCTCTCCAGCCCACAGGGCCACCTTCCACCTGACAGGGCCTCCTTGAGAGAGAAACCAAGTCTGAAGGAACTGTCCGCAAAGGGCCCTTCCACAAGCAGAGGCGAGTGGCCTGCCACAAGGGCTGATGTGCACAGAGACCGCTCTGTGGAACTGTGTCCCCAAGAGACTGCTAAAGCCAGTGACAGTTGCCAGTATCTCTCTCCTGTGGGAAGGATCTGTCCAGATTTCTACATGCAGAATCAGGCTGTGCAGAAAGCAAGGGTATCTTGTGGGAAAACAAACCACAGAGATGGCCGCGAAGAACTGAGGCCCCTAGCCAGGGAGGACAAGGCCTCCTGCTCAGCTGGGAATCTGGGTGAGAAGGAGGTGGACAAGGTAAGAGGCAGTGTGGAGCCCAAGCCCGAAGCGCTCCCTCCTGCCGGGCACCCTCTCCGGCCACTCGGAACTGAGAGTGGGAAGAGTGAGAAGCTCTCTGGCTTCCCCTCTTGGCAGACAGCAGGCCCCAAGGAGCCTGACAGGAAAGAACAGCTTCTGCAGAGACCTCTCAGCAGTGGCCCTCAGCCCCCTCTGACCACCAGAGAGCTGCCCAGACCTGCTGCCCGGCAGCAGTGCACTTCCCCCAGCCACAGCTCCAGCAGGGAGCTGGAGCCCGAGCCCAGCCCGGGCCCCCAGGAGCCCTCCAGGTCTGCTGCTGCTGTACACTGTGAGAGCAGCAGCCCCAGGCCCCGCCCTGGCCCTGACCCTACCCCTCCAAAGTCCAAGCCCCTGGACAGGTCCCCCTCTTCTCAGAAGCCAAGCGTTGGGACTGCAAAGAACAGAGAGCCTGTCACTCAGCCAGTTGGTGGCTCTAACCGAGATGGGAAGGGCAACACCAAGGTCACGTTCGATGTGTTCCCTGCCACCCCAGGCTCCCAGAGCAGAGCCAGCGATGTGGTTGGCCATGGAGAGAGCAGGCTGTCTGTCCCACGGCACACTGAGGAGGGTCTCGCAGATGCCAAACTGAAACCCACCAGTGGCGGGCATCCCCCAGAGATGCAGGAGAAGCCCGTACATGTGCCGAGGCCGGGGCACCAGGGGTCCAGCGAGTCGGTAGACCAGAAACCTCCTACTGCCAGTGAGAAGCAAAGCCTGTCTCCGAAGCATCCCAAACCATCCACTGTGAAAGACAGACAGACAGACAAAAGCCCCAGTCAGCAGGCCGCTGCCTTAGACAGGAAGACCGAAGGGAAGAAATGCACAGAAGCACTTTATGTTGCAGCCACAGACAGCGGGAAGCAGGAGGCCAGCCTCTCCCCCCAGCATGGAGAGAGCCGGCCTAAAGGCACCGAGAGGCCAGCCACAGGGGTGGGGAAGGGCTTCCCAGAGCTCAAGGACAAAGGGCCTGGGCCTCTGAGGCCTGCAGCTGAGACGAGCAAGCTCAGCAGCATGAAGCGGTCGCCCTCAGTCACGGGGCAGAGTTCTTTGCACTCTGCTGCACCCCCAGAGAAGTCTCTGAGCTACTCCTGCGGCTTCCCTGAGGCCTCCCCAGCCAGCGGCGACCCCTCTTCTGCCAAGGCCAGCGGGGGCATGCTTGAGCCTCTAGCCACCAGCCACAAGGACCACAGGAAGCCCCAGTCTGGGGGGAACGGCAGAACCCTAATGACAAAGAGTGACTCTCTGCCATCCTTCCGCCTCTCCGCCACTACCCTAGAGTCACAGCAGCCTGACTTACACGTGTCGGGTGGAGCTGGCCATCGAGACAGGGCGCTCTCTGTAACTGCCACCATAGGAGAAACCAAAGGGACAGAGTCTGCCCCTGCCCAGGATCCCCCACCTAGGAAACAGAACCCTGGCAGGGAGGTGACTAAGGCATCCCTGACTGCAAACACAGACCGCCCCATCACCCTGTCTTCAGAGAAGGACTTCGTGGTGCGGCAGAGGCGGGGCAAAGAGAGTTTGCGTAGCAGCCCTCACAAAAAGGCCCCCTAGGGGGTGGGGTGGGGGGACAGGACAGTGGAGACCCGGCCTGAGTGTGTGATTGTCAAGACCACCTTCGAAACCAGCACTGTGGGAATGAATGTCCACCAGGCAGAACTTGGGCCTCACTGAGGAGGGGGAGAGAAACAGAGGGAACCTTCTTCCAGATGCCTTCCCAGTTGTAACCGGTAAAACTGTTACCAGATAGTGTTTGTACAAAAAAAAAAAAAAATCCTTTACAAAGTCGAGGGTTGTTGAGGAAAGAAATTTTTCTCTGTAAATATCTAGCAATGTGTTTGGTTTGGGATGTAGAGTCTATACTTTGCTGCTGATTGCATCGTTCACTACAGCTGTTGAAAATTAAGATCTTTGTTTTACCACTTACCATCATGTAGTAATGACACAAAATGGTCAAAACCGGGTGTATGTAACAATACAGAGACGTCCACATTTGTGTCTGTATACATCCACCTACATGTCTTGGTCTGTGGTTTGGGAATATTTCAAGACTCCAATCTTATAAGTAGAGTCAAAGATGCAAGGAAGCCCTAAATACAGTAGATTGTGAGTTTTTATGTGTATTTTTAACCAGAGTTTCTGATAGTACTGTATCTGGCTACCAATATCTCCAGATCTAAGAGAAAAAAAAACTGCTCCAATCGCTGCATTTGGAATTCTCCATTAGGAACAGCAGGACACATAGGTTCATTTCAGAGTCATCCCTGCGGACATTTGATCCTTAGAATCCAGCCGTCCCCGAGGCTCACTGTCCTTTTCTGGTCTTCACCCTAAGTAGGGCAGGGACTATAAACACACATCAACTTGGTCTCTCTTTTTCTTTCCTTCTTTTCAAGCTCTTCCATGTAGGCCTTTACCCTGTGAGTGAGCCGTCCAAGAAGCACAGGTTTTGGGGTAGTCCTTGCACCAGCCCTGCTCTGGAATGAAAAGGAAAATTCCTGGCTGCACACAAATCTGCTAGTACTTAGGTCAAGTCATAATCATCAGGCATTGGAAGAGGTTTTAAATTTGCTTTTTGGGGGAGAAGAAAGAGGGGTGGATTTTGGCATCATAGCCTACATATATTAAGGAATAATCAGGACATCAGATACATTTTAACACATAGCTGGGGCCTTACGTTGTAGATGAAGCTTGCTGTTTTTAGCAAGTTCCTGGGTTTCACATTCATTTTTGATGCATCAAGTAGCTCCAAGCACTTCATAACATGATCTCTTTATTTGTATGCAAAAAATACTGTATTAATAAAGAGCAACATTTTTGTAACAAAGAGACTTGGTGGAGCTATTTGGTGCTTGAATGTGACCATCCTTTTTACTTTTGCTAAGCCTTATTTAAATTTTGTATACCATGAAATATGTAGAATCCGTCAAATCATTTTAGTGCTGAGGGTTTTGGATTTTTTTTCTTGTTGCTTTTTTTTTTTTTCCTCTTCTTCTTTTTCTTTTCTGGTGGTGGCTTGTTTTGAATTGTAAGATGGCACTAGCTGACATAAGTACTAAGAGACAGCAGATAAGTATTTATAAGATGCTTGGGATCCATAGCAGGATTTTTTTGTTTTGTTTTGTAAAAGGAAAAAATTACTAATAAATAATCTAGCCCCAAATTCCCTCGAGGGATGTCTTAGTATCTTCATACTATAACGCTGTTTATATAAGCACAGCATCATTTTACAGCCCTGTGGATTGTAAGTCATCTAGCAAGGCTGTAAACACTCCCAAAACGAAGGCATAACTTAACCAACTGCTCGCTTGTCCTTCATTGTAAAGAAAATTGGCAATGGCCAAAAAAGAAAGAAAAAAGAAAACGGCCTGCTTTTTGCCCCTGTTTTTTTCCATGCAGTTTTGGCCTTTCCCTATCATTTGACTGTGAAACAGTAAACAAAGTGTTTTTTACAAGAACTCAAATGGGTTTCTAAAGTGGTCTCAAGACTTGTAATACGTATCTGTTTGGCGGTCGTCATAAGCTTATCCTTCTACACGGAACATTGAGAGAGGTCTGTTCGGGAGGGAGTTCAATGGTTTACAGCCTTTGCTTTTTAACTGTCCAGTTTTCTTTGAAGCACAACTAGCTGCTTGTTTACAAAGGATATTTTTCTGTATATTTTGTATAGTGTATTATCATTTTTGCCAAATGTTTTTGCATTTTGGGTGAGTAAAGAGTACTTAAGGTTGCATTCATGTAATACCTGTTTGTTGTGAACTGTCCCAATCAGCTGGTAGAAATTCTCCTGTGTTCTAGTCAGTCAGTCTCTGTGTGATTGTAAGATGTGCTCCTTGGTAGTTCTCCCAGCTGTAGACTTTACCAGCTTAAAAGTTTGTTAGAATCTGTGCAATAAAGTGTTTGCAGTCTTATTTTCTCTAAGAAATTCCCCCCATGGATGTCATAATTGTTGTATATTGAACAAATATTTATACTTATGCAGTTGCATAACATTGAATAAAAATTTAGCATGAAAGATAATGACTAATATGTTTTTTTCAAATATGCACATATATACCACACTCCAAATATTATTATTCTATATTATAGGGGGTATGGGTTTTTATAAATTGCCCTGGTGGGGGGGCATAACTGGCCTTTTTTCTTTTAAATGAAGAATGGACTGTTTGTGTAGGTCAAGTCTCCTGACTCCTTGCTAATTTTTCTTCCAACATTCTTCCTTGCCTGCAAAACTAATTGACTCCCATGACCACACTCACCATCTTTGCTGCAGTCTGCAGGAAGATGTGTCCTTTGTCCTACACCAGTGATGGGGAACCTTTTAAAGCTTTCAGTGATACAAACAGCCCACTGTAGGTTTACTACCACTTCTCTAAAAGGTTCGCCATCACTGTCCTACACCACTGCCTGCTAATAGCCCCCTAGAACCTTCCTCCATCCCTTACCATTATCTCCCTTCACCGTTCTTTTTCTTCCCCTCTGATTACTTTCCTCTTGCCCCTAGTTCCCGTCTCATCTGGCCTCCTAGGAGTCTGCATTAGATACTTCTGGTCTTCATATCCTGCCTCAACCCATGAAGATCTGGCTTCTGGTCCCTCACACCCTCACCATTGTCTTGAGGGTCACTAAAGACACCTGCAGAACGCCAAGCTCAGACATCACTGATGTGGCGCCTCTCACCCCGAACACTGTCTCTCCTTACACTCCTCTCTCCTGGTTCTCCTCCACCTCTTGTATCTGTTCCTTTTTGATGTAACAACTTCTTCCTCCCCTGCATGCTTGTCCCCTCAACACCAGTGTTCATAGGTTCATTCTCCATTGTACATTTCTTTACCTTCTCCTTCGTTTTTCTTTCACTATTGGGCATTTCTACTTGGTGCCGCATACTCAAAATGTCCAAAATTGTGCCTATTCTATTCTCTGCCCCTCACAACGTGTTCCTCGTCTTCCCTCCGGGCCAAATCCTAACTTTCACCTAAACTCCCTTTACATAAAAAATAAAAATCACCATGACCCACCAGTTTCACAACGCCGTGTCATCCAACCCACTGCAAACACTTTTCTGTCATCAGCAGCCTTAGTCTGTCACAGCCTCTTCCCCGGATGACCCCTAGAGTCTCAACTGGTTTCCTTGCCTCTGCTCTTAGCCCTTCTGCTGTTTTCCAGAATATCCTTTGAGAGCGATTTCTCAAATACAAGAACACAATATTAGCAAGATCCTGTTTTAAAGCTTTAAATGGCTCCCATAGTCTTTGAGATAAAGGCCAGCTTCTTAAATGTGCTTTTAGCCTGTTAGGCCGTTTTTCATTGTTACAGTACTTGAGGCTGGTCACTTTAGCAAAGTAAAGGTATATTTAGTTCACAGTTTAGGAGACCAAAAGTCCAAGACTGAGTGATGCCATCCGTTCAGGCTCTGGCTGGGGCATCGTGGCAGATGGCATCACCATGGTAAGGGCATGTGCGGAGGAGATCACAGTGTGAGGCAGAAAGCCAGAGGGCTGCAAGAGCTAGGCTTGCTCTTTTATAATAACTTGCCCTTGCAGGGACTGAGGTCTGGTAGAGAACTACATTAATCCCTTCCAAGGGTGTACCTAATGACCCAACCACCTTTTACTAGGCCTCACTTCAACATCACCAGGTAGCAAGTTTCCAGCACATGCACCTCTGGGATGCACACCAGATCCAGACCACAGCAGCCTTGGCCACTCAGCTGCCTAGGAGCAAGTATTCTGGGCTCTGGCATCTGGAGGAAGCCTTTCCTGGTGGCCCGTGCATCTCCTCTATGGGACTCACTGCATTATTTTGGAACCGTTTCTATGTGTTACTGAACTTCAAGCTCCTTGAGTATCTTGTCTCCTTTTTACATCTGGGCCAAGCACAGAGAAAACATCAATAAATAGCTGCCAAACTGAATCGAACCTAAAGGTTTATCAGTGGCTAGCCACTTTTTGTGGCACGCTTATCTCCAAGCACCACGTTCTATATTTGATGGGCAACTTCTCATTTACTCTGAATTTCATTTCATTATATTCATTGGGAAAGTGAGACCCAAAAGGAGAAGTTTAGCAACTAATCCTAGTGATTGGCAGAAACAGGACTTGAATTTCTGTGACCAGGCTGGACCACCCACACCCTGAGCTCTACCAAGAGCCAAGACTCACCTGCCCCCTTCTCTTCTCGTGCCAAGATTCACATTTTTAGGAAATAAGTATGCACTGTGGTTCCCTGTGGTCCCTCTGCTAGCTGTCTCTGCAGGTTGCTTTTTAACCCTCGCCCTTTTGTTGCCAAGAGATAATCACTACAGAAAGCAGTCGCCGACTTCCTAGGAATTTAAAATACATCTACCATATGACAGCAAGTCCAGTTACATGTATTAAACCAAGAAAAATTAAAACAAATGTCCACAGGAGAACACAAAGGTAACTATTAACAGGTTCATTTATAATAGCCAAGTTCGTAAACAACTTAAAAGCCCATCATTTAGTGAATGAATAAAATGGGTACACTAATTGTGGTCTAGCCACAGAAGGACATACTGTTTAATCATAAAAAGGAAGACAAAGTAATCCAGAAGATGTAGAGGGATATTATATTTTGATAGTATGACAGCAACAACCACATAAGAACATCACCTAAAAATGTTAAGATGATTAAAATAAGACCTACACAAAAGAAGGCACAATGCATGATTCCATTCACATGGAATTTTAGAACAGACACATCGTTTTTTAAACTGCATTCTACTTTTAATTGCTATAGGTAGATTGACTGGCTTGCTTGTGCAGGGTTGAAAGTTTGTTGATTGAAAGGAGCATAGAATTTTGAAAATGAAATTGTGTCCTGGATTTGCAACCATTTAGAATGTGCTGGTCATCAGTCCTATTGATCTAAGTCCTAGTTTCCTGTCTTTGATATAGAAAGAAATATGAAATAAAATACTTTGACATGAACAACGACAGATTTATGAAACTTAACAATGTCATTTTCTTTCTGAAAGGCCACAATATTAAATCCAAATGTCTCACCGTTTCTCAGTTTTCTACCCAGATTCTAAACTAGAAAATTATTTACTAGATGATTCTTAAGATCTGGGTAATCATTTTCTCCAGAAAAAGACCAGAATATCCTTGGTTATTTTACATGTGAAGTTTGTGGCTTTGGTACTTTGGAACCTATGGTTACATATAGGGAAGATAAAGTACAGTACTTCGAAAGCATTTCTCCAAAAGTGATCAGATAATCACTTTTTATATATAAATGTTATTGGTCTATTTTAGATATACATCATGATCATATTCATTATATGGGTTTTATATCTGTACATGTTATTATTTTGACTTTCCCCTTTCCCTCTTCTCCCTTTGACTCCTCTTCCCCTCCTTATTTACAACAGCTTTGTTTGCATTTTTTCTTTTCTTTTTGTTTTCACTTCCTTCCTTTCCCCCTGCCCTTTCCCATTTCCCCTTCTCCTTTGAACACTGTATTTCTATTTCACAATATCTATTATACATTTTGGTCCTTATTTACACTTTTGGTTTCTCATACTAGAGAAACAATGCAGTATTTATTCATGTCCCATGTCTTTCACCATGCACTAAAATCAAAATGGATCAAAGATTTAAATATTAAAACAGAAACACTAAATCTGCTGGAAGATAGAACAGGTAAAACTCTTGAAGATATAGGTATAGGCAAAGACTTTAGGAGCAAAACACAGACTGCATGGAAAATATTACAAAGAATCAACAATTGGGATCTCATCTTATTAAAAAGCTTTTGCACAGCGAAAGAAATCACCAACAGAGTGAAGAGAAAACCCACAGAGTGAGAAAAAAATTTTGCCAATTGTTCCTCAGACAAAGGTCTGACATCTAGAATATATAAAGAACTTAAAATAATCAGATCCCCCAAAATTTAAAGCCCCAATCCAAAAACGGGCATCTGAAATGAACAGACACTTCTCAGATGAAGAAGTACAAACGACAAATAAATACATCAAAAAATGTTCAACATTGCTGGTCATTCGAGAGATGCAAATTAAAACAATGCTAAAATTCCATCACCACAAAGTATGGCTATTATTGGGAAATCAACCAATAACTAATGCATGTGGGGAAAAAGGAACCCTCCTCCACTGTTGATGGGAGTGTAGACTGGTGCAACCTGTGTGGAAATCAGTGTAGATTCCTCAAAAAACTACAATTAGAGGTCCCATTTGACCCAGCTATTCCCCCTCTTGGTATTTTTCAAAAAGGATTAAAAGCTTCATACTACAGTGATATATGCACACCTGTGTTTATAGCAGCACAGTTTGTAATAGCTAAATCAACCGATGAATGGATAAAGATGTGGATTTTTCTTGAGACATTTCTAGGTAAGAGGATGTGCCTCGAGAACATACTCTTAAGTGAAATAAATAAGACACATCTTATCTAGAATGACATAAGTGGTTGTCTGTAAGAATGAATGATTCACTGGGATGAGAAACAGATATTTTTGGTGGCAGTAATAAAAATGTTAAGTGATTCAGACACTATCTTCTTGGTCATTAAAGGCCAACAACTGGACAATCATGTGCTTGTACATCTGACCACTGAGACAATTTGTATGTCACATTTTCAACATCTGCACTGTGCTCTTATTTGGGATCTTAAAATGCAAGTGAATTTCCATATGTGTTTAGAGTATAGTATTTCCCTAACAGACTGAGGGCGACATCTCTGCTTTAAAAGCAGAAAGCATTTTTGGAATAGGAATGAGAATCGAGAAGGGTTTGGGGTCCAAGACTACCAGAAGAACTGGAGAATTCATGAACTGGACATAGGTATTAAGGCAAGGAGAAATTACTTCCAAAAAAAATGACACTATCCCACCCATGTGGGCAATCTCACTGGGCCCTCAACAGCTACACTCATTGAGGAGAAAAGCAGGCAATTTGAAGACCTGGGAGGAAGCAGCACACTTTGACCCTCCACTATAATGTGCACACAAATCTGCAGGAATCCTGCAGATTTTGGTTTAGAAGGCCTGGTGTGGTGGGGGACGCTGAAAAATCTGACACTCTAACAAGCCATTAAGTAACTCAGATGCTATCTGCTTAGCCACATCAGGGAATTAGAAGATGAAGCTTGGACTCAGGCATCTGTAATTTAAAAAAAAACCAAAAAACCAAAAAACCAAAAAACCAAAAACAACGCAGGTGGTTCCAATGTGCAGCCAATGGCAAAAAGATAAAACAAATCCCAGACCCATAGGTTGACACTTTGTTTAATTCATTCCCCTACTTCCAGGCAGTGAAATCACAGAGCTTTAAGATATAGTAACTACTGTCTAACCCTTAAAGACCCTTCTCAAAGTGTGGGCCTCAGACCAGCAACCACATCCCCTAATAGCATTCTACAAATACAACCTTAGGTTCTACCCTAGGCTCATGGATTTTCTGCATTTTAACATGACCGCCAAGTTGTTTAGCAATTAAAGTTTGAGAAGTTGTTACTGCTATTTTCTGAACTTCCTGAAAGACAGTTACTTAGAATATTCATTAAACATATAATTTCCACACAGCATCCCAGATCCATTCATTCAAAAATCTCTAGGAGGAGGCCTGGAACATGGGTTTATGACCAGGGCCTGGGAGGGGCAGGTGACTTATGAGGCCTGCTTGGGCATTGCTAGTCTAAGGATATGTTCATCACCCATACTTGAGTCTGCCCACAGCTAAGGTCAGTAGTAATTAGTGCTTCTTTACACCCTTGGTCATCATGAAAAGCCATCGAAACTACTGTATCAAGAAAGAATTAATCACTTATTATTTACTACCAGTGACACTCAACACTGAGCAAGACGCTTTTCATCTGCCATCTTATTTAAGCCTCAACATGGTCCTCAAACCATGTGGTGATGGAAAGATACAGGGCCCTGGGGTGGCCAAACTATGGCATGCATGTTATTTGTTTTCTTTTGAGACAAATGATGTTAATGTATGAATTGCTTTTTCTAAATTAAAACCTCAGTATTCAAGGTTAATCGCAGTGTTGGCACTTCACAATAAATAAGTGGGTTTTGGGTTACGGTTTGCACACTCGTCACTATGATGGAGAACCCAGAAAAACTCCAGAATTTGCTCAATGAGTAACCTGTAAAGTGAACTTGGATTAGAATCCAGGCTTTTCTGGTTCTAAAACATCTGACCTTTTAAACATTAGCAAACATCATGTAATTGAATTCAAATCCTAGATTCCCTATGGATGATCTCAGCTCTCTTACTTTCCCTTAACACAGATAAATCAGACAGTACTAAGTTACAAATTTGATGATTGGTGGGGAAACATAAGCAAAGGAAGCTAATCATTCTCTGTAATAGGGCTCCTTTATTAGTTCTAGTTAATCAGCAGGCAATTTCCCATCCAGCATTTTCGGTTCACAACACAAATGCAACATGAAGAAGTATAGCTATATTAACTATGGAAATTCACTTCCTTTAGTACAGGCCAATCGTTAAGGAACTGGATGCTCGAATAGTTCTCTAAATTTAATTTTCCTCCCACTAGTAAGTTCAACTCAATCCTCAAGACAATCATTTCATTATTCCCTTCTATCCCCTGTTCTGCTTAATATTGTATAAACGTCTCACATCTAGAAAGGCAAGAAGTGACCTATACTTTGGTGAACCTAAGTTTCATTACCTAGTGCATATGAAAACCTAATTATCCTGGCCTAGGTTCGGTTTTCTGGCAGCTGAGACACCTCAGGCCCTGGACTGGGGTCCCCAAAGTAAAACACAGCAGCATTTCCCTGAATTCGAGGACGCTGCCTCCCAAGAGACAAGGTCATCATCTCTTACAAGATCACTGGCTAATGGCAGGATATCAATCCTGTTAGACGGGAAAGTCCTTAGACTAATTAATTGTAACGTAGTACATTTTAGCAAAGCAAAACAAATGATTCACAAATTGGGCAGCTCCCAGAACTAGAGCAGTTTCTAAGAACTCCCAACAGTATATTCAGATAGCACTTACAGGAACGCTGAAGTGAGGCGTAGGAAACGTAATTGGCTGGCGCCTAATCACCCAATCAACTGGTTGTAGTGTAACTAGTTGTATACGGCCAAACCAGCAGGATAGAAGAGTCCCGCAACAAGCCAAAGCTCAGTTCCTCTAATTAAACTCTATATTGCTCTGGCCTACTGGCCCCAGTGCAAGGTGCCCAGTCCAAATCTATGGCCTCCTGCAAACGGTGTTTAACAATTCCTCCCTCTGGGCTATGCTCCCACCAAGTGAGATCTTGACCAAAATATAGGGCGTCACCCATGGACTATCGTGTCCTCAGACCAAGCATTTGAGTTGTCATTCCAGCCAGGACAGATGAGTTAGCACCAGCAGATGGCCACCCAGAAACATTTCTTTGCGTGAAGACAGTGCACCTGGGAGACTGATAATACGAAGAGCAGGAGAATACCAAGAATTAGGAGCATGCTTCTTAGCTAGGATCTTCAAAGATCAGTCAGATAATTAAAGAACAATCCAGGTGAGGAATCTACCCAATTTATCGAAAAAGCCTATTTTTTCTTAGTTTCCTGTAACTGAGTCTCACATAACCAATGTTCTTATGCATATGCAATAAAGTATTGTCAACTGCAGACTCTTCCCTGTTCAGCTAGTAACTAATCTGTTACCCCATAACTGAGTAAAACTGAAACAAGGAGACTTGAGAACAGTGTACAGGAGTTTAGTTACTAGTTTAGTCATGTCAGGGGAAAAGGTAGGCATAGGAAAAAATTCAAAGGGATCAGGACTTCATTATTACACTGTCGTTCAGACAGCTTGTGAAAAGCTGTCCACCTGCTTCCTGGGAAGCTTTTCTTTACAGGTAAAGCTCCAACATGTATAGAGGACACCCTTAAATGTAAGATACAGACTCAAGTTTAGGCCCTGAAGCTTTACCGCACGGTAGGTGGTAAGAAGAATGTAGAACCATTCACAATATCAATATTTTTTCCAAAATGTGTATTATCCTGTGCCTTCTATGATGAGTTGAGGTAGAGATCCTTTAGTAAGGGAAGCTTTAAAAACTTAGGAGAGACCAGGCAGCTCTTCTAGCCCTTCCTGAGTCCATGCTTAACATTCAGTTTACTTTCTTTCCAATACCAGTTTTGTTTCCAATACAAGTTTTTGTTTGGAAAAAATTCATGTAGAATTTGAGTTTGGAAAATTAAAAAATACACGTTTTAAATTCTTGATCAGAATAATACAACAATCCAAATATATAATGCATGTATATATAGCAGGGTCTGTTCAACAGTCACCATAAGCAATCTGATTTGGATCAGCCTTGAGGAATTCACTCAAATTGCACATCTCAGAAATCCTGGCACTTGCTGGCCCGGTATAAAGACGGTCAGAGCATTTCCTGGTTTTCATTCAATTTCTGTTCTGCCTGATATTGCATCACCAGTCTCAGGAACAGTCTGTCTCTCCATTTGAATTCTAGGAACTCTTACCTAGCCGGACAATAAGATCTCAAAGTTGCCAAAACCTTATTTGGCAGTCTTTCCAGTGAGCCTCCATGTAGATGAAAACACCCGAGCCCAGAGAAAACAATTAGCCATCCGTGACATGATGAGGCTTGAAATGGCCATGACTAGAAAGCCGATGAGATTTCACTATAACAATGACGCGATTGACAAGGAAATTCTCTTTCTGTTTCAGGTCTCTTATGATGACTAGAATTATGACAGCATTATATTAGGACTATCAGATTTCTATGTGTTAATGTGTTTGAAACACACTAACATCTCTGTAAACACAATTCAAAGAATCATCAGCATCACTTATTTGACAATGCTTTGCACACAATTTTGCATGTTCTAGGAATCCTCTGGAACATCCTGTAGTTCCTAAAAAAATTCGTGTAGAATTTGAATTTGGAAAATTTAGAAATAAAATTCTAAATTCTCAATCAGAACAATACAACAACCCCAATTCTAATTTTCCAGTTATACCTTTGTTATTAATGCTCAGTTCTCAGAAAAACTTATAAACCCCTTTGAATTTTAACTAGCTTGATTACATAAATACTCTTTCACATGATTCATCTTCCACAAACTTACAGCATCTATCCATCATTTATTTGTCATATACTTTTTCCTCTCATCTTGCAACAACTAGTCACTCTATTTTAGGCCAACAAAATTATTTCTCAAAAAACAGCACAAATCTTTCATACTTTAGCTTCACCCACCAAAAACGTACCTTACCTTCCTTGTACGAGTTGTTTCTAGTTTTAATGACCATGTATTACAATTTTTACCTTTTAGTAACCTTAAATTCTATTGACTGTATGAAAAGGTTTAATATTGCTTGCTTTCCATTAGCATTTTGCAGATGAGCACCATTCCATAGTCTTTGGAAACATTTTCTCAAAATACTACCCTTTCATGTCTGCAAACAGACCTGAATACAAATTTCTTCTTTATACTGCAGGAAACCATGATATTCCTCCAGCAGAATTATTAATTATCAAATATTAAACTGTGAGGCCAGAGTTATGTTGTATTAAATACATAGCAACAAACATAGCTGACCAGAGAGCTTTAATCTAATCATCTATCTCTTTGCAAATAATGCACAGGTAACAGCAAATGGATAGCCCTTCTTTCCTTCATAGCACTTTTATGCATTTTCTTACTTGTACTACGTGTATGTATCTGTTTCTTCTAAGACATTCTGAGGAGAAAGGAATTGCATCTATCCTGCTTGTTATATATCCCTCGCCTTAGTAGAATGTGTTACTTCAAGGGCCTGTTAAATGAACATGTTCCTTCACTCCGTATTTTCCAATTAGTCAAGATGCATTCCACATTTTTTTCAATGACAGCAGTATGTCGCTGTTTGCAGAATAATTTCCAGTATCCTACTCCAGTCAAAGCTAACAGGATCACCTCTGGCAAGTCAGAATCATATCCTGTCACGGACTCTCCTCCTCCACCACACGATCGAATCTAAATGATTAGGGAACAAGTTTAGTACATGCTTGCAAATGACTCGGGAATTTCATAATTATTTACCATTTAACTCACCCACAACTAGACTCTAAGACTTCAAGCCACTGAGAAAAATTCCTGACATTCTGAGAAGTTCATCCACAAACTTCCACCTATTCACATTCAGCTACTTTACTCATTCTTAACAGTTGTCTTGGATTGCTCATTGAACAAAGTCATGGAAGGAGTTCAGGAAACGTACCCCAAATCACACGGCTTTAGTAGGCTGATTTCTTTCAAGTCGAAAATACTTAGACAATAAAACACAAGGCTACGTTTTCCATTTACTTAAAGACACAACCTCCGAAGCAACTCAGCTCTTACCAATCCTCCGAAGATTAACTCTCAGAGCAGAAAATCTCACTACACCAGGCGGACCTTGTTACAAACAATCATCTCTGCTTCTAAGGCCCCGTACATTTAAAAAAAAAAAATTACTAAGGTATTTTGTTTGCCCCTTGGCCATTTTACTAATTTCAGCAAGTGGGTTGGGCCAAAGCAGTTTTCCCTTTTCTTGACTGACATGCCCTACTACTGCCCTAAATGACTGTTAGCCAGGCTGCTGGTGGCAATCAGATTTCAGACTCACCTGCTGGCAACCCCTGAGACATAAAGAACATACACAGGAAGCCCACCTAGGACAAAAGACAGAAAGCAAGACTTGTCACATACCCTTTAGTCTTCGCCTTTCTTCACTGAAAAAGCATCCAGTCTAGTAATTTAGTCTTCCCTCTTCCCCAGGCGCACAGAGGATGACGCCCTTACAAACAGACTTTTTCTAACAGATGTAGATTTCCTTGGCTGAAGATTAGTCTCTAAAATAATCAAAAGTAAGCAGCTTCCTGCCACAACCTGTACTAAGCTACTGAGTGCAAAGCAGAGCCCACTACAGTAACAGGTACGGGAAAAAAGCACCTCCCTCCACACTACGATGCCTCACAGTGTAGATCTGAGCGCTACTTCAAATGAAGGCATAAAGGTGGTTAAAAACTAGACCCTACTGATCTACAGACACAACTTCTATACAGAGCTCCTTTCCCCCTTCATTTAGTCTTTTAAAAGATTCTACATGCTGATTTTAAACTGATCTTATTGTTTCTCTGGGGTTTTGATCCCCACAGATAAATGATATCACCCAAACTAAAACTCTTACTGTGGCCTCTGTAATTCTCAATTATTGCTAGTAAAGTTCAGCCATTTCTTTAAAACATAACAGAACCCACAGAATCCTCATACTAAAAAACAAACAAAAAATTACGGAATTCTTACACACGAAATTGACCAGAATTCTGGATGCCAGACTCAGCCCGGCTTCTGACTAGCCCAGGCAGCCACCACCAAACCCACAGCACTCATCTGTCCTCACACAGCACAGAATGACCCTTGGTCCCCATTGCAAAGTTATGTCCTCTCTCACAGCTGAAACTAACCCTGGATGAGGCTCTAGATGGTGGGATTCTAGACTCCCTGGATCCAGAGGAACCCATAATTCCATCTTTGACCACCTTATCTACCTCCTAAGCCTCGTTCCCTGTTTGTGCCTGACCTGGTCAGACTCCTGAGGCTTCTCCACAGGACCCAGTCTTGTTCCTACTGAACCCAGTTCAGTTTCTACCTCATCCACTGAGATACCGGACACCTCCGTACAAGACTTGGACACAGTTTCAAAACTCAGTTTGGATATTAACAACAACAACAAAAATCATTCAGACAGCTCAATACACATAATCTGTGGGGCTTCAGACCTGGAGAGAGAGAACTTACTATGTTCACCAGACAAGGTGAGGAGACAGTGATCACAACAGGACAGGAAGTACCTACACCTGGTGGCCTGAGGCGCCTGGGTCTCCGAAGCTCTGCTTCAGATCCTACCAACTCTCAAAAACATTAAAAGGAAAATTCCTGATATCTGTTACATTCAGTAGAATTTATTTGGGCAAAACAAAATGGAACCAGGCAGCTTCCAGAACGAGAACAATATCTAAGAACCCCCATCAACGAGCTGAGAGAGCACTTAGAGGAAAAGAGAATCGAGGCATAGAAAACCCAATTGGCTGCGGCCTAGTCAATCAGCCGGTCGATTGGTTACAGCTTAACTCGTAAAATCTTTACAGCTTCATCAGTGTATTAATCCGTTTTCCCCTTGAGAGGCATAATACTTGACACCCACAACTTAAAAGAGAAGTTTAACTTGACTCACATTTTATGGGGATTCAGTGTGTGGTCCTCTGGGTTCAAGGGAGAAACCTCATGGCAGAAGCGCCTGGAGGCCGGAGGCACAGTGGAAAGACATTGGCAGCTAGGGGCCAAGGCCAGATATAGACTCCGAGGCCGCGCCTCCTTGACCCACCCAGACACGTGGGAAGGGTGCTCCACCAATGCAGGGGCAGATCTCAAAGCCAATCAAGCTGACCCTCCACCTCAACTGTCGCAATCGGCTAAGTTAATGACGCGGCCTCTGCAGCCAGCCCAAGCTCAATTACTTTGATTAAAGTCCTTACTGCTTTGGTCAATTGGTTCCACAGCCACGGCCTCCCACAAAATTTTAGTTTACAATCTCAGTAGAGGCAAGCCCTTGAAAAATGGGACTCTGTCCCCAGACCCCAGTTCCCTGCACACTCGGCGACAAGCCAGTCCATTATACTCAGATGTGGGAAGAAGACCTGTTGCATACAGTTACAAGTTATCACCCCAAAGAACTTTACTAAAAGTCCGTTAATACGGTGAAGCTGAAAGCCTTTTAGAAACATTCATCCTCTATTCCAAGAAACACTGCCAGAGATAGCCGGATGTTAAGAATGAAGATGTTTGCAAGGCTGCCGCAAACGTGCTGCACTTACAGAGTCTTCATAGGTCATGCTGGCAGCGCCACGCCCTCAAGCTCACAGCTGTCTACCTAAAAGTCTCTGCCCACAAGCTCTGTCCTTCTGCAGTACATATGCCGTAGGAAATGGTGCCATGCTGAAATGGTTTTCCGAGTTGGAGATGTATCCATCCCCACTGGGACTGGAAGCAGCGCCCGTCCAACAGTCCTAACCGCTTGCACTGTCTGCCCCACTTCCCTGGAGATCCTTGAACATGCGGCGCCCTCTGCCGACCGGAGGAGACGGAAAGGGCGCCCCCTAACGGCGGGCTTGACCATTTGCATTTGAAAACACCCTTAGAAAAACACTGCCTCCTTTCCCAGTAATTGCTCCTAGTCTTCTAACCCACGACCTCTTTAATCTTTAACTTTGCAGAAACAAAAGTCTTCCCCCCCAAAATCAACTTCTTCACCTTTATTGATCTTACATGGACAACACATCGAAGGAAAATTCAAAGTATAGATAAGAAGAAAAGTGCTTGAATCACAGCAATCCCAACCCCTTTGTCGTTCTTTATAGTTATTATTTCTTTTGCTGAAAAATGAAATATTGGTGAGCATGCTGATTAATAACCTGCTCTTTTGCTTGAATATTAAAACACAAATATATCTCAGTGTCTATATTCTGGAATATAAATTACAATGATTGTGGGGCATTTTGTCATATATGTGTATCATATTATTTTCTTCTGCATATGTGTTAGAGAACTTCAGGTATGGATGATGAAGGTCATCTTACTCTTTAGATAGTGGCATGTGGAACCTGGCTGAGTTCACTTACTTTAACTTGATATTCCCTTCTACCTTTCTGCACCAGCTAAGCAACTACATGTGTTAGTGGTTTGTCTTGTGGGTCATCTTCTTGCAATATAATTTAAAGGGCGTATGTAGAAAACAATTACACATATAATTTATGTACAATTACATATATAATGTATGCATCACATTAATAAATCCTTTGGTTTTTGCCCTGTGAAGCTCTATATGTATTAAATGTGGCCTCTGTGAAGTTAAATGTGGCCTGAAGCTGTCTCTACACATTAATGAGCTGCAACCTAACTTAGTGTATAAACAAATTTTAACCTTATTTATGTGTATATTCATGTAACAGCTGAGTTTCAGCCAATCACAGCAGCAACCAGTCACGGCAGCCAACTGATCGGTGTCTATATTAAGGCAAATGCCTCAACATACCACACCCAAATAAGGAAAATACACAGCTGTACCAAATCAAGATTTTTCTATAGTAATTTCCTTTTTCTGTTTTCAAAGCCCATGCCCACATTACTGGGTGTGGCTCACTGAACCTCCAGTGTTTCAGGGAGTACCCAATTCATGAGTCCTTCTTTGCTCAAGTTCTGCTAAGTTTAAATTGCCTAAAGATTTTCTCTGAACAATATTTAAGATTCAACTATGGCTGTATCTAGTCTGTTGCTTCTAATTACATTATAATACCCAGTATTGGGCATTTTCCCCATTTTACCTACATTTTTCTTAACGACGACCACTCAAACTGCTATGAACTTTCTCCCCCATAAAAAATGCTGCAATAAAATTTTTTGCAGACAGGTGAAACTTTCTTGCCATACAACTCCAGAGCAGAATTTGTGGGCCACATATTTAAGTTGACTAATTATTGCCAGATAGTCATGGAACGGCTAAACCAGTCTACATCCCCGTAAGCAGGCCACACAGTTTCTACAACCCCACATCCCACCTATACTATTATCCAGTTGTCACTCTTTTATCAGTTTAATAGAGATAAAGCTTATCTCATTTTACCATGTATTTCTCTGATCATTAATTGACATGTTTATAGTATTAATATTTTCCACCTAAGAGCATGAAATATCTCCCTATGTATTCAAAGCATCCCCAATTTTTTTAATCACTTATTTCTGCATATTTAGGTTATTTCTAAGCAAGAAAAAGGAAGGTCCAGGCTATTTGGAAAGCCCATGAACCAACATGAAAAGAGGAGGAGGAGAGAGATGGGCGCTCTGGCGGCCATCTGTCCTCTGCACCTTTGCAAGATGTAGCATTGTATCTCAAACAGCCGGGTTCTCACAGAACATTAACTCAGTAGGAGGAGGGTGGGAGAGGGTCTTCAATGAATGTCACTGTTTAAACCTTCATGAACAATGAGAGTTTTTAAAAATAAACCACAGATTAATTCTCTCCTCTTTAAATTCCATAACGTTTACTAAATTACTTCAAACTATAAAGAGCTAGACTAGCATGTGGTGGAAGGAGGCAGGGCATAGGGCAGGGCAGGGTGGTTTCTGGAGCGGCATCTTGCAGCCTGGCAGCAATGGCAGGAGACCACTGGGCTGCTTGGCATGTTTCATTCCTGGCACGAAGGCCCCTTAGCACTTTTGTCCCATCTCTGTTGAGACATTTCCTCTGTGGTGTATGGAGATGTTCAACTTACTCGATTCATGGAAATCCTCATTCTTCTGCTACAAGCTGACAAGATTAGGGAAGAATTTTACATGAGGTCAGTTGGCAGGGAGACTGGGCCAACTCCAGGCTACCAGAATTCCAGTGTCTAGGGGTGGCGCACGGCCATCTCTTTCCTAAAGAATTCTCCAGATTATCAGGGTGTTCAACTGGGCTCGGGAGCCACGCTGAGCTATTGCACTCCTCCTCACCTTCAGGCAAACTCCTGCTATGTTAGACTTCCAAATTCTTTTTTGAAATTGGTGTAGAGGTATCCACTTTGCTTTTATTCTTTCAACTATACTCATATTACATACTCTCTCCAGTGCGAATGCCATAGTTCATAATAAAAAGTCAAGCAAACGATAAGCATGTTCATAGCAAAACGTGAGGAAGATATAAAATAAACAAAGAATGACGTTAAGTAATTTACTAAGAAAACTAGAAAACTCAGTGTATCAGACATTGACTCCCAGTCTCGGCTTGCTTGGAACTAACCACATTCTCTTGCTGCAATTCAAGTGAAGTATCACTTCAGTATTCTGAGCAGAGAGAAAACACTGTCGACTTTTCCTCTTACACCCTGTACTCATATGAGAAAACATCAAAAAGCCGGGTTTTCCGTAATCAATACTCACCAGAGAGTTGGACAAATAGGAATAAGTTTTCTGTATTGGCATTTTTCAGGGAAGGGCTGCATTTGGGACTGAGCTGTACCCTGTTAACAGCGGTGGCTGCCACCAAGGGGAAGGTATGATTCTTTCCCAGACTGTAGGAGTTGCGGTTCATGCAGAAAGCCCTCTGTGAGGGAGGCCAGTGCGCTTTTATAGACTTCAATGCTATTTGCTTGAGTACACTTTGAAATGCAGGGTCAGCTCACTGAGCTACATCATGCAATAATAACACATTTTTACAGGAGTAGCTTGTCAGAGCAGCCACAACATGCAATACATAAAACCAATAAACACAACGTGTCTACAGACTCTATCCTAGTAACGGGATAAAGCAATAAATTTGACAGCAACCATCAAAAAGCTCCCTTTCTGACTTTGTGGGGTGAATTTACTGTTGCTTAAAACAGACGAGCTGTCACGGAGCCTTAGATCAGTGTGCAGTTATGGGGCAGCAAGTTGCCTCACGCGGCAAGGGAGCATGCCCGATAAGCGAAAGCAAGACCAGCAGTTTGCTCTCGCTAAGGCTGGGGCCCTTGTTGTCTTTCGTGTAGAGCAATCTGCATCAGAGATTTTCTACAGAGTGTTTTTGACTTTCCAAGCCACGTATTAAACATTATCCCGGACAGTGTGGCTATAGGGTGGTCAGTTAGCAATTAGAATTTCCCACCTGCAGCTTAAAAACAGAATACACAAGGAACAAAGTGGGTTGGTGTTCGCTAAGACTGAATTCTTATAGTGTGGATCTTCCACATTCTGAGACGAGAGAAGTAGAAGGTATAAACTTATCATTAGGGATAAGGAAGACATTCACAGGGAATCAATCTTCAGGCTGAGAATCAGGGCAAACCTCCATCCAACAGAATCCGGTATCTTGGTTAAAGGCACAAGAATTCATTTTTTTGCAAATTGTCCTGATAATTCTGAGAAGAAACACGTGGCAGGGGACACTGGCGATATGGACTGAAGATAACGGTAGGTGCGTATGGGTGTGGGGTGGAAGTAGGTGCTGAGAAGGGCTCGGGGATCAGAGGCTAGGCAAAATGCCAGCAACCAACCATTAAAAATGTACAGAGGACACCACTGGGCAAAGACCTGCTCAGGGAACTTACATTTAGGGGAGGCAGGACAAGACAAACTGAAGCAAGGGAGGAAGATAACTCCATACACTAATAAGCATATGAAGACAATGAAGGCCCTGGAGCATGCGCTGGGGCGGCACAACTCGCTTTAGATTGGCTAGGTGAGAGAAGAGCTCCCCCTAGAGAGGAAACACCAGTGCTGGACTCTTAGGAATATGAGGGGACCAGCCATTCGGTGACTGACTGTAGAGCCTTTTGGGCCAAGCGGAGATCAAGTGCCAAGGCCTGAAATGCTGAGCAGCAAAGAGGCTCACCACAGCCTGGGCTCAGCCTGTACTGATTTTTCTGAGAGAAGAAGAGGAGACAGGACTGGTTTTCACATTTCCACTCTGTTACTGTGTCTCCCCTATTATGTTCCAATCTGAGGGCTAATACATTCTGACTAGGTGTTAAATTTGATCAATTTTCACTTGGATATCCAATCAGAATCTCAAAACTGCAAATTAACATCTCTAACCTAAAATTAGTTGCAGAATTTAATCAAAGCCTATACAATCATCCCTTGGTTTCCACAGGAGAGTTGATTCCAGGACACCCTGTGGATACCAACATCTTCAGCTGCTCAACTCCCTTATAAAAAATGGCATAATATTTGTATGTAACCTACACGTCTTCCTGTATACTTTAAACCGCCCCTAGATTACTTATAATACCCAATACAAATGATCTGTAAACATTGTTTTATGTATTGTTCAGGGAATAATGATGTGAAAATAAAGTCTGAACATGCCTAGTACATATGGAATGTTTCCCAAATACTGTCCATCCGTGGTTGCTTGAATCCATGGATGCAGAGGAGAAGGGTGACTATCCACACAGCAGCCAAGTGCAGGACTTCCCAGCAAGCTTGCTTAGCAATCCGGACCTGAGAAGATCAAGGCCTGCCGGAGTGGAGCTCTTTGGGCCTTAGGGAAGTCTACATCATGACAGTACCACCTTCCTGTCCTCTGTGTCCATTTGCATTTGATGGCCTTGTCCCCTATCACTGGCACAATCTTTGCTGACATCTTCGGCCTCAACAAAAATCACTTCCCAGTAAGTTGGTGTTCTTGTGTTCCCAACCTTGTGTAGGCAGGGATGACTTCTTTCACTGGCTTCCACTGGGAATGTGCTCTCTCCAAGGTAAATAGGCTTTCGAAGGCCAGCCTGGGAACCAAATGTTTATCTCATGTTTCCTGTGGGAAAGCAGCTTGTGAGGACCAGGCACCCAGCGAGAGGAGCATTTTGGACCACAGCCCAGCCGTAAGTTGGATCTGTAACATAAAGACCCAGAATATCCAATAGGCGTGCCAATAGGGAGCCTCCCTGGTTGTGAAGTGAGGCCAGTGAAATCCTAAACCTTGGGGATGCTGAGGGGACTTTATTGTAGTTATTTGCATGCTAGAGGATTTATTGAGAACTTAGAAACCCACAGATTAAAGAGGTTGAACAGATTCAATTTGAGAGCAGTATTCATTTCTCAGTCTTTTCATTTAAATTCATTGTATTTTCATCTTTCCATTTAAAATAAGCCTGGAGACATTGCCCTGCACTGCTTTTCCCAAATGACGACACTACGGAGAACAGAGACTCGAGCACAATGTGGAAACTACTGGCAAGAGGGTGGGGAGACAGGGCCAGCTCCAGCACTGCCACCTGGGAGCCCTCCAGACCTCCCTTCACAGACAGGATGGGCGGTGCCAAGAGGGATGGTAGAAAGAGGAGGACAGATGGTGGGTAAATCTTCCCTCGTCTTCGTACAAGGAGATGGCTCTGTGTCTCACACAGCATCTGGGTTTGGGCCCAAGTCCATTCACCTGCTGTGAAAGGTTTTCAAGGGTAAGAAGCTCAGAGAAACACAGTCAGTCCCAGCCCAGCACCAGGAACTGATCTGAAAAATTCCGTCACCAACAGATGACAGTTTTCCCACTCAGGGTGATTTTGCTAAACACATTTAGTTGTCTTCTCAGGAAGACTTCGGCACTAAATACGCTGATACTTCCACCTGAGAAATAATTTAACTGCATAGATGAGCAAAACGACCAACAAGAACAAAAGTACTGTCAGAAGGAAGATGCCCGCAGCTGTAATCCCGCAGGACAGCTTGACGTCAGAAAGCTGAGCTCCCTGCAGCGAGGGGGGATGGGCACACCGGATCTCCTGAAAGTCCTCGAGTTTCTGCACGTTTTCTTTATACCATGTTAAAAAATGAATATTTGAGCAAGTGCAATCCAGAGGGTTGTGACTTAAGTTAATGATGCTCTGCTGGGTCAGGATGGGGAGAAGATGGGGCGGGATGATGCGAATGCGGTTGGTGGCCAGATTGAGATAGATGCCCCTAAGGTGGCTGAGGGCACTGATGCTGTTGGATGTCAGGTTGTTGTGGCTTAAGTCCACATGGATCATATTCCCAAGGCTGTGGAAGGCTTCCTGGTCTATGGAAGAGAGCTCACAGGAGGACAGAACCAGAATCTCTAAGCTGCCCACCGTCTCAAGTGGGTTGGTCTTGGGAATATTCCCATCTTGAAAGCGATTCTCCTGTAAGTTCAGAAGCCGGAGATTTGGCAGGCCTGCCAGAAGATACTGATTGCTGGTGTCGAGGGAAGAGCGAGAGAGGTTTAGAACCTGCAGGAGATGAAGGTTTTGGAAAGGACTTTGCAAACCATTAACATGTAAGCCAGTGAATGCCAAGTCCAGGAGTTCTAGCCGAGGACATGCTTTGAATGCTTCACTCTGGAGACCGAGGGGCCCATTGTGGCTCAGGTTCAGGCTTTGCAGCTGGGGCAGATTTTTGAGTTGCAGATTGCAACATTCAGAGGCTTCAATGCCATTATGGCTTAAATCAAGTTTCTGCAGATTTTCTAATTTTTCCAAACAACCGGCCCCGAGTTGAAGTTTGTGTATGTTGCCTTTGATGTAGAGGTGTGTAAGGGAGGGGAAACTAGCAGCATTGATTTGACACAATTGGTCAAACTTATTTACATTGAGAACTAATTTCTTCAGTGAATTCATACCTGCAATGCCAGGCGGTAATTCCTGCAAGTGGGTAGCTGTCAGGTCCAGCTCCTGGAGGTGAGTGAAACACTGAAATGTAGTTGAGGAGAGGTTAGAGAAACGATGTTTCTGCAGGTTCATGCTCTGAACAGACACTTCACAAAGGCCCTCAAGCATGCCCGAACTCAGATCTTGGTCTTCAGTGTCCTCAAATGTCCCCAGCCAGAGAGACTGAACAGTAGAATTCTGCAGACCACGGAATATAACAGACACGTCAACAGTCCCACCAAAGTCCAAACTGTGGAAGGCCGTCGACTTGAAGGCTCCAGACTCAATTCCTTGAATGTCATTGCCATTGAAGTTAAGGCTCAGGTTGGTGGCTGGATTCAGAGAGATCAAGTCTTCTCGGGAAAGGTAGTGTATGGCGTTATTCCGAAAATCCAAGACTTTCAGATTCCCTGTTGGGAAGTCTTTGGGGAACTTAACTGAGGAAATATAGTTGCTTCCAAGATGCAAACTTTCCAAGTTCTTCAGATTGTGTGCTGGGATAAACTCCAGGCTGGATATTCCCGTTTGGATTAAGAACAGGTTCTTCAGTGACATGGGCCCATGAAGCGCTGTTTCCGCCACAAATATCAGGGGGTTTGCAGTTAACACAAGTGTGCTCAGCTGGGGCTGGCTCTGAAAAGCGTTTTCATGTATCCAGTTAATCTGGCACCTTGAAATAGAATAGTATGTAGCAATCATTAATTAGGAAAAAAAAAAGAAAAATTACCACTTTAACAATGACGTGTGCTAACAAACCATTTTTGTATATAGTAAAACAGAATATATTATTATTCAAAATCAAACATAAAAAGCTTTCGTACGCACAGACTATTGAACTGACTAAAGAACAGCCTCCCTTCTGAACGCTCTGATTCGGAATTTATCCCGAGTATCTTACCCCTTCGGACTGACCACTCGGAGGTTTGTGTTGGTGCTGAAAAGGACAATCAATGCTGGCCTGACTGACTGCAGGCAAGTCAAACTATGATTTACTATTTGAAGTAATAAGTGAACGTTATATGTGATGCCTAACAGGCAATGTGTGACACGTAATATATAGATGTGTAAACCTGTGCTGTCCTGGGAAAGTTACAACCTTTGTTCAACTTTTTTGAGGGGGAGAGGTTGCGCTGGAGATTGAAGCTGGAGTGTTGTGCCTGCTAAGAACACATTCAGCCACTGAAACTCAGTCCTCTTTTTTCATGTATAACGTATTAAACTGATGGCTATATTGTAGAACTATTGTGTGTCAGATAAACTAAAAATACGGGTTACACACACACACATACCCCACTGGTGCTTTCCTTATTTAACCATAAGAGGTGGTACCATTCACCATGGACACTGGACATTTCACAATGGTGCTATAAACATGAAACGTTACTATTGCTGTGTGTGCTCTCCCAACTTGCAGAAGTTTAAGTGGGAGGATGGAGGTGGAGGACACCAGACCTCATGGACAGGTGAGACCCTTCCCTCCTACTACCCCCACACACATGTAATAAGCTGCATGGTCCTTTCGTTTTCCTTACTTTTTTTCTAGTACTTCTGCTTACTGGTTCTCAAATATTAGTTCAGCATTTTGAATTCTGATTCTGCCACTAAAACCAAATGATGGAACTCATTTTCCAATTTGTAAAAAGAAAAAAATTCGTAAGTGTATTTATCCTAGAGCTTTCTCCGAAATGGCATGACCCAATAACAGCCAACTATGCCAAAATGTAGTATAATATGGCGTCTGATTTAGGACAAGATTTATTTTCAGTTTTGTCATCAACATTCCTTAGAACTTCTTAAACAGCATTGCTGATACAGCTAATTTGAGAACAATCAATTTTCCTCTCCATCGATTGGCATTTATTTAAATCACATTTCGCTAGCACAAACTGTTTCAGGGGAAAGGGCCCATGAACATGCATGATAAGCAAACTGTACCGGCACCCAAAAGATCCAGGAATCAATTTAAATCCAATGTGTGTGTGTGTGTGTGTGTGTGTGTGTGTGTGTGTGTGTGTTTTAACTTAGGTGAAAAATCCAGAGTCCACAAGGAACTCACATACATACCTGGTTAAATCCAAAAAGATAAGGTCCATGAGTCTGCTGAAGGTTTTATTTTGAATTGTAGGCAAGAAATTAAAGCTGAATTCCAAAAACTCTGTCGCATTTGGTAGAGTATCAGGAATTTCACTGAGACCTAAATTTTCACAGTTATATATTTTGTTGGCTTCTTTCTGATGGGAAAAATAAAATAAATTAAATTGGATTCAGTAACTGATTGACTAAGTAGGAATATGAGATATTTTTTACCTTTGAGTGGCAATTCCACTCTTAGTAATCTTGACCATACACTTGTAAAAACAGTATATATTTGTAAAAACACAAAGTGACTTATGCATAATCTTACTCAGTATAGTACTTTCTGTAATAGCAAAAAATTGACAATAACTATCAATATGTGGGGCTAGTCGAACAAAATGTAGTACAGTCACCAAATGAAACCCTTGGCAGCTGCAAAAGGAATGAGTAAGTTCTGTGAATATTGATATGGAGAGACATGCAGGGTGTGCTGTAAGGTGAAAACCTCAGAGTGCAGAACAGTATACAGAGTGTGTATAGTACACAGCGTGCTTCCTACTGGTAAGCTTGTATTTTCTTTTTTCCCTTTTTTAGTAGACTATATTTGGTATACATAGAAAACACTTTCATGGTGGGGAACTGGTAGATATACATATTGCACTTGATCATTTTTCCCTTCTCCCATTTCCCCTTTCCCTCCCTTCCCTCCATTTCCTCTCATCCTCAGATTCCTTCCCCATTTCCACATAGTCCATCTCCCTTTTCCTTTTATCTAAGTGAAACCAAGGTAAAAAATACAATAACCTGGGGCTGGGGACTTAGCTCAGTGGTTAGAGTGCTTACCTCGCAAGCACAAGGCCCTGAGTTCGATCCCCAGCACCAAAAAAATTTAAAAAACAGTGACCTTTATGGTGAGAGAAGTGACAAGATATAAGAACCAGGATGGAAATAAGACTTCTCTGAATATATTTCAGCTTATGGTTTCCCTTCTCAGTTCATGGATATGCTTTATTTCCCTTAGGAAAGCAAACAAGCAACACTAGATTAGCATTATCAAAATAAAACAATCAGATATGTACTTTTTGATGTGGTTAAAAAAATTAAACCTGAATCTAGTCAAGACTTGTTGGCCTAACTTCATGTTTACAAGTGATACAGCAGGTTTAAGTTAAATATCACCACCAGGCACAAGGTAGCAGTCAGCCAAATGCGGAAAGTGGGACATTATATAACACTAATGCTGCTTTACCAGTTTGGGGGGCAGCTTTTGTTCAAAGAGACAAAATTTAAAAGCTATCTAAGAGATACGATCAACAGATAATAGACTAGCCCTTGTTCATTTCGATTCAAATAAAGCAGTTAGGAAAAGATATCTTAAGGATTGTCAGAGATCTTTGAATGAGGACAGGATTAGATGATATTAAGAAATTATGATGTAATCCTAGTACTGGCAGGAGGATCACAATTTTAAGCCAGACTGGGCAGTTTAGCAATTTAGCAAGATCTCGGGTCTCAGAAGAAAAAAAAAAAAATACATAAAAAAGGCTGGGGAAGTAGCTCAGTATGAAGGATCTGGGTCCAATCCCCAGTACTGGGTGGTGAGGTGGGGAGAAAGAGAAATTTTGAATTTTGTGATGCTAGTGGCCTTGCAGTTATATAAAAGAAATGTTCCTATTGTTTTGAGATGCGTATTAAAGGATTTAGAGGTAAAATGGACGTGCTGTTTGAGGTTTGCTTTAAAGTACTCTGGTAGAAAAGGAGGGGAAAATAGAGAGTGAAAGTAAGTAGGCAAAACGCTGATGATTGTTCAATATTGAGTGCTGCATACACAGACGATCTTCTTAATTAACTATTTCACATATATTTACACATTTTCTTAACACAGAGTTTAAAAAGCTAACAAGGTGGCACAGACTTTCGGTCTTACAATCTTGATGTATGAATTGGTTTCAGATCTCTGGCTTTGCAGGCTGTAGCTATCAGATGCTAGGCCTTCGGCCACAGCCCTGTTCAGACAACTCACTCACCCGGTGCCTAGGGAAGTCAAGGATTCAGAGGTCTGACAATTATTGCTTAGTAGATGCCCTAACTCAAGTTAGAGATCTTGGATTAGCTACGTAAAAATAGGAAGTAGCTAGTTAGAGGCCTAAAGAACAGAAAAGTCCTATTTATCTGGAAGAAGGGAAGCTACAATGGAACTTATCTTGCCTGGGCAGGCACCTCAGAAAGAAAGAAACGATCCACAGGGCAAGTGTCCTGGAAGCCCAAAAACACGGGGATCCAGAACCACAGGCCAGCTCTCAGGTCACCTCAGGCCCCAGGTGAGTTCATTTCACCCCACGGTGCTGCTCTTCCCTGATGACTTTCTGCACGACCTCTCTGGACCCCTCGGAACCTGCCCTGCCTGGCGAAGATCTACTCACCACACCCACATGTGCATATTTCTTTGACATGTGCTGCTTTCCTTGTGCCGAGTTGCAAACAGACCTACTGAGCCAGAGACAGTACCACGCACATCCGCCTTCGCTCTGAAGCGTGAGGCTGTGGAGATGTCGCCCTTGTCATTGCTTTGTGCCTTACTCGCTTCAGTTTCTGCTTAGTGGTCCACTTTTTGTAGCTACAGCAAGTATGCTCATTTACAGGAGAGCACAGGTTTTCTTTGATATTGTGACAATATTATAACTGTCACTGATGAAAATGTCATATTTCTATTTCCTGGTAATTCATTCTTTGCTTTTATAGACCCAGAGTCCTCTAGGCACTGTCACATATCCACACGATGCCCTTGAAATGTGCACTTGGCATTTAAAACTTAGATTTAGCTGCCTAGTGGGACCTGATGCCGGGCCTGTCCCCGGTGCCTATAAACTTGGACCACCCAGAGAGGAATGTGCACGTGTAGCTGCCACCCCAACATGTGCTAAGCTGCCATTTTGCTGAGAGGAGATGGTTTTCTTTTTCTCCATTCACATAACTGATTTCGGGCACACTTGGAGAAAGAGGACCTCCTTCAATTTGTCTTGCTCTACTCTGGCCCTACAGCAAAAGACTAGATGTTGGCAATTCCTTCCCTCTTCTGAAAAATATAAGTGCTGGTGACACCTAAATTATTCCATGTCTTGGCCTCTCGTGTACTTAAGCACATTACTGCACTAATGGGATGCAGAAAGCTGAGAATCCAGGAGGGTTCTTCTGAGCCTGTGGCCTGAGGGAGGTCCTTGAAAAAGGCAATGCAGGTAAATGAATAGGTCACTTTCAGCCTAGCAATAACTGAGAACCAGTGGTTGATGTTACCAAAGAGGGCTCTCAGGAAGCCCACTGGAGCATGGGCACAACATTAAATCATCTCAGGTGAGGTGGAAATGGCAGTGAATCCTCTGCCCTGGCTTTGCAGCAGACAGAGGCAATGACAAAATGTAGCTAAGAAAATTTAAAAACCAAGCACATTTCCCAGAATGCCTTAGGTTTGATGCACACATGGGCTCTGCCTTGCAGTTTTTACAATCATTGCTGTACAATCAAAATTGCCATGATGATGGCGACATCAAAACAACATCCATTCCAGAATCATCTAACACACACACACACACACACACACACACACACACACACAGAGTTATTCTCATTCTTAACCTTCTTGGTCAAGAGTAAATTGCAGACCTCATGACTGCTCACCCATAAATCTCTCAGTTTCTATCTGCTAAGGACAATGACAGACAACCACAGTGCCATCGTCAAATTCCCAGCAGTTAACCTTGATTCGATGTTATCCAGCATAGAGTCTTTATTCAATTTGGCCAAGTGTCCCAATATAGTCTTTTACAGTCGTTGTTGCTTTTCCAGGGCAGGATCATGTGTTGCATTTAGTTGTCATGTCTTGTTAGACTCCTTTAATCTGAGATGATTCCTCAGCCTTTCAAGACATTGATAGCTTTTGAAGAATACACGCTTGTAGTTAGCAGAATGTTTCTCATTTGGGGGTTGTATGCTTTCTCATATTTGATCCTTTGGGGGTTGTATGCTTTCTCCTATTTGATCCAGATTATAAGTTTTTTGTTTGCTTTTTCTTTGCAGTCCTGAGGATCGCCTTGTGCATGGTAAGCAAGTGCCCACCACTGAGCTACACCCCCAGCCACAGGTTATAACTTTTTGGCAGAAATCCTACAGCAGTAAGTTTGTACCTTTCTCCCTGTCAAGTCAGATGAAAACTTTTGGAGAGTGAGTTCTGACAGCAGAGCACAGGGCGGAGGAACAGCAGAGTGACAGTGTTGTAGAGAATGAAAAAACGGGGTAGAAAGGAACAGAGAGTGTGTCCCCTGCCTGGACTGTGGGCTTCGGTTTTCTCTATGGGCAGAAATCCATCATGTTGCCCTTTCCCTGAGCTCAACACAAACACTTCCTCTGAGCCCAGTCCTGTCTTGCTGGAGTATATATGTGGTTGGTTTTTAAAGCTACTGAATTTGTGTGCCTCTGCTTCAGCCAGCTGCACTGCAGACAGGATTGTTCTTGATGTGCACTCCTGGAGCCAGCAGAGCTGTGGCAAGGCCATGTGGTAATCATGACAACCCCCCCCCAAATCAAGGGGCACTTGTCTAGGACCCCCTGTGCCCTGGCTCCTGCGCCAGCCACTGTGTCTCTAGCTGGGTAGAGGAGCTGGGCCTTTTCCCTGGAGCAGGGCTCCCAAGTGTTGTGAGTGTTGCATCTTTATTTGCAATCCCTTCTCTCTCCAGGTACTCATTTGCATTTTTTCAATCAAGATCTTATTTTCTTCTTTCTGGTGTGTCTCCAACTCCCTCCCATGCCACTGTATTGTCCCTCCGTGCAAGTGTTGAAACACTTTCTAATTTGGAAACCTTTGAATTTCGCTCAGAGTGCTTATTCCCACCTTTGCAGATATCTCATCCACACTTGACACAGACCTGCCCACGGGAGGAGTCTGGGACAATGGACGCCGGCCATCCTTCTTTGAACACACCTCATCCAGGAGACAGCAATGTGACTAGCAAGCTGAAGCTCAGAGTAAGAATTGCTCTTTGAAAACAAAACAAACCCTCTGAAGAAGGCACATCCTTAAAACGTTGCTGTCAATCTGACTCCTCCAGGCCAAGGGCATTTCATTTTCTGTTTGTTTTTAAAGTCAGCCTGCTTGGGTTTAAGTCCCAGTTCTTAAAACTTAGCTATGTTCTCTGAGCCTCTTTTTTCCCTGGTTGTGAACTGGGGCTAAAAAACTTACTTTAAAGGCCTACTGTGAGGATTAATGAAATAGTGTATTGGTACTACCCACAAGCAGCTAGTAAACAGTCAGAGCATCACAGTGTCATATTCTTATCTAAAGCTATTGGGGAGCCCTTGTGTGCATGAACTTTGAGTTCCCCTCAAAAAAGCTCTGCTAAGCTCGGCTAAGCACCTCCACCCCACATCTAGGGACTGAAGAAATTTATCCTTCTGTCTTAATTACTTTTCTCACTGCTGAGACAAAATACCCAACACCTAGAGTTAAAGGAGGAAAGGTTTATTTAGCTCACAGTTTGTAGAGGTTTCAGTTCATAGTCAGCTGGCTCCAAGGCAGGGAGGCATGATAGAGGAGAAACAGTCCATGGCAGGCAGAAGGCAGGAAGGCAGCAAAGCAGGAAGTGAAGAGACAGCAGCAAGTGACAAGCAACAACTCTCTTTCTGTCCCTTATATTCTATCAAAACTACATGCCCTTAGGGTAGGTAGCACCAACACTGAGGGTGGTCCTTCCCATTATTCACATCTAGAACTACACCGAACCAATCAGTGCTAATTTAGTGATTACACACCCTTGGTCCCAGCATCATATACTCCGGATCCAGCCACCTCTGAAAAGTGCCCCCTGTGACTGTGTGAGGCTTTGGGGAGACAGCTAGACACAAGCCATAACACCTACCATAATTTTCAGGGACAGTGTGGGTAGGATGAGCTGATTTGAAATGGGAGGCTGCCTACATGCCCAAGAAACTAAAAGTTCACCTAAAATATTCCCACAATCCAAACGCAGAACACTAGATTCTCCTGCTCTTGGGATATTTGCCAGTCTCCAAAAACTTGGTCATGGCTCTGTAATTTCATTGCTTATCTCTCTCTCTCTCTCACACACACACACACACATATACACACACACACAGAGTCACAGATAGGGAGGGAGAAAGAGAGAGAGAGAACATGTAGTATCAGGAACAGGGGGGAATCCATGTGGAGTGTTTGAGTATTCATTGCACTATCTGAAGGATAAGTTTGGAGTTTTTAAAACAAAAGTCTTATTAAAAAATTTTTACTCCTCCTTGATACATATGTTAAAAAAAACAATTCCTGATAGATTATAGATTTTTTTTTTTTTTGTGGTGCCGGGGATCGAACTCAGGCCCTTGTGCTTACAAGGCAAGCACTCTAATCACTGAGCTAAATCCCCAGCCCTAGATTATAGATTTAAATGGGAAACCTATATAGAAATAAATATGAAACAACAAAGTTTATACATGAAATCATGGGATAATATAATAGTGTTGGGGTAAAGATTTTATTTTTGGGTGTTGGGGATCTAACTCAGGGCCTCATGTTTGCTAGGCAAGCACACAACGACTGAACTAAATTCCCAACCCCAAAGATTTCTTAAATAGGGCTGAAATGCACAGAAAGTAAAAGGAAAATGATACATTGCACCGTTATAAAATTAAGAACTTCTGTTTAGCAAAAACACCTTTGGGGGCCAGTGGAAATGTAAGTTACAGTGTGGGAGAAAATATTTGCAATTTGATAAGGGACTAGTATCTCTAATAAATAAAGAACTCCTACAAATCAAGATAATCAAAACAGAAAACAGGCAAGAGACTTGAATGAGAACTTTACAGATATAAAAATGGTAAAATAGGGCTGCGGATGTAGTTCGGCCGCACAAGTCCAGGGTTCCATATCCATCATAACAAAAGAAAAGGTATGTGTCTTTGGATATGTGCTCAATTTATTGTTCAACAGGAAAATAAAGTTCTACTACTTACCAATCAGAAAGGCTAACATCTAAAAAGAAATAATAACGAATGCTGACAAGGCTGTAGAACAATCAGAACTCACATGTATTTCTGATGAGTATAAATTTGTACCAACATTTTGGAAAACCCAACTACCGTTAAACATATGGATAGCCTATTGCCAAATACATTCACTCTTAGGAACATATCTAATTAAGATTTGTACATTTGTTTACTGAAGAACATAGATAAAAATGTCCAGAGTGACATCGTTCATAATAGCCAAAAACTGCAAAAATGTAAATATCCACTTATAGGCAAATGGATAAATGGCTCACAAATGCAGAGTGCTAGTCAATGATGAAATGAACAAATGCCTGTTGCACATATATCATCAATAAGGCTCACAAATTTAATGTTGAGCAAAGGAAGCCAGACACAAAAGGGTACACACTGTACGATCCCATGTGGATAAAGTTCAAAACTAGGCAAAAACAATCACGGCACTAGAAGTCAGAAGACTGAATACCTCTGGGGACTAGTGACAAACAGGGGCCTGAGGAGGGCTTCTGAGGTGCTAAGCATGTTCTCTGCCCTGATTTGTGTGTTGGTTACACGAATGTGTTCACCTGCTGCAGATGCAAACAACTGCACACTTAAGGATTGTGAAATTTCCACATGTATGTTTTGCTTCAACAAAAAGCTTACTAAAGTTGAAGCAAAGCAAAGCAAACTCAAAACCTTTGTTTTCTAGACAGGCTAGATTAAGGTCACAATGGTCTGTCAACGTGGACATACAGTGTATGGTTAATTATGCTAGAATGGAAGGGAAAAAGAAAGCAAGGGGAGGGGTCAGTAAAATGAGGGTGATTTGAATTTGGGAAAGAGCCAGACCCCTTCAGTCAAAGGCATAAGGCCCTAATCCTATATGACCGGTGCTCTTATAGGAAGAGGAGTGCAGGGCGCAGCCACTTATGTGCAAATGCCATGCAAAGACACAGGAGAGTGTGGCTATGTACAGACCGCAAGAGAGGCTTCAGGAGAAACCAGCCTTGCTGATACTTTGATCTTAGATTACAGAAATCTAAGATCAAAGAGGTTTAAACAAATTTCTGTTGTTTAAACCTCCTGGTCCTGGCACTTTGTTGTGGAAACCTGCGAAAACTAATAATCTATCCCAGCCTCAGTTTCACCTGGACATTCATGTCTTCTTGGTCTGAGGATGCCCTAATTTCATCCGAACACCAGACAGGCAAGGTTCTGCTTATTTACGTTCTAGGCCTTATTGCAGGCTTGGCTTTGATTATGCCCTTGTCTGGCAGGTCTCTGCTCTGCTCTGCTCTAGATCATTCTGCTTTCTCCCCGGCTACTGTCCCAGGGTCACTCTGCATCTTGCTGCCCCTGGCTCTGATCCTTCTTTCAGTCCCAATCTAGGACAGAAGCTCATAGACTGATGGTCTTTCCGGTCTGCAGCCCTCATCTGGCAGGCCATGTGGTGCTGGACACTCACCAAGTCCGAGACACAGTGGGAGGAAGGCCGAAGACCTTGGGAAGGTGGCAAGAGAGACCCTTCTCCTTTTTCTTTCTCTATCAGCTCCAAGGACTTCTCACAGTAGACAAATATCCTTATAGTCCAGAACAGAAGGTGCGATTTGGCTCCACTCTGGTTGTACTACTGTGGGTCAGTCGAAGAGATAGACGGCTGTCCAAGGGGAGGAGAAAGCCGGACTCACTCTGAGTGATCTGTGCTCTGAAACCTGGCATGGCCTGTCTTCACTAATCTTCATCCCAAGAGCCAGGAAGTCAAAGGACAATTTGGGGGCATGACTCTGTGCTGGGACCTTGGACAGACCTCCCCCACCCAGGTTAGGAGGGAGGTTTGGGAGTCTGCTTATAGCACAAGCCTCTGCTGACACAGCGCTTCTCAACTGGAGTTACTCTGAGGGATTGTTTGAGTGAGATACCATAAGACCATCCTGCGGCTGAGCTCTTTAGCTCCCTTCTCAGACTAACGAAAAGCTTCTCTGAACCCTGCTGTCCTTTTAAAGACAATGGATGTTAATGCCGAGGCTCACATAGGACTACATGCCGAACTGTTTCAGAAAGTTGAATCTGGATAAAGACAAACAGTTTGGACTTACCTCGATGCACATCTGATCTGAGGAACCAATAACTTCACGGCTGGCTGAAAACAACATCGCCAAAAAGACGCAGCTGACATCGGGAGCCATCCCAAGTCCAGCACAACCTCAGCTCAGTGGGATGATCTAACACTTGGAGCCCAGTAATTCAGTCAGGCTCTGGTGGCCTCAGCAATTTGCCAGCCAGAGATGTACTCAGCTGGGTGATTTGGAACAAGAAATGCACTAACTGCTCAACATTCAGTGGCTCTGTGCTGCAAAAAAGGGAAGTTCCTTTTGCATACCAAACATCTTTGCCAAAAATAACTATGGACCCAGCCCCAGGATGGCCCAGTACACTTCCTGGCAAACATGAATTGGTGGTGCAGCCCTCTCAAACGCTCAGTGCGAGGCTACTCACTGGCACTGTGCCAGCTCCAGGGTTTGGCCCTGTCCGGCAGCTCCCAGTCCTTCTGCTATGGCTGCACTCACACAGGAGGCCTAGCTAGCTGCCCCAGGGGAGTGACTAGGAGGGCTGGTAGGCAAGGTGCCGGACAGGGTCCTCTGTGGGAGCAGATGGAAGGGCTGTGGAGCTGGCAGCTGGAGCCTGAGACAATAGCCTGCCTGCTCCTTGAGACTCAGCTACTGCCCGGACACCTCTGCTGTCTCCGTGTCTGACCTTTGTGCAGGAGGATTCTTCCTTCTCCCCACCTGGTGACTCCAGCCTGTTAGGGGAGGGGAGGCGGAAGCCCCACTTGTTCCTTCCCTCTTGTTCAGGTATAAACAAAGCAGCCCACCAAGGGAGCCTGCCTGAGCGCTACTTCTCACAGGTGTCTCTGAAGTAGGACTGTCGTTACCTTCATTATGGTGCAAGATGTGGCGGTGATGGAAGAAAGGTGAAACTTTTCTTCCGTGGGCTGAGTTTAGCTACCTCGGAGCTCCTCTGCTCTGTTCTCCAACCATCTGGATATGGGAGATACTTGGTGTTCCCATTCCCCCGCTCCATTTCCAAGCTCCTTGTTCTTAGTTTCAGAGCTCATGGTGCCTTCGGATACTGCGGGCACCGCGTGGTATTACTACTGCCAATAAAGTGATGGTAGCGTTGTCATTTATTGAGTCCTCACTGTATGTCAGACACCAGACCAGGTTTTATTTTTGTTTTCCATACATTTCCCTATCCTAGAATATTTCTTCCTATGCTATAAAAGAGGTGCTACTAGTTCCTTCATTTTACAGTTGCAGAAATAGATGTTTAGGGAATGTAAATGGCCTCGCCAAGACCCCAAGAACAGAAAGTGGTGGATGGGGGCTTCAGACCCAGACAGTCTCCCTGCAGACTGTGCTTCTGCTCTCTGGGAAATCGGCCTCCCAAAGCGGCTGAAGAGCAGATGGGGTGAAGGATGCTCTTCATCTGGAGACGCCAGAGCAGATGCTAAAAGCGAAGGGGCTTGGAGAAACTACATACTTGACACTATGTTAGGGCTGCCGTAAACATTTAGGCTCTCGTGGTCACCTGTAAGATAGCATACTCATTGGTAAAATGGTCTCTGAAGATGCTGATGGCAAAGCGTAGTCTAAGCAAACGCAGGCTCATCGCAGGCCGCCTTGCTGCAGAAGGCAGCAGCGGGGATGTGGTGTGTGGGGAGAGGCGAGGGCCAGGGGCACTCTGTTCCAAGCCTCCGATCCACGCTCACCAACGGAGTGACCCTGGCAAGTCATTTCACTTCTCATTTTCCCGTCTGAAAAGCAGAGTTGTAAGCCCTGTTCTGCTTACATGGCAAGGTAATTATGAGGATCAAATGGGATCAGCCGTGGAGAAACGCTTTCTTAACCTTAAAGCACTACAGAAATGTGAAGAACATGAAGCCAAGACTCCTCTGAGTCACCAACTCCAATGTCATGTAAATACCACTCTCAGGAAATCTGCTCCTGCCCTAGAAACATTGAGAAAGCATATTACTTTCCTACTTAAAGAAAGGTTTGATGGCTTGGTTAAAGCCCTAAGATTCTGTCATTTTCTGAAGCTGCTTTCATTTGCATATGATTTGCATGTGTTTGCATAATGGATTCAAAAGACTCACTGCAAGTGTATAAGAGTAAAAGAAAATAAATGAATATGAGTGACCTTCTGCCACAGCATTCAAATCAAATATTCAGGGCATAATACCCTGAAATATGAAATAGATTAAAATTTAAACTATTGCAAACAGATAGGAAGATAGGTTTTAGAGTTCAGAGGCAAGAATGAAACCCTTATGTGGTCCCAGGTTGTAAAGACCACATCTTCCTAAAGGTCACCCCATCCAAATTATTTTCATGCCTGAATTCTCCGCTCCACACCCCGTAACCCCACTCCTCTCTGCGTCACATTATTTTCCAATCTATTCTGAAATGCCTCAGTGACAGAAAACTTACTATCTTCCAATGGATTGTTCTGGCCAATTTTGACTATTTAAAAGGCTTCATCTGACGTTAAACTGATAAAATCTTCCCGCCAAGGTCCCTACAATCTTCCTTGTTTCCTCCAGCCAAGAGAGTAAATTCAAGCCCTTCCTACTTGCCAGCCATTTGGGAATTTGAAAATATTTATGTCCCTAAATCTTTCCCTCTCTAGGTTTAAAAATCTCTAGTTCCTCCAACTGTGTCACAAGTTCATCGTTATAATCCATACCAGTTTATCTGAATTTTTTTCATGAGAAATGTACTGATTTCAGTGCGAATCCTAGCCTAGCTATGAGCTGACTGTCTTTGAGACACTCACTTTCTGTCTCAATTTGCTCATCTGTAAGATGGTGACGCTAGACTAATTTATCTCTAAGGTAGTCCTTCATTTAAAACTCCATGACTCTATTTCAAAACTATGATTTCCAATTTGTTTATGTGATGGAGTTGTTGGGGTGAGCCAATAAAATGAAGCGACACTTGCTTCTGTGGACAATCTGCTTTCTTTTTCTTCTTCCAGATGGTCTTGTCCCTTCTTGGCAAACAAAAACAGAGAAGGAAGTTTAGCTGGAGCAGTGGGCACCATAACTGCTGTGGTCCCAGTTCACCTTCAGTGCCATCAAGGGATGGAGGGGCCGTCACCCATGTCAAGCACTATTTCTTTCGGATTATGAAAGAGGGAGAGGACAGAATGAGAAAAGTTACTGGAGACTGGTTTATTTCTAACCAGCTGCCACATCCATGGAGAAACAGTAGATCTGTGGACTGCAGAAGTTTTCTTGAAGTTCAGGCATCCTTACAATAGCTGTAGGATTTTGTAAGGATACCTCACAAACATAGGTTTACAAACAAACAGATTTACATACGTAGATTTACAAACAAATTCCAAATCATCTTCTGCTGTTGCTGTACTTCCTATCAGCTTTCTTTGTGGTTCATCTTCTGCGCTCAGCTGCTGTTCCATGAGTGGCCCCAGAGAACCACCCGATGTCAGGAGTCCTGGGTGAGTTCTATGTAGTCACCTCCCTGTGTTCCTACGTAATTATAGTCTGGGAATGATTTAGGGGTTCTAGGATGCCTTGCTTGGCCCTTCAAACCCTTTTCTGGTAATAATCTAAAGTCTAACTTACTTTCTTTCAAGGATGTGCAAACAAAAATATGTTTTTGTGATCCAAAATAAGCAAAGAACTAGATGCGATTTCTATTCTATCGTGCGAGCCCCAGTTTATAGAAACAGACTCACTCTTTTCCCCTCTGTACGTTTAGTTTTGGTTCTGCTTTTAGTTCAAGTCTGTTCTCTCTGCCCTGCACTCCCACCTCCTCATGGTTAAGCCTGTGTGTATCTAAAATTCTACTTGAATATTTTAATATATTCTATAGTCAGTTTTACTCTACATCATTATGTTTACTAATACTTGTCTAATTTTTTACCGACTTATTTTGACACAAGGTGCAGAGCCATAGAAACTCAAAGTAAAGACCCCTTCGAAGCTAATGCCACCTCTGTTTGAGTCGCTTTCCTCACCACTGGGAGGAAATACCCAACAGTTGCAATTTAAAGAAGAAATATTTATTTTTGCTCATGTTTTAGAAGTTTCAGTCCTTACACAGTCACCCCCAAGGCAGTAAGTCATAGTGGGACTGCGCAGAGCAAAGTTTCTCACCTCATGCCACAAGGAAGCGGAGAAGAGTGGGTAGAGGCAGGGAGATACACCCCTTCCGGGGCACGCCGCCAGTGACTGGCCCCAATCTCCTGACAGCAAGTCAGCTCTGACTCCACAATCCAATCGCCTTCCCCAACCCCACCTCTGAGTGCGGGTGGCTCGGGGGCGCATCTAGATGTAACACCTGGTGAGCTGTCGTGTGGGCACAGTGAAACAGCACCCTGGTCCTCTGCTGCTGCCTTCCTGCTGTGCTACCGAGCCGCTGCCTTTGCACTCGACATGCGTCACCACGCTGGACAGAGAACATCACGCCCATGTCCTTCTCATCCCTTGAGAGGGATACGGCTCTCTTCACGTCTTGCTTGATTTTGTGCAGAAGAAAAGAAGACCTCCATCCCTTAGGTTCTAAGGCTGGAAACTACAAATTGAACTGATAAAAGGCAGATTAACAGGCAAAAAAGTGTACAAATTTAATTTGCTATCAGTACTTTTATGTGGCACAGGGAGCTTTGTAGAAAGAATAAAAAAAGACCCCAAAGAAACATTTAGACCCAGAGTTATATATATTTTAACAAAGAAGAGTAACTTGCAGAGATGCAATTAGACACAGAAATAAGGGGCTGAAGCAAGCAGAAGTATGCTGGCAAAGTGACTAGGAAACACATTGGGACTAAAGGAAGTTAAGGGATGGTTCAGAAAGTCTGTTTTGATGCCTGTCTCCAGTGATATGAATATTCTTTCTAGTAGAGGGAAAGCACCTTTCTCACGGGCAGCTTATGCCCTGTTTTTAGGAAGAAATGGGGAGGACTGAGCATCTTTCCTGCCTCTGCTATGTCTCAGCTAACTTCAGCTCAAATCATCAGGTGGCATATGTGGGGTGTCATGTTCTAGATGCTGCTGATGACACTACTGCCAACAGCCACCATGACAGAGCAGGTCCAGTGCTTTTCAGTGGCACAGACAGCCCACTTTCATCACAAAGCACACTCGAGATCTTTCCACACCCCAAACCCGACCCTTCTTGGCTTCTCTACTCGGGGAGCCACGGGAGAAGTTCTTCCTTTTGGGACCCAAGGACAATTTGTATTTCCGGCTCCAGGATTTACCTCTTTCCAAGATGACTGATATTGGATAATCGTTCCCTGGGATCCTTATTGCAGATACTAAACAAACAAACAAACAAACAAACAAAAAACCACCCCAAACCAGGGTTGAAACATTTCCCCAAATCTGAGTTGCATTATTTTTTGTGGTTATCTAGTTACCTGTACATGGTTCTGGAAGTATGTGTACCATATGAAGAGTATTTTTCAAGCTTTAACTTTCAATTAACCATACTGTCCCTGTTATTTGCTAACTTCTCTTTCATCTGATGTATTTCATGAAGAGAAATGTTAAAGTATCCTTGGGGTTTTTCTCTTGCACTGTAATGAATATAATACTAACAGTCAGAGAGAGACAGGGACTGGAGTATAGGCCTGGGACTTGGGATTCTCAGGTAAACTCTCAGGAGCGAAATAAAGTTGTTGAAAAGTGGTGTATTAACATCAGAAATATTACAGCTAAAAATAAGTTTAAACGTAATCTAACTCATTTTTCTCATTAAGAACATAAATGAACAACTTATGAGTTTAACGGGCCCAAGAGTAGAGATTACTTATATTATTATTCAGACATTTTCTACATCCTATTTATTGTCAGTCTCTAGCTCTTTCCAGCAAACTTGGGAGGAATGGATTTCCTGAACTAGCAAAGAGGTAGGCAACAACTTGCACAAATAGCAACATGGCTTTCTTTCATCTTTCTACCAGATCTCACAAACAGCTCATTGGTGTGATGGGAGGCATTTACGGGGTCCAAATGCTGGTGGTGGAAAGTGAGTTTTTATCCATTTCTCTGCTCTGTGGGCAATGCTGCCTTCCTCTTGTGAACAGCCTTATCAGAAGACAAGAGTTCAGCAGTCTTTATGGGTTTCCACCTTCAGACACAGGCGGCCTCGTGACTTTGGACAAGTCATTAACCTCTAAGTGGCTCAACTTCTTCTATAAAAGAGAACTTCTTCTCCTGGTTCTCTTTCAAAAATGCTTGTAAAAAAGCAGCTTAACACACAAAGCCCTATGAAGAGTTACATATAGTACAAAGCACACTGTCTTCATTTGGGTTTGTATTTTTAAGGAGTCACTCCTTAAAAGGCAAAGTAAAGCTAGCGACAAAAATATAACATACTGCATGTAGGGGACAATTATTAGGTGCCAAGAACTCTCATATGCACTTGACATACACTGCCATGTACAATTTCAGAACTTGGTGCTATAGGCCATAGAATAGTAAACCAAGGCCGCTGTGGCTCTGGGATAAGGTCACCAGCCAGAAAGTGGAGGACCCAGGAGCCCCAAAAGGCTCTGTGTATCCTGGACTCACACTCTTACGTCGCCATTCTGCCTCTCAAGAAATTCCCTTGCTTGTCCTGGAAAGAGTCCCAGGCCCTCAGCCATATGGCAGGAGACGTGTGTGGCACGATGTCCCGAGTACCCAGTTCACGTTCAGGCCCTCCCAGTTTTCCATGCTCTGTAGGAATTCCTCCTGGTGCTTATTTGACAATCACATTTTCATAGGAGGGAGAGGGTATTTGGAAGAGATGTCAACCTTAGAAATTTAATCAGCTGGGCCGAAAGCAATCAAGATGCCATCTGGACAGGCTCTGACTTCCTGCCCAGAAGATAACGACATCTGGACTTAATGGATGCCAAGGACATGCTGACTTGGTCCCCAGGCCCGCTGGCCACTTCTCGCTTCCAGCAGATGCATGTTCGTAATGGCGCAGAATCTACAGCTCTGAGCCACTGCGGGGGCGCCCACCGCGGTCCTGATGCTGCTACCCACCAGCACCTCATCGACGGCCGCCCTAATGGGCCTATTCAGTGATGGGCAGGAGGCGGCTGCCCTGGGCCCAACTTACTGTTGAAGCAGTCACTGGTGACTGCGGACGGGTAAGCAGGGCTGAGAGGAGTTGTGAGTACACACATGGAAGCTAATGAGGGGCCCGCCGGATTGTGACCCAATCTCTCCTGTGGAGGAGGCTCTCTCTGGGCACACAGACCTCAGAGCTGGCTTGTATGTGCCACCCTTGGTGGAAGGCGAGTCTGGGAAGGAGCTGGGGAACCAAAAGTGGAAGAGCGAGATTCTGCATATGCAACATTTATTGTGGCACCATCTGAACTTCTGCAGGTGTTTCCCAAACACTGGTCTAGACAGTGCTTGAATCTCATGGACCAGTTCGGCCCATTTTAGAGGTCAGTTAGGGTCCAGTCCCTAAGTGCTCAAAGCAGCCAAATTTGGCAGAGTTGGAACCAAAACTCTCCCCTTTCTGATATTCCCCCAGAGACACACATTATTTGCTCCTGGTAGACTCAGAAATAACCCTTCTTGCAAAAGATGCTGATAAAATCTTTTCTAAATAGTTCTTTTTAGCTCCTCTGTAGTTGTAACATATCAAAGATTTTTAGTTTCATGGGGAAGATTTGCTAATTTGGGGTGATTTACATTTGATAATTTTGATCTGGAAATAATGAGATAGTTGGGCATAGTGGGGTATACCTGTAATCCCAGCACTCTGGGTGGTTGAGGCAGGAGAATTCCAAGTTTGAGCCCAGCCTGAGCAACTTAGTGACTTATAGCAAGACTGGCTCAAAATAAAATTTAAAAAAGGACTGAGAATGAAGTTCAGTTCAAAGGCTCAATTCCCAGTACTGGAGAAACAAAGTCATATATCTTGATATATCATGTCTATAAATGTTTATGAAGTTTTTAGTTCTCACCTAAGATTTTTTTTTTTTTTTTTTTTTTTTTTTTTTTTTTTTTTGAGACAGGGTCTCACTGTGTAGTTCAAGCCTCACTATGTATCCCAGGCTGGCCTCGAACTTGTGGGGATCCTCCTGCTTCAGTTTTCTGAGTGCAAGGATTATGGGTATGTGCCACCACGTCTGGCTACTCACCTAAAATTTTGAACCAACTATTATTTCTGATTTAAAAACTAAACCAAACAAAACTTAATAGTAGGAACATTATCACTTTAAATGGAGACCTTGATGGGGTGTTGGTAAGATCCTTATGGTCCCTCTGGCCTCTGTGCTTAGGCACAGCATCTATCTTTTTAATTATTTCTGCAGTTTGGGGCTTTTTCTGCCCAAATGAGAGGCAAGTATACGGAGCCTCAAGAAAATTGGAAGCTTAGAACTGAGGCTTTTTCAGTAAGAAAAAAAATCCATTTTATACTTCTGGATAAGCATGTTTTGACAAGACCAACCGTAAATATATACCAACCTAGAGAAAAAGTCCTGACACAGAAATGCAACCAGCATTTCCAAATATGAGGAAATCATAAAACTGTAGTTTCAAATTCTAGCATAGCCTTCCTCTTTGGAACCCAATTAGTTCCTGTTGCAGCCTATTATTAGCAAATAAACAGAGAAAAAGAAGAAGAAAAAAGAGGAAATTCTAAAACTTTTTTCACTTTCTTTTTCTTTTGCAGTACTGGGGACTGAACCCAAAGCCTTTATACTGATTTACATCTCCAACACTTTTTTCAAATTTTAAAACAGGGTCTCATTAAGTCACTAAGTTGCCCAGGCTTGGCTCAAACTTTCCATCCTCCTGCCTCAGCCTCCCAGAGTGCTGGGATTATAGGCATGTACCACCACACCCAGCTCATTTTTTATTTTATGAATATAGTTGATTGTATTTCAAACAAATCTACAATAGAAATTTAAATTTGTAGAGGAGATATGATTTACTCTGCCAAGGATTCAGATTGTTTCTCTACTTGCACCACACAATTCTTTTAAACAGTCACCAAACTTGCTGCATTCTTTGATGACTGTGTTTTCAGAATTTAATGTGTATTTCTGCCAAGTAAAGTGAGTCTGCCAAGTAAAGGTAGTTTTGACACATGCATCTTGAATAGTTAAGAGCCAATAAATAGCAAGGTACACAAAAGATTTGCTTCTTGGGAGTCACCGATGCCTCACTTGTTCTCAGAATTGATTCTGGGGCTGCGGTTTCCAGAGTACAAGGTATGGCGAGGGTGGTAGGGGTGCTGCAGGTCTGTGGTGTCCAGAGGGATCTCTGCAGCGTCAGAAGGCTGTGCTGCCCCGGGACTGACCGAGCATGTCCACGGGTGGACGTGTGGCTGGAGGTTGGCCCCAGCCGGCCCAGGCCTCACTCCGCACTTCGCAGAGCGTGGCGTGTGACGCTGGCCACTGATCACTGTTCCCAAATAGTGCTACCTTTCCCGGCCAGCTGCTCATACTTTCATCTACAAAACTGCTAGTGGAAACTTTTTGGGTTTTTTTTTTTTTTTAAGACTTAGAATTCTAACCATTTACTATTTTCATAAAGAAGTTTGTAAAAAGAAAGAAGTTCCTCCCATTCCTGAGAAAATAGTGAAATCTAGCATGTTCATGCTCATGACTGCCGGCGGCTTACAGTCTTTACAGACATTAACTCACTGGATTCTTACGACTAGAAAGAAACACCAGGAAGCTGAGTCAGTTGCTCAAGCCCATCTCCCCATGTGGATGAGGCCGGGCTTGAACCTGGGGAGTCTGGCACTTGAGATGAATCAAGAAGGGAGGCGACAGGGAAGTCTGAAGAGGGGAAAAACCATCAGAACACCCAGCTTTGCCTAATCCCTTCAAGGAAACCTTGAACCCTGTTCCCCTCCTTAGCCTAGAATCTTGAGGTCAAGAGCAAGCGCACAGCTGGGCTGGTGGTGCACACCTGCAATCCTCCTACTCTGGGAGGCTGAGGCAGGAAGACTGTGAATTTGAGCCCAGTCTGGGTAATTTACTGATTTAGCAAGACCCTATCTCAAAATAAAATATAAAAAGGGGCTGAAGATATACCTCAGTAGGAAGGCCTTGGGTTTAATCCCAGTACTGGGGCGGGGTGCGGGGCAGCCTGTCAGGGCTCTGTCCCTCTTCAGCCTCATCCCCTGGCCTTTTCCTTGTGCTTGTGCTACGCTGGCCCACTCTCTTGCTGTTTCATTAAACTTGAGCCCCCTGCCTATGCTAACCCTAAGTTCCTCAGGAGCAGCGCTGCCTCGTAGAAACCTACAGGGCCACAGGTGTGCCTGAGAGTTTTCTAGTAGCCCGTATTCAACATGTTCAAAAGGGCAGCATGACCAGAAAAAAAAAAAAAATCTGTTACTGCTTCCTCCAACATTTTACTTTTTAAACTTGTGTTTTAAAGGTTTTTTTCTCCTTTTCCTCTTTTCTTTTTCCTTCTCCATCATCTTTGTTCTTTTTATTAAATCCTGGAAAATAGACGGTTTAGTCACTTTTTTTTCTGGAAGAATTTACAGTCAGTGACATCAGAGTGTGGGAAGTTGAGGGGCTAGCAGGGTTGGGAGGAGGGGACAGGACAGTGTCCTCCTTTCTGCATTGTGGGACCAAGCTACAAGGGGGGATTCTAGCCAGAGAGGAGGTGGGGAGAGGAGAAAAAGGGGAGGGGAGAGAAAGGACAGGAAGGAGAGACTGCAAATAAAAGGTCATTGTTTGAATACAGATAGACAAATGCCTGGCCTGGCTTGGAGGGAAGAAGCCCCCTGGAGGGAATTGTGGGCTGGAGGGCTGGGAGGTGGCCAGGACCCTGGGCTGGTAGGGAAGCCAGCAGCGCCTAGGGTGAGGTGGATGGAGTGGCTGTGCCCTCAACCTCTGTGTTCCCAGACCAATTGCCCTGGTTTGTTCGTTTTTTGAGATGCCACATGGCATCTCAAAAAAAAAAAAAAAATGGAGAAATTAATTTAAATAATACATTTTATTTAACCCAATCTACCAAAATATTATTTAAATTAATATAAAATCAGTGTAAGCAATGTAAAATATTAATGAGATATTTACCTTCCGACTTTCACGCTGTGCGTTCAAAACCCAGGGTGTATTTTACGTTTACAACACAATTTCAGCATTTTCATTGCAAACACTTGATCTGTAGTAGATTCCACAAAATTTATAGTGGCAAAAAAATAGATGGACATATCTGTATTATTTCAGGTATATTTAAAGTTTTTCTCTAACAGAACTGAGTATCGATTTTTATATTTAAACGAATTAAAGCAGAATGAAAGTCAGGTTGGCTTTCTCAGTGCGCTAGCCGTATTTCAGCGGGTCAAGAGACACGTGAGCTTGGGTTGGGCAGCATCTAAAGTCATCCTGCGCCAACGCTCCTTGTGGGCACGATGGCACAGGAATCTGCAGTTTGGGATTTTAGCGTTTCGAAGTGTCCTCGGGTTGGCTTCTACTCCCTGTGGAGCTGCCGGCAGTTATTTTGCAAATGTTAACCCTGCCACCTAGTGACCGTTTGCCGAACGGTCACATGGCGATTAGCATGTGAAAATCGCTGTTAATTTGAGCCTTTGGCTTCCCACCCTTCCTGAGGACTCGGGAACTTCCCCCTGCAGCTGGGGACCTTTTTTCTGCGAGGGGTCCTCCTCTGCGGGAGACCCTATGGGGCTCTGCACCTCTGAAGTGTTTTAGGGCTGCTTAGTTCTGCCTGAGTATAAGTTGAGCTGTCACTTCCTGCTTCCGGAAGGTGCATGGAGAATGGCGTATCTCAGAAGTGCCCTATATGCCAGGAAAATGCTTTCTGTCCCCACAGCATCTAGTTCCTACTTTCCCTTCTCTTGATGGTGTTACAGGTTCGAGTCTTCTATTTGCTTTGATGTCTCCTCACCTCCACTGAATTGTGAAATCTGTGAGGTTGAGGACGTCTTGCTCAGCCTACTGGTAGTGTCTCTCTGACAACTGTCAGCTAAACAGATGAATGGAAGCTATGGCTATAATTCAAGTCCTTTGCAGTACTCTTAACCAAATTTCCCCAGATGGGGTGACTTCCCTTTTCCACTCAGCATGAACTATGTTATCTTTTTCTTCCCCTTTTACGAAGTCCCCAGTCTTTCCTCTGTTCTGTTACACAGATAGCATGTCCTCAGTTGGAAATGCAAAGTTGAGGCTGCGACGTCCCCGCGCTACACCCGCCAAACCAACCCAAACCTGTACCAGCACCTGTCTGGGCTCTTCCTGGGACACGCTTTCCACGTATGTGCTGAATCTCCAGGACCTGGCTTGGTAGCTACCCGGGGACCCTCAGCGAGATCCCAACGACTGGTGACTCTGTCCCAACTCAGAACTCATTAGTGTTGTTTGCAGACTGGGCGCTGGGAGTTCCTAAGTGTCCTCGGGGGATCCTAAGTACAATCAGGATTGAGGCCTGCTCTCTGCATCCTCTTCGTTCCTGCCTTCGTAACCCGTCTAGTTCCTCAATCATCCTCCAAATCACACTTAGTGCGCTAAACTTTGCCCTCTGAAAATAAGAAGGAAGAGGCCTCTTGGATCCAATGTCAGTGCAACTGTCTGCTTTCTTTAGGAACTTCGCAAGCCAAACTTCAAGGAAATGTTGCCCACACAGCTGTCTCTACTTCCTCATCACCGTTTACTTTTAAATGTACTCCAGGCTAGGTTCTCCCCAAAGCTGATTACCCAGCCACGTCCCCACCCTAAAGCTTTCACCTGCTCTGGCCCCGAGGAGGCCTCGCATCTCCTTGTTTTCTTCTCAGACTACCTTTCTACCTGCCCTCCTAGTGTTGCAGTCCTCAGGAATTGTTGCTCAGTGTCTTCCCTTCTCATCTTATTCCTGCAGCTTTCTAGTCCCGAGGACCTTGGAACACAGCCTGCTCCGACCCTCTGCGAGTCACATGCCCACACGCCAAGTCCATACTTGGCCTGCCTCTCCAGTCCCTGTGAGACTGGAACCTCAGATTTCACGTTCCAGGAGGAATCTGGATACCTCCCACCCCCCTTATACACTTTGTTACAGTAGTTCCGGTCAAATCTATTTCCTGTCACCTCTGTAACGAATTCCTACAAACTGATAAGCTTCAAATGGTGCACAATCATTTTCTCATAGTGCTGCAGGCCAGAAATCCAAGTCAGTTCCACTGGATTGAAATCAAGTTGTTGGCTGAGCAGCACACCCTCTGGAGCTCTCAGGGAGTCTATTCGTCACTTTCCCATTGCTGGGACACCATACCCAACACTCACAACCGAAAGGAGAGTTTTAAGGTTTAGTTTAGCTCACAGTTCAGAGGATTCAGTCCTTGTTTGGCTGGCTCCAAGGCAGGACAACATGGCAGAAGGACGGACATGGTGGAACAAAAATGCTCAGTTCATGGCAGCTCCTGCAGGGAAGCAGAGGAGGAGTGTACCAGAGAGGAAGGGGGCGGGACCAGACAGAGGCCCCACCCAGATACGCCTAAAAGGAGGCTCTGCCAATCCCCCTGGGGCAGCTTTTAAAATTGACATTCCACCCATCTGCGCAGGGGTGAACTTGTTCCTTGTCTCTTTCTGCTTCTGGCGACTGCCCAGTATTTCTTGATACATTAATTTGTTGTTCTGAGAAACAGAGCCGTAAGGAGCCATATTTATATTTATCATCTGTGCGTGTGTCTATGTCGAAGTGGCTCATGCACACATAGGGACTGAGAAGTCACATGATGTGACATCAGCCAGGTGCGGACGGCAGAGAGGCAGGTTTAAGTCCCGGTCTGAGGCCAGCAAAGTAGTGTTGCAGCAGTCAGAGTCAGAGAGGAGAAATTCCTTCAGACTCAGCCTTTTTGCTCAGTTCAGGTTTTCAGTTAATTGAATGAGGCTCACCCTCAGTAGGGAAGGCAATCTGCTATGCTCAGTTTATTGTTTCAAAATGTTAATCTCACCCAGAAACACTCTCATAGACATACTCAGAATAATATTTGGCAAAACATCTGGGAATCCCATGACCTCATCAAGTTGACAAATTAAATTAACCTTTGAATTTGGCCTCCAGCTATATCACTCAGTCTTCAAGGCCAGTATTTTATAATTATCTTTCTCTTCTCTCTTTACATCACCTTTTACTCTCTCTCTCTCTGTGTGTGTGTGTGTGTGTGTGTGTGTGTGTGTATTTTGATGGCCCTCTGTCCTTGTTTTACAAGGATACATGTAATTACACACAAGGCCTACCTTGTTAATCCAGAATAATTTCCCATTTTAAGATCTTCATTTTAAGCACATCTGCAAAGATCATTTTTCCAAATAAGGTAAAATTTACAGGTTTCAGGGGTTAGGGTACAAATATGTTTTGGAGGACCATTATTCAGCCAATAGCAATTATCCACCAAGTTTCTTAAACCATAAATTTGGCACTTACCTTTGTCATAAAATTGTCCTCAATCTCATTTAACCTATTCTAACTCCTGTATTTTCTATCTTCTAAACAAATCTTACATCTCTATATCAATTTCGATCTACTTTGCCACCAATGTAGCCCAAAACAATGTTTTTCTTGGACTATATTAACAATTCCCTTATGTCAATGGTACTAGATTAGTATCTTTCTCTGTCCCTAGACATAAACTCCACAAAGGCAGGACTAAAGTGTTCCGTTCGTCGTTGTATTTTAGGTCCCAGCATATTGTTTGGTACAGAGTTGGTGCTCAATAAACACTTGTATACATGGATAGATGGTGCATCTAGGGAAGAGGTCCAAGACTGGCCAAGGGGCCATTCAATGATATCTACCCTAAATTACTTCATTTGTTTATTTAAATTATTAATACAGAAACTGAAAACTATCTCTTTGCCACATATTCTAGTAGGCTCACAGGATTCACCAAGCAACAAATCATGTAAAACTCCTTGTTCTCATGAAGTTTTTCATTTTAGCAAGGAGGGGGAGAGATAGTGAGCATAATGAATACATACGAAACAAAAAATATATACAAATAGTTATGTGCTGCTTTACAATGTTTCTGTTAGTAATCACCATGAAAGAGAATGGTGGCTTGAACCAGGGCAATCACCGTGGAAGGGCAAAGAGAGGGACACATTTAGAAAATAGGACCAGGCTGGGGATTTAGCCCAGTGGTTCAAGTGCTTGCCTCACAAACACAAGGCCCTGAGTTTGATCCCCTGCACCAAAAATAAATAAATAAATAAATAAATAAATAAATAAATAAAATAGGACCAACAGGACTTCCTGTCAGATTGGATCTGGAGAGAGAGAGAGAGAGAGAGAGAAGAGGAGGGGAGGGAAGAGGAGAGGAGGGGAGGGGAGGGGAGAAGTGTCAAGAATATTGCTGAGGTTTTTGGCCAAAACAACTGCAAGGCATGCTAAATGAAGAATTTTATCTGAACTCCTACCCCAAACATCTTAATTCCCTAAAATCACTGGAACGGCACAGCAGCCCTGCACTTCACAGACAGCTGCGTAGAGTTGTCACCATCCCTCCCTGGAGAGCATCTAATCCCTTCCCTCAACTTGTGCCCTGATCACTCACCTCCCCCATCTGTGCCTGGGGGACTTAGTCCAGCTCTGTGCTCAGGACAATGTGCAGCCTGTTTACCTGCCCTGCCTGGAGCGACGGTGCCTCCATGAAGCTCCCTGGGTAGGGTTTTGGCAGCCTGGGGTGTCTTCTGGCCCTCACTGTGGCACCCACACGCAGGGCTCTGCGAGGCTGGCCTGATGGTGATTCTGGAACAGTCCAGGTCACTCAGAAGCCTCCTGCAGGTCTGTCAGCCCACACGGCCTGGCCAAGTCCCTCCTCATTTACTCGATTTCTTGCTGGATTTTTAATATCCTCATCAGGGCCTCCGGGATGGTCTACACAGTGGGTTCGGTGAAAAGGCCATGCTGTGGAGACGCCGCAGCTGTCAGGGAATCAGGCCTTCCTCCGTGTCTGCACAGTTATGCGGGCACATGGATCGGATGCTGCAGGGCTTTGGGAATGGCTTGGAGGTGAGGGGCAAGAACAGTTGTTTGCGTTAGCAGGGCTTTGTTTTGACCAAGAAGCCTCTCAGCAAAAGGCAGACGAAAGGGTCAGGCGTCTCAGGTTCCTTCCCGGCCCGGCTCAGGCAGGCACGGCACGGCATCCCTCCCAACGTGCAGCTGGGGAGGTGGCGCACATGTCCGTGAGCCGCAGACTGTGAGCCTTTGGAACGAAAAGCTCTGGGAAGGAGGGTATGAATTTAAATCCACCTTCCACTATTTGTTCTGGAACGATCTGTGTTTATTTAAGTCACCAGCCCCGATCCTAAGTGCAGTCACAAGCTCTCCCAAATTCCTCAGACACCCAAATAACTATGTATTCAAAAAGCTCATGCCCTTCCCCAAATCCTGCCCCGGGGCCATGGAGTCTGACAGGTGCATGCTGGGTAGCAGGGCCCAGGAAGGTGACAGGCCTCAGCCATACTCAACAGCAGGAAGCAGGGCGAGCTTGTGAACAGGGCGTATGTGAGAGGCCCTCAGACAAAGCGGTCTGAATGCAAACTGCTTCTGAGGGAGAACAGAGATTGCCTTTGCCCTGATTAGCTTCCTAATTTGCATCTCGTGTGAATTCTGCTCTAATTACAGACCAGCGTGGAGCAGTTTGGGACAGGAGTCAAATGCAAGGGACTGTCCCCATTACCTTTCAGAAGCACTCATGACCTGGTCCTGAGCCCAGCCAGCTTTGGCCTAACCATCTGGGGTGCTGCCTCAGCACAGCTTTTTCTATTTGGGCAAATTGAGTTTTGCTGCCATGGAACCAAATTAAAGTGCAAGACAGTGTTTTTCTCCGTTTTCTGAAAGCAGTTGTAACAGAACCCACTAAGAAGCCTTTATTTTTCCATGCATTGTTTAGACTTGGCAGAATGGGAGGGAGGCGTGGCTTCACTTGGTGAGCATGGGCGGCCTCTGCTGGCAACGCTTTCTCCACATGTCACATAAGAGCTGGGAAAGGTGACAGCCCAGCCTGCAAGGGACCAGGAGAGGTGGTGACCTAGCCTGCAGGGAGCCCATCTCTGGGAAAGAGGCCCCTCTGGGCTCCTGTCCAGCAGAATGACATCGTTGTCCTGCGTGTGTCTAAGGTCCAGTTGGGTTAGACTGTGGCATGCTGGGACGTGTTCTTTGATTCTCTGATAGCCTCCATGTGAGAGGACATCGATTTGCCATTTACTACGGGAAAAACAGCATTCTAAGGACTTTGCATGTGTTAACTTAGATTTATAAATCTGAATGTTACTAATAGAAGGACCTACGCAGAGGTATAGCTCAGTGGTAAAGAGTTTGTCTAGCCTGCACAAAGTTTTAGGTTCAGTCCTCAGTGCTGGGGAATAAAAAAGAGCCAAGGGGCCCAAAAGTGTGTTTGTGTTCCTTCATTCCTACTGTGATTTACAAGTGGTAGATAAACAACAACATAGGTGTGTGCGTGTGAGATAGATTTGGAAGGATAAGGCTATGAAAGGATATTCTTTTAGCTATTTTGCTGAATTTCTTTATAGAGGATATGGTTTAGAAACCACTGCACTGTATTTTAGTGGATTGCTTTATGGATGACAGATGTGGCTATTATGCTGGTATATAATTGTGCATCATTTCTACACACAGAGTCTGTCTTAGTCACTTTCTCATGGCTGAGGCACAATACCTGACACCTACAACTCAAATGAGGAGCAGCTTATCTGCGTTCACAGTTTCAGAAGTGTCAGTCTGTGATTAGCACGCTTAAACACAGGAAGGGCCTAGGGGAAGGGCCAGGTGGAGGAAAGCTGCTCACATAATGGCAACCGGAAGCAGAGAGAGAAGGGAGGGTCTGGGGAGGGAGACGGGCAGTTCTAGGTCACACCCCCAGCAACCTGTCTCTTCCAACCAGACCCCGTCCCCTAACACCAAGTCAGCCGTATCACTGCCATAATTCAGTCACTTTTAAAGCCCCATCTGTGCATGCATGCGGCTTTTGGGGGACATTTCTGATCTAAACCAAAGCAGTTTGAGTCAGGAGGAGAGAGACATGCTGTTCTTCCAAGAGTGTCTCTGACAACTGTATGGTGTGCAATAGAACCATCTCACCACAGCCAAAAAGGAAGACGATTATTCTTGCCTCCAACACTAGCATAATGGCGGAAACCCTACTGCTAATTTTCTACGGTACGTACTTTGATTATTTTATTAAATATACACGGAGGTGGTGCATCCTTTTCATTTTCTAAAATAATTGTGAGGGAATGTTAATCCACATCATGCTGTTGTAACGGAGTACCACATTCTCGATCATTGATAACAAACGGAAATGTACCACATTTGCTTACAGTTCTGGGGGACAGGAATTCCAAGAGCACAGCCCTGGTATCTGGTGAGGCTGCCTTCCTCCTCTTCTTTCTCTTCTTCCTCTTCCTCCCCCTCCTGCACTTCCTCTTACTATGTAGTTTAGGCTAGCCTTAAAATCACTCTAGTCCAGGCTGGCCTTGAAGACATGGGAATCCTCCTGCCTCAGCCTCCCGAGTGCTGGGATTATAGGTGTGCCCAACATGCCTGGCTTGTGAGGATCTTCTTGCTGCAGCATAACATGGCAGAGGGCATCACATGGGTGAAAGAGCTGGAGACCTAATCACTTCCTGCAGACTGCCTCTTCATGCTGTTGCACTAGAGATTAAGTTTAGAATACACAGACTGTAGGGGACACCACCGTATCACAGCAGGAGTCCTCATTGGTCTATTCAGGTCTGACCTCTTTATCTAAATATAAATGGCTCTTTTTAATCTATTCAGAGAGACTGAGGAACTGGAGCATTGCTATGGCCCCAGCAAGACTCAGAGTTGACCTTCTGTCCCCTGGTCAATGCATAACCTCTCTGGTTCTCAGTTAGGTGCCTGTGCACTTGGGGAACTTAAGTCAGCCCTTTAAAAAAAGCTCACAGTGGGAGAATTTCAAGTGGGACTATCTCAGGAGGTTGCTTTTACACAAGGGGATTTCCATGTCCACCTGCCCCTCTTCCCTGCCCCCTCCCGGCTTGTCACCTGATTTCAGCTGTTTCAACCCCCAGCAGCGCGGACGGCTGACGGACCCGACCAGACGCGGTGTTGCCTTTGAGTGCGAGGATTGTAGGTTCTGAGGAGAACAGTATCAACCAGAGTGGTGAGAGGGAACATCTTTGCCTTGTCAAGATTTCAACATTAAGTGCGTAAGCTGTATGTTTTCAAAGATGCTTTTTAGAGCAAGGGGAACCTCCTTTCTCTGTCTAGTTCAGGGACAGTCATTGCAGTGAATGAATGTGAAATCTTGACAAAAGTTGTGCAGGCTTGATGGAGACGATTCTGTGGTTTTTCTCCTTTTTCTCTCCGCAGAGTGGATTGCACTGAATGCCCTTGGAATGTTGAATTTGCATTTCTAAAATAGCATCCGTTTGGTCCTGAGATATTACCTACTTTTTTATGTTATTGATTTTTATTTACTAATATTTCAGACTTTTATATCTATGTTCATAAATGATAGCAATCTACAAATTTCTTTTTTTATTGCGTCAGTCGGATTTTCGTATAGGGGTCAGACTGCTTTAGATTTTCTAGGTTTGTGTAAGATTGATATCATTTTTTCCTTACATGTTTGATGGGACTCAGCAGGAAAGTTATCTGGACCTCTTGACTTTCTTTATGGTAAGACTGTTAATGGCAAACTTAATTTTTGATAAATAAATAGAGAAAAGATAAATTTAATAAATTCAATAAATGAAATTTATTCAGTAAATACATTTAGATTTTATGTTTACTGTGTGCTTCAGTAAATTGCATTTTTCAGGAATTTGCCAAATTTGCCCATGAGACTTTTTAAATAATATGTGATTATTACCTTCTTAATAATGACTGTAAAACTATACTAAGAGTTCCTCTTTAAAGCTGTTAATGGCAATTCGTGTCTTCTATTTTCTTCCATAATTGATCTTCCTAGAGAATTTTCAGTTGTATTAACGTTTAAAAGCACAGTGTTGTTTGTTGTTTGTTTTCTGCTCTTATTTTGGCTGGATATTTAGCTGCTCTTAGTTTGTTATGCTAGAAATGTGCTTCACAATCGTGTGAGGGGATTGTGAGAGCTAATGATAACTAAGATCTAACGACAGTGTACCACTTAAACTTCCTGGTGGGCAGGGTGTTGGGTTAAACACTGCTAACAGGTTGGCTCTACTCTTTCATGCTAGAACGCTATTATTTTATCAATTTTGCCAGCATGAATTGGAGGTTTGGGAAGATCAAGTCACATGTGTGGGGTCACACAACTGCCAGTGGCTGACCAGGAATTTGAACCTACTGATAGGCAAACCTGGGAGCGTTCCATGACACCACGCTGCCTCTCCATAAGGTCTCCAGGGCGTCCGGTGGATTTGGCAGATTTGGGTTCTCAGACGGCACGTCCTCACACCCTCTGTCAGACGTGTCCCCCTGAACGCAGAGGTCTGCTGATCGATTACAAACTGAAGCTCACCTAACTGATTAAGTGGTCCTGCTGCAGATGTTGCACTTGTCACGGTCTTCAGATGATCCGAAAGCATGACTTCAACCTTAGAGGTAAAAGAGTCAACTAATAAGTACTTATTAGTGCTTCAAGCAAAGAGTTATGTTTTTAATAACTTATACTGCACTGGTTAGTTCCAAAAAGCTCATCAGGCAGCTAAAAACAGTTCCTGTGATGCTGTGCTTGGCAGATCATGTGCCTCTGTCCTTTTCCCCATAAAATCCCCATGAGATAAAGATTATCTTTTTCCAAATCCATGTAATAAAAGGAAGCATGTTCAAGTTCATGCCTCTTTGCAATGCCTAACCCTTTTACCATGCCCGCCTGCCTCTTTACTACTTATACTACAAAGCAAAGATAATAATTAGAAATGCAAACCGTACAAAAGTTGTTAATATATCAAATATGTCAATTACCAAATACCCCTGTTTCATTAATGTTTAGAGATTAGCATTAAATCTGAGCTTCCTCGTAGAAAGAAAAACAAAGAGTGGGGGAGAGTGAGAGCGAGAGAGAGCAAGAGAGAACATGCTATGGCCTTAAACATTTAAACATCAACTTATAATGACAAATTTGATGTGGAATTTCTCACTAATTAAAAAGTCAGACTGTGGGCCAGTAAAACATATTCAAAGTCAATTCTATGCAATTTCAATATGTTTTAAAAGTACATTATTTAAATGACTGAATCAAACCCTACTCTACTCCTGCCCCTTTAATATCATGAATGTCAATTTGAAGGTGATCTCACCTGTTTGTAGAAAAATCTATTGCTTAAAAGGCCCATGAGATGTGCAGTATATGTACAATACAACAACCACATGTTTTTATTCTGCTTTTAATGCTGTGTGTTTGGTTATAAAATCCCTGCAAGTGGAAACCCCTCTTCTGATTCTCTCAAGTCCTTCCAGTGAATGTGTTGGGATCAGGCCCATTCAATGCTCACTAAATAGTGGTAGATGGTCAAAAGTTCTTTGAGGCCATCAAAGGAGACATCCAGAGTAAATACGGGAAAAAATGAAGGTGAAATGGATGCCTGGTGGGACAGCTCGATTGTGCAAGAGGGAAGCAGGCTGGGCAACCCTGCCATCTGTGCACAGCGCTTCTTACTAAGGTGCCAGCAAGCTCAGACAGAGAAGTTACCATGTATGCCATTCGCCTGCCTCCATCCACCCTGCACGTGACACTGGGCAGGGTCAGCGGGCGGCAGTGATCTGCATGACTCCAGGTTGGGGTGGATACTCATGCAGATATTTGTTTTTTAAACAAGCAGACAGGCTGTCTCCTGAGATCTGACCCAAACTGGAAGTTGGAGGACAGTCAGCTGGACTCAGTTCAAACCGGACCAACAAGCAATGCGAAAAGCCACCGGAGGAACCTGAGGATCCAGGAGAAATGCTTACTCACCTGCATTTGTACTGGAGAAACTCTTAGCATGGGCACGTGGGCAGCCTGAGACTGCTCCTGGACCCGGGTCCCTGCACTATGCAGAACTGTGAAGAAAGGATTTTTTTTTTTAATGAAAACAAAGAATAGGTAAAAATGTACAAATAATAACATTAAGTGATTTTGCAGACATCTGGACAGATCACAGGTCACAAGTGGACACGACAGAAGGCATATTCACAATATAGATGATTCTTAAACTGTAGATAATCTGATCACCTTCTTAGAAAAATCCTAATGATGCCATTTTACTGTGAGTTCTGACCTAGACCAGCATGTTAGGCACATCCGGTCGCCTGGACTCCAGTGAATGAAAAAAGGGATGTTTCCTAAGATGAAAATAAAATGGAGGGGAGAGTGGGCAAAGATGTTATATTTGCCTGCTTTTGCAAAATGGGGTCCAGTAAGTCTGGCGATGCCCCCACGGCTCTTTGGACCTGGTGCCGAATCCCTGCTGGGTAGTGGCGACGTGAGCCGGCTGGGCACACAGCGGCCAGGCTAACTCCCCGGAATTCTATGGCCACCGCCTCTCTCTGGTAATCTTTCTTTCTGTCTCTGTCTCATACACACACATTTGTGCGAGGGAGAGCAAGCCGGAACAAAGAATGTGGTTTAAGTTTCAGTGCCTTCAGTGAGAGCTTCTTTGTTAGTGAAAAGCAAACAAAACAATCTGGATACAGGGTCAGCATGCTCTGGAATGCAGAATTGTTTGTGGCCAGTGAAACAGCCGCCTGATGTTGAGTTTGCTCGATGTTTCAGCAAACCAAAACAATGAGGACATTTACCATTAACTCCAGGCTTGAGCCATAAAATCAGAAGAGAGAAGATCAGGGTCACCAAGTGTGATCCAGGGGGCCCTTGACAAACAGCTCTGCCCGGGGCAAAATTGCTACTTAGACCAAAACATCCAAATTTGTTAAACACCTGGCATTTTGCCAAGGACTCTGTGGCTACGAAGCTGGCAAGAACCAAGGCTCTTCATGCATTCAAGGGCCAGGGTGAGATCGAATAACGGTGATGGGATTTTTGTGTCAACCAAGCGCCCTGTGTGATTAGCGTAGAAGGGAGCTGAGAACTTTTCCGAGGGAGGTGGCATTTGACTTGAGCCTGGAAGGACGAGCAGAAGTTCGCCAGGAGTGCAAACTAGGGATGATGGGGTGGAGTGCTGTGCATGCTAGACGGAAGGAGTAAGAGCAGCAATATTCTAGAAACTGGTAGATACAATTTAATATTGTCAAGCCTGAGGTGGGGAGGGGCAGGGGATGGGGACCAGGAGAGTGGAAGCCAGTGTAGAAGCGTTGTGTCTGCATCAGGGTCGGTACTTACTGAGTTTTATCCCCCAGGGAAAGAGGTGCCAAAGGATGTTGGGCAGGGAGACCACACAGATGTTGCCTTCTTAGAAAGGTCAGCGCCATGGCCTCAGGCGCACAGGCGACAGAGACTGTGACCAGAAAGGCTGAAGGGATCCTTTGGGGAGAGGGGAGGGAGAGTTTCCAGGGACACTGAGGCATTTTTAGGCCGAGGTGACTGTGGGGATTGTGAGGGGGACAACAGGGTAGCAAGGGTGAGATGGTGGTCAGCTCAGCCCTGAGCAAATCGGAGGCCTGCGAATGGCCCTGGGCAGCCCCGGGGCCTCATCCCGGTTTTTAAGAGTCATTTTCCATGCTAGGCAGTGGCTTCGCCACAAGCCTGGGGCAGCAGGCGCTGGGTGGCCACTTCACATCAGCTCTGAGGGTACACCTGGCACCTTGCTCTTCTGCAGGGCCAGGAGCTCAGCAGTGGGATTAAATGAGTATTTGTTAATTGAATGGAATCAGGCACAAGTATAGGAGCTGGAGACATAGTAGCTAGTAAATCACACAAAAACCCTGTCCTTGGGGCACATACCTTCCAAGGGGGATGAGACAAGCAAGCACCAAAAGAAAGAAGATACAGCACAGTACATGGAAAGCCAGGAGGTGAAATATGGCATGAAATGAAAATAAGGTGGGGAGAGTGGTTTGCAGTTTTCTACATGGTGGCCAAAGAAAGACCTGCAAGAGGGGAGGGCAGCTGTGTGAATGCATAGAAGAGAAAAGCATCCTGAGAAGGAGGTGGGGAGATGGTGTGAGATTTCAGGCTAGGCAGAGGCTTAGCTCTTAGCTGGGGTGGGGTGGGGGCAGCAGAAAGAAGGCTGTGTGGAGTGCCTGGGGTGTGAGCAGAGGAGCGGGTACACTGTGTAGGGCTGAGTAGGCTTGGTCCTCCACTCTGAACAAGATGGAAAACCTTGTTCATTAGTCCTCATTTCCCATGCTGGCCACTGCTCTCCTCTCCTGCCCCTTTCAATCACACCTTAATGGTGGGACCTTCTATAAATAAGGCCACTGGCCTGGATGCTTGTGAAAATCAATGAATATCACTAGGCTGGGGGTGTAGCTCAGTAGTAAAACGCTTGCCTGGCACGTGTGAGGCCCTGGGTTCTATCCCCAGCACTGCCAAAACTAAAACGAAACCCCAAGCAAACCAAAAAACCTAACAATAACCAGCAAGACTAATGTCATTGAAATAAAAGGTCTTCGTTAAGAGCCTAAAGAGCTATAGCAATTAAACATAACACTTGAATTCTTAGAGATTAGAATATGGACTAACATTCAATGACATTATAGAATTATTCCCTTTTTTTCTGTACTGGGTACTGAGCCCCAGGCCTTCACACTGAGCTACATCCCCAGCCTGTTTAAAATTTATTTTATCTTGAAACAGGGTCTTACTAGGTCACTAAATTGCCTGGAATAGACTAGAACTTGTGATCCTCCTGTCTCATCTTCACAGATGCTGGGATAGCAGCCACTGTCACAATGCCCGGCTCTGGAATTATTCTTAATTTGCTAGGCACGATAATGGTATTGAGGTTATATGGATGCATATCCTTATTCTGAGAAGACAGATGCTAGAGTATTTAGGAGTGAAATGTCATGATATTGCACACACACACACTCAAATGGAAATGTAGGTAGATAAAGCAAAAATGCCAAAATATGAATGATTTTTGAGTCTAAGTGGTGGACTGAGAGATATTTCTTTTACTAGTCTACCAAATTTTATTTTAAGAACATTTTCACATTAAAAGCTGGGGAAAACCATCTCTGCTGCGGTCTGCTCCTTTTGAGTCTGCTTTTGATTGCCGTTATTTTATTCTCTCAAGATTCTGTCTGGCCCCTAGGCCAGGTCATGGATTTATTCTGCATCAGAAATGTTGGCCCCAGAAGACTCCAAGGAGTTTCTGAGTACAGGGATTTGGTGGGGTGCCAGGGCGGGTGGCATTCCAGGTTGGTGGAACCTAGCAGGACAGGTTGGTGAATCTGAGCATAGTGGAAACTTTATAATTTTCAAAGATACTTACAGGGCAAGGGGAAGGCAAAGAAAAGAAATGCAGCTTTGGAAGGCTAATTTCTTCCCAGAGCTTGGGCTTGCCCCTGATGTTGAGGTTCTAAATTATTCCACTGTTTACCTGCTGCGTGACTTGACAAAAGATGTAGACAAAAGATGCGTGACTTGATGTAGAAACTCAGCAGTCACCCAGAAAGACTATTTTCAGCCAGATGGTTACCAGGCAATGCCAGGGGATTGGGCTCCGGTGCATCAAATCCCAAATTTAATCCAGGAGCTGAGGTGTCTATGAATCTGAGAAAAGCCCAACACCTTTTGAATGAATTGCATCAATTCCACACAGCATTTTCTGCATGGAAGCAAGAAGGAAAGCATCTAAAAAGCTGGGCTTAGCACCTTCACATCTCCTGATGAATACTTCAGCATATGGGGAGGATTTGCATAGACACACCCCCTCTGCAAGCTACCCAAGATGGAAAAATAAAACATTACCCTGGAAAAAGCATTAGATTTCAGGGAAAAGACGAATATAGGTAGTAACATATAAAGGACTCCATAGAGATACAGTTGTTTGCAGGATTTTATCACTAAGAAAAGTATTTTACTTTCCTGTAGGAATAGCAATAAGAGAGAAACATCATTGGAAATTACGGGAGGGAGCAGAAAACTGGTCTTTATTTGTCCATCTGTCTATTCTTGGGCCAGTAATAAGAATGCCAACAGAATGACCATTGACATTTATTGAGTGCTTACTGTGTGCCAGGCATAGTAAGCACTTTATACCTTTAACTAATTTAAGCCTTGTGACAACCCAGCAAAGAAGGTATTGTTATTATCCTCATTGTGCGTGGAGCTGACACCCGGAGAAGTTCAATGACTTGTGTAATGTCACATGGCCAGTAATGAGGAGAGAGTAGTCAGGTTGTCTCTGAGATCCTATTTGTCTAGAGTTTTTTTTTTTTTCTTCCTCTCCGCTTGGCCAGATTAGAGTACATTGCAAATACTGGTCCCACACAAGCCCAGCAAGGCAGGTCACTAATGAGATCCCTTAGAGGAGTGGCCCCCGCCTATGACTCCCACCTTGCACGCTGGCAATGCTACAGTTTCTCACAGTAGCTTGTTGTGTCCTGTGCTTTTTCTTATAAACTTCACATGCTTCATGTCAATATTTAAACCACTTTTTATGACTATGACTTAAACTAGAAAAATTCATTCTGTAAAGAGGACTAAGCTACACATATATATCTGCAATAAAAGTTGCAGAAAATAGCATTCGTGCTTACATGTCTGGGAATTTGATATTTCTTATTTTTTTCTAATTTTCATTAAAAATTGCTGGTCATGAAATGCTAATGGATTTTGTGTCCTCTAAATGGTTCATGACCAAGAGTTTAGGAAAATACTTCTTGAGTTCATTCTAGCTGTCTCAGTAATATTATTAAGTCAATTTTTTAAAAATACCCATTTTACAGATAAGATAACTGAGTTATTTGTTCAGGGTTATTCAGAAGAACTATAGTCTGTTTCTTATACTTTGTATTATACTCATTTTTCGAAACAGTTATATTAAAAAGCAGCTTTCCATATTCTTAGGAGCTTAGTTATTATCTGTGGACTGAATACATATCAGGTTCTACATACATGGGTGTAAAACACTGTTCTTGGTCAAATACGTGCAGAAGGTGTTGGGATTTATAAAAATCAAATATTCCTAAGTACCTAGATTCTTTGTAGCTTTCAGTTATTATGCATGTTTTCGTCAAATTACTCCCAGAGGAAAGGAAAGAGGACATGGAAAGAGGAAATGGAGGAAATGAGAGACAGAGGCTGCATCTTTGGAAGTGTGACTGGAAGGCTTGGCTGGGAATTCACAAATTACATGTTTAGTTCCACTCACAGAACTTAGCATATGATTGACGATTGAGCGACTTTTGTGGTGCTGGGAACTGAACTTGGCTTCATGTATGCTAAGCAAGTACTCACCTACTGGGCTGTATCCCAGAGCTCTGCATGCATTATTACTAGCCAACAATAAACAATAAAAGTATTAGCGGCACAATGAATTTGTCACCACCAGTGTAAATTATTAATATTTTATATCATCTCACAAATATTTCAAAATAGAATCTGTGTTCATCACTAAAGTACATAACATTATGCTAGTTATAATAACCACCATTAGATCTGGATATTTAGTGTATTCCTAAAAAAACACATATATTAGTATATCACAAAACTCTTGGAATGTTTGGGTCGATACAGTAATTGTAGTTCAGTATATTTTTATGCATTCAAATCCATGTTTGTTTGGAAAACGGTAGTAAAAAAGGAATCATCACAAATGACATAGACAATTCTCCAAAGAGGATGTACAAACGGCCAACATGTACATGAAAAATGCTCAGCATCACTAATCAGCAGAGGACTGAAAACCAAAATCACAAAGAGTTACCATCCCACCCCCAATTAGAATGGCCATTACCAAAGGACAAGACAACAGCGAATACTGGTGAGGACTGGAGAAAAGGAAACTCTTATTGTCAGTGGAGACACAGATTAGTACAGCCATTAAGGAAAACAATAGGGAGATTCCTCAAAAACCAAGAGCGGAACTATCATGTGATCTAGCAATATGACTACTGAGTGTATACTCAGAGTTACTGAAATCGGTATGTCAGTAAGACCTCTGCACTTGCATGTTTATTGCAGCACTATTCTCAATATCCAGGATATAGTTAACATAGCTTTCCACAGTGAATGAATGGATAAAGAAAATGTGGTCTGTAACTTGTACACACAATAGAATACTCTCTAGCCATAGAAGAGCTAAACTTTGTCATGTACAGCAACATGGACAGAAGTGGAGGACATTATATTAAGTGGAATAAGTCAGGAATGAAAAGACAAATATTGCATGTTCTCACTTATATTCAGAAGCCGGAAGTTGATCTCATACAAGCAGAGAATACAGTGCACCTCACCAGGGCCTGGAAGGGTCTGGGGGAAGAAAGAATGGAAACAAGATGGTTAATGAGTGTAGGGTGCAGTGAGATAGGACAAATGACCTCTAACATTCTGTAGCATAGTCATTGACAACAAATAACTGAATATTTCAAAAATAGCCACTTTAGCAGATCTCAAATGTTCTCAGCATAAAGAAAAGGCAAATGTCTGAGGTGGTAGAAGAATCTACCACCTTTCTCTTGTCTTGCGCTGACTTGTATCAGTGTCATCTCTTCTTATTCCTCCATTGATATGCCTCCACCTCTTGCATTTGGCACACGGCTTCACATGAGGACCTTAGAATTCATTACTACTTTTAGTGAGTTTAAGTAGAGGCAGTCAACTTTGTTTATTGAATCCTTATTATTCATATTTTCAATGAGAAACCAAAATGACTGAATTTCTTCATAAAAGGGTGGGAAGAGCCTAAATTTTGGGGTTGGATCCTGGCATTTGTCTTCCCGAGTTACCATGTTGCCACACAGAAATGAAAGGCTTGGGAGTGACCAGCAGTTTAAATTATTTCTAGGTTTGCACTGCACAGCACTGTGAACACTAAATAATAAATAGCAGACTTACACTCTCCCAAAAGTCTCTGCTTTGATGGAAGTTTGTTATGGTTTTCATTTAGTCCTGTGTTAAATTTAGCTACATTGTCCTGTACATTTACAGGAGAGCAGGTTATTGTATCTTCTGTGATTTGAAATGTTTGACAGAGCTGAATTATTTTAATCTTGGGATCATCAAGATACACAAACTTTAATTTGCCTCTGAAATTCCTTTCAGATGATCTAAAATCCACGATGTTATCAGAATTATCTTTCTTAAAAGCAAACTGAGTCATTTTGTCCTTTACTTACAACTTTCTTATTCCTCTGTTGATGAGAAGGGAGTTCAACCAGCTTAGGATGGCATCCAGGGTTTCACGGCCTAGGACCTGCCTACCTCTCCAACCTCATGGATGCCCATTTCTCCACACATATGTGGCGTGATCAAAGATGATGGCGAATGTTTCAGTTTAAAAAATTATCACAGTAAGAGACACCTTGTCATTAATCCTCCTTCAAAACACTTTCCTCCGCTTCCAACATACTTCTCGCATTGTTCTTGCAACTTTCTGAAGCAGTTCTGGAAGTCCTCTTTTGTGAATGTCTTTAGTTGCACTGCAATATGGCTGCCTTGACGCCCTGAATTGACTCAAGACTTCTACCTTTTACGGTCATGTTGACTTGGAGGAAGAGTCAGAGGTCCAAGGGTGCCGGATCTGGGAAATAAGCTGGATGAGGATGCACAGTAATGTTTTTATGAGCCTGCCTTTCTATTGAATGGCACTCAGCAATAGCACTCACCATATTTTTGATCACACCTTGTAAAGAGAACTTCCAGAACTGCTTCGGAAAGCGGCAAGAACAAAACGTATGTTCAGTGCAAGAGGGAATATTTCGAGGAGGATTAACAGCAGTGTGTCTTTTACTGCGATACATTTTATTTTATTTTATTTTATTTTTTTGTGGTGCCGGGGATCGAGCTCAGGCCCTTGTGCTTGCAAGGCAAGCACTCTAATCACTGAGCCAAATCCCCAACCCCTGCAATACATTTTAAAAAATTAAACCTTCGCCGTATAGTTTTATTACCTTTTGTATTTTTATTTCAACCTTTTGAAAGTCCTTGCACTTCACTGCGTATATTCAGACCTCTTCAACTTGCATGACTGTTCACAGGCCATTCATTCTTCCTCTTGCTTTCCTTCCTTGAAAACTCCTACTGGTCCTTTGAAACCCTTCTGGGGCACCGCCCTCTTTCTGAAGACTTCTTATGTGACCTACATTCATTGTTCCCTGGCTAACAGAGGTAGGACAAGCTGCCTGTGTTCTCGTGTTCGCTGACGAATGCGCTAACATGGTTCGTGTAGAACTACTAAACAGAATTGATCATCACGTGATGGAGGCAAGTCTGATGTCGGAGAACTATTGTGGTCATACTAACCCGACTTATGGTGTGCCGGGAGAATGCAAATGTTATGTGTTGTGCGGATCACTTCTTGTGCGCTCTGTTAGATCCTCAGCCCGGGGCTTTTGTCTCCAGCTGTGCTATGAATGCTGGTGTACTTGCGACACATCAGCCTCTTCCTTCAGCTGCGTCACAAAATCTTGTCTTCAGACATGTGGTTTCTTTGAGCTTGTTGCTGACCTTGCAGAAGCCAGGTCAGCCACTCTGACTCACGCACACACGGGAAGCGGGGGTCAATTAAAACCCCAGCGGGCAATAACAGGGGTTGGGAGACAAATAGAAGATCTACCAGCACTCTGTTCATAAGGCGACTCAAAGCCTCCCAGGAGGAGGGAGGCTCCATATCAGTGCCCAGCTCAACAAAGGACCTTTGAATTGGCTGTCTTGCCCCTTCCTGTTTCCATCTACCTACCTGTACTCCTATTCCTGCCAATCAATTCCCAAAATAAATGGTCTTGCTTCAGGCTTTCCTTTGGGGAAGAACCTAGACAAAGATAGCTAATTTAAATCAGCTTCACTCAGCTAAAATTTTCTTAAATTTAGAGATGTTTGGAAACTATTTGTTAGTCTCATAAAGTAGACACTAAATAAAGATGGTGTGGGAAACAAGGAACTAGGATAGCATCCATTACATTCAATATGCTATAAAGTATGAGTTGTTTTGTGAATTAGACAGCCCTTTTCTTCAGACAGGAGACAGACTCAGAGAAGAGCTTAGTTTTATAAAACCACGTCTCCGTAATTCTGCAGCTGTGTCTCAGTCGGTAACTGAATATTTTGATCACTGCTTCACAGATGGTGAGGCCCAAGGTGAGGCAAGTGCTGAGGCCTCCCAAGACACAGGTTTCTCCCAGAGAGGGTCAGTACACGGAACTTGGGTGTGAGATGCCGCACTCACACCAGTGGGTTGTGTGGCCTGCTCCGCTGTGTGTGTGGGTGTGGACATGTGTGCACATGCGTTCATGCCTATGTGTGTATGTGTTTCTTTTTCTACAAGCACAGTGTATAGATTCCAAATGAATTACTTTAACTACTACAATCCTTGGACTACAAATCGAAAAAAAAAGCCCTTTTGGGGGGTGGTACAAACTACTGGGCAGTAAAGCCGGTGTCTGAAACCCTGCACATTACCAGTTGCTGTATCTTTCCCAGCTAAAAGAGACAGAGTCTCTCAGGATCTGTAGACCCAGATGGCTTCCGCAGAGACAGGACCAGAACCCGGGCCTTGGGAGTCCGTTCTCATGGTCCTTCACGTCACCATACTGCCTTCCCTCGACCCTGTTGTTAAAGGGAAAAAGTTATCACGCTTTTTATGTAAAGGGCACAGATAAAACAAAATGTAGGCTTTGCAGGCACATGGTCTATAACTGTTCAACCCTGCCACTGTGCGATACTTAGAAGAAAGAAGCCATACGGATACTCAGCTTGCTGATCCCAGTCTTAGCCACTGACATCATGGTACTTTCTGCTCGGTAGTCACAGGAGGCTACTGGGTCATAGAGAGTTAAAGCCGCCGCCCAGCACAGTGGTGAGATGGACTGTTGCATCACGGTCCCCACATGACTGGGCTTCCTGCCAGGCCTGTGTGCGCTCAGACTCCAAGCCAGCAGCCAGGAGAGCGGGCCTGGCACTCAGGCACTCCAGTTTCCAGAAGGAATCACAAATTTCCTTCCTGTGCAGATAAAGAAACAATTGTACCAGGGGAGAACTTACTGGAAAGTAGTGTAGGGTCACTGGGAAGGAAGAATTCACTCCCCAGTCACAGTCTTCAGTCTGGCCAGGAGTCAGTGCTGAGGCCCCAAAGACACAGGTCTAGAATGCATACCAGACTCTGGCAGGCCTCAGGGGCCTACACTCGCGGGATCCCATGTGGGGTTTGGGCTACTTCTGCTCAGAGACCTTTTTGTGTGACTTTGTGTGACTCTTCCAGCCATCTCAGCCTCCTCAAGGTCAAGTGTATTCTACTGATTCTACTCTCAATTTTTGCCTACCATTGCAAAGCTGTTGTTTCTCGGAACCAAGACAATCAACAGATGAAGATCATTTTCTCTCGATTTCATCTTCCTCAAAAGTTGACTTTTGAGTCCTTTATCCTGTGCCCCCACCCCTGGGATCTGGTTCCAGGTCTGAGACCCTAGAATGCAAGCATCGTTTCCATAGAAGGTCAGTGTAAGGAGCTGGGTGAAACCAACCCTCATACCAACCGGCTGGACGATCACCCTGGGGCACATGCAGCTGGTGTCGTAGTACACACGTGTGTATCTCAGCTCAGCCTTTAAGTTAGGAGGTCCCCGTGCGTGTGGGCCTCCACATGAGGAAGGTCCTTCAACAGACGTGTTTATGGAGAAATAATCAAACATTCCCTTTGGCGACACTCATGAGCAGATAGTCTCCGGCCACTACTCTCAAGTCTTCTCTCCACTTCTTTCTCATTTTTCACCATCTGAGTTCACGTCGTGGCGTGTTTCAAAGTTCAAAGAGACAAGAACTCTCCAAAGATCGAGTTTTCAATGGACTTAATGGTCTCAAGAATGTACACATGATTGTCTGCCTTGATGAGCAACTGGCCAGTCCCACCTCTGGACTCAAGTTCCTAATGAACGTCTAAGTCCTTGGAGTTGAAGAGATTTGGAGGCAAATTCATAGGTCATTATACCCTTCCCCAAGTAGCACTCTAGCCCCAGGAGAGAGGACGCTGGTAGTTGTGTGGGCCAGTAGAAATGTGGAGGAAGGAAGGAAGGAATATTTGATTATTTCTTCTTAAACAACCAATTCCTTTAGCACCTGGTTGTGCTTCCGGCTGCTGTGAGAAGAACGTCAGTGGTTTTCATAGTCCCTTGCTTGTGGCTGGGGAGCAAACTGGCTGTCACTCGGGCTGCAACAGGACAGAAAATGAGGCAGGTATAAAAGGGACATTTGGGCCAAAAGCTTTAAAATCAGGTTAGGTTTCCCTTGGAAGCCCACTTTGGAGTTCCTGCCTTTCCCTTTTGGTTTCTTCACAAACTTCCGGTTGCTCTGTGCTATGCTTGCCCCTGAACAGGAGCCTGTCCTTAGGAGTGCGGATTCGGCAGTTCTGCTCGCATTAATGATTTTTTGTGATTTTTTTAATGTCCTACTTTGTGTTAATGAAATTTGTATCTTCTTCAGGGACGCTGCTGCCAAAGAATGATTAATGGATACTTAAAAAAATAAAAACAGTCCGCAAAACAGTAGAGAAGAGGCGGCTAAAAAGTAGTTGGCGTTATGAATTTGAAATCGCTCCCTGCCACAAGGTGGCGCTGTTAAAACACATCATTTTAAAGTCCAGAAAGAAGAAAAAAGGTTGCAAATAAAGAAAACACAAAATTAAACAGATTTTCCACGGAATAGTCTTTGTATCAAAAAAGTGTATATATGTGTGTGTGTGTGGTGCTTATTTGTGTGTGTCCACGTGTGTATTGTGGATATAATAATTTAAAAAAGTGAACCTTATGGGGAGTGGTGATAGAATTTTTTTTTTTGAGAAGTGATTCACGACTGATATTTGTCTAATTCAAACAAGCATTTTAACATTTGTTAAAAATTTATATTGAATTTTAAATATATTTACTCCTAAGCAGATCTTTCCTGGCATTTTCTAAGGTGCAACATTGCACACACCAGAATGATGGGTTACATTTACCATTCCTCAGTCCACTTTTGTTCTCCAGGGAGCTTGCACACTAGGGGCATTTATTTGAAAACAATTAGTGCCCCATTAGCGGAAACATGAAGCCGGTGGGTCACAGATGTTCTTGACTGCTTTAGGAACTCGGTATGTAGAAAGTTGGTAAACTGATACTCTGTGGGAGAGAATGCTTTCCTTTAAAACATGGTGTCTATTGTGTGACTCCCCAGTGTAGGTACCATTGTTATTAAAAGTGACCATTTTTGTGTTTGTGCATTCGGTATGTGCGCAGGATATCCATTTACTAGCAAAGAGATGAAAAGCCGGTATTTCACAAGTTTGTACATTGAAAGGGTGTTGATATAATGGCTCAGATAATCTTGCTCTTGAGGAAAGGCCAGAAGTGGAAAGTGATCCAGTGCAAAAAAATTTGAAATGTCCAAAGCTTTACATTGCTGCTCATTTATGCCATCCCCAGAGTAACTCTGCGAATCAGACAACGCCAGCGTCTCCACGCTCAAGGTGAGGTGCCCAGACGGTAAGCAGCCTGCCAACTGTTAGGAGACACTGTGTGACAGCATCGCGAGTTAAACCTGAAGTTATTCCAGGTAGAGAAATGCAGGAATGTGAAGGAGAACCAGTCTGTGTTGTTCTGTAATTTATAAAATGTGTATCTCTTTCAAAGAATCAGTAAAGAGACCCGATCTGTTCTAATGCTTCTACAACCAGGCGAGGACCACATCTGTCTATCTATCTATCATCTATCTCTCTATTATCTATCTATCTATCATCTATCTGTGCATATATTTACCCACATATACATATACACACACATATATATACATACACAAACACATTTGTGCACACATACAACCACATAAATACAATACACACAAACACACACATATATACACAAGCATAAACATGCATATGTGCATGTATGTATACAACTGGAATTTGAACTCAAGGCCTTATGCACACTAAGTACCTGCTTAACCGCTGACCTATATCTCCACCCATATATGTATGTTTTACTTCTCGTACATAATTTTCGCCAGCTCCAATTTTGACCTAACTATAATATTTCCCATCATTCATAGAGCAGGAGGCCTGAGAAAACTACTGAATTTTCCTTGTACATGGGGAGGACAGTACAAGTTGCTCATGAAAATTGCAGCTGTGAAAGTCCTCAAGTGATTCATCCTACAAAGGCACCCGCCCAGCTGCAAATGCAATTCAGGATACAGAAATCAATCATTCCCTACTTGGGAAAAGTTATACTAATGAAAATATCTAATTCCAAAGATACCAAAGTATTTGGTTTATACCAAATAATACGCCAGCAATATGTGAGCCTACAGCAACGTAAACAACTTTGGATTGTTTCGAAGTGTTCAAAGGAGCCGCATACTTATCGTTAGACTTTCTAATTGAATCATATTCAGGATGGTGATGTCCTTGCAGAGTGGCCCTGTGTCCAGTCAGAATGTTATGTCGAAGGAAAGACTGTGTGGAAAGCATGATGGTGTATGTGATGTGATCACAAAATGGGGTGAATATTTAAATTAAAAGTAAAAAAAGTGGGGTGGAGGATTTAGCTCAAGTGGTAGAGCGCTTGCCTAGCAAGTGCAAGGCGCTGAGTTTGATCCCCGGCACCCCTCAAAAAACAAATAAAGAAAAGTTATTACAGTAAAAGACACATTGCTGTTAATTCTCCACAAAACAATCCCCTTTGCTTCAAAAACTTCTTTCATGTTTATTTGTGGCCACCTAGATGTCCTGAATTGATTCAAAACATTTACGGCAATTTCTGACAAATGAAAACAGTGTCTTCATCTACCCTATTCATCAGATCTGGTGCTGTGTGACTTCTGGCTCTCCTCCAAAGTCAAACTGACTATGGAAAGTAAATATTTTGAACTGATTCAGGACATCGAGGCAGCCGTGACAGCGCAACTAAAGACACTCGTGAAAAAGGAGTGCAGAATTGATTCAGAAAGTGGCAAGAACAATGGGATCAGTGCGTTGGAAGCAACAGGGAGTGTTTTGAGGGGGATTAAGGGCAGGGTGTCTTATACTATAATAAATTTTAAAAAACTTAAACATTCATTGTATTTTGGCGATCATCATACCTTGTATGGGAGAAGGTGAACTTCGCTGTCCCCCTATCTCGCACTGGAGCTAGTGGGCTATTTCTGATACATACAGTTCTTCTGTACACAATGCTTGATTTTGATGCCAAGTCCCATAGTGCACCAGGGATCACGTTATGCTTAAAATATCCACACACTTCAGTGATTTGAAAAATTAGGAAAAGATCCCCTGTGTCCTATGCCTATCAGAATTGAAGGTGACAATATTTGAGAAGAAAAAGATTTATTATAGTCCCAGAGAGAGGCATCACAACAAAACTGAGTTCCTAATTTGATAAAAGATGGAAAGAATCTGATTCTCAGATGACGAATCTTGAATAAGCTGGAGATTGATTCATATAGAAGGTAGGGCAACTAAGAAGCCTTTGACACATGCAGGAGACCAGGGATCTACACTGAAATTTCTATCTGTGTCTTCCAATGGTTCTGAAATATTGACGGGGATGCCACTGATTTATTTGTTCTCTTGTTCTTTTACACATTCGTGTATATTCTGAAGTGGTTTTAAGTGCTGACTGTAGCAAAGTGAATCGAAGACTTGGAGAAGCTGTCTCTGTAAGGCTTCTTTGCTTTCAGTGATAAACGTGTGCTGTTTCTATCCTAGCCTGTTAGTTGTGTTTTCAGTATCTTTGCTGTTGAAAAAGTGCCACCTGTTTGGATCAACAGCATTACGGCTATTTGCTTATTTTGCTAATGATTTGTTGCAGTTGAAACTTGGGTGGATTTGGTCTAGTTCCCAGCTCCTGGAGACCACAGGAAGCACAGACAGGTACCTGCTTGCCTTTCTGAGGCTTCAGACATTCCTTGGCACATGTGGTGCAGCACACACTGCCTGTACTTCCTGGGTCGGGCCCACTTCCTGCTGGCAGGCCCCCCCGCGAGGTTTTGGGGCTACATGAGAGAATTTTCTTGATCTGGGCTCAGAGTCAAGCAGTCTCTTTTGGAAATGTTAGAAGACTCAGTTTCAAGAGTATTAAAAGGTCTTGTAAAAGAAGTTTGCAGAGTTGGCTGAGCAGCCAATTTGTTAAGGAGACTGAAGAGCAGTACCTTATCTTGCTATTTTGTCAGTTCAGAAACGATTTCAGTATGTATATCTTCTTCCTTTCTTTTTTTTTTAAAGTTTTTCCCAGACAATAAAGGGTTGCCAGAATTTCTCAGGACTCTTTCTGAGAGTCAAAGGACTCTTCTGTGGAGTGTGTCTTTTGCATTTCTTTTTATGAGAGTCAGCCCTTTTCTGGCATAGAGAAGCAACAGAAGAAATCCGGCAGTTTGGTGGAACTCGTCAGTGCAGAGTGAGCAATCAAACCAAGATTTTGGTGCTTTCAGACCTCATTTTGGCATTATAAATAACCAATTACGTATTTAAAGCAAGAACTTGTGATGGTGGTTCCATGTCTGAAATTCAACTACTCCAAACCAACTACTAGGGAGAAAAACCCAAAGTGCACATGAATTACTAATTTATTGTCCATAAATTGTATTCCATAGAGAAAAATGAGGTGGTCTGTACTAACAGTGCATAAAGTAAGTTACGGTAAAATATAAAATTGAACAACTAGGAGATACACATCAGAACAAAAGGCTGATATGGGCTTAACCAACCGACTGCTTGTACGTTCTTAAGGTTCACACAACTATCACAATTCAGCCTCATACTGGAAGAAGCCAAATTGAATCCAAGTGTAAAAATGACTGTAAGACAAAAAGCAAGAAATGTGCAAGTTTTCTCTGATAAAAATATCATCTCTGGGGCTGCAGATTTAGCTCAGTGGCAGAGTGCTTGTGTAGCGAGTGCAAGGCCCTGAGTTTGATCCCCAGCACCACCCCCAGCAAAAAAAAAAAAAATACCATCTCTGAGTACTTAGAATTTTTAATACTCCTCAAATCCTTCAGTTCATCACATACTAGAGAGCAAAAAAGTTTAATAGACTTAAATTTGTCTGTGCATCAAGTCACCATTTATTGTTTGAGAACAAGACTTGAGTTTTGCAGGCAAAAGAAGATCAGTTCGGGAGCACAGTGCCTCAAAACAGAGATGCAGATGGGTAAACCAGCCCGCACCAGAGGGTCTCCCGCCCCAGAGGGTGACACTGGGCTCAGGTGCAGATTTTTCTAGCTGGTGTCTAAACCCATCTGGCATGCAGCAGTCTGACTTCCCTGTAACAAGGCCACTTTCTCATGCACACTCCTAAAAAGATATAGAGACAGAGTTGGTTCCTTTACTGGAATGTAAGCCATACTCCATGTCAAGAAGAATGCCTTGGCCTGTCTCTCGATGGGGATGTTGGGTGACCTGAGCTATTCAGGCCTCCATTTTCTTAGCCCATCCTCTGAGATTATGTGGAGTTTCTGTTAAGATCCAGGCCTGTCATGAGACCCACCTTTCAAAGTTGCTCTTAAGGCAACAGGACTGATCGTTGCTTAGAGCCCAGGTTTAAATCGTGACCCAAAGCCCTCTCGAATAATATGCAGTGAAATTGCCTTATGTTTATCATTATTAAAAGTCCACCTGTGTTCAGGGTTCACTCTTATCCTAAGACTGATTGACTCTTCTTGGGCATCATTCGAGACTCATACAATTTAAAGTCCCATGTCATTATTGTTAATCGTGTTGTCCCCTGTGGGGAAGTACTAAATAGGCCATAAAGAGAAGTGTTCATAGTCAGTCTTCATACTAAACACAAGCGAATGACGCAGAACTCAGTGGAAGGCCTTGTCAACACAGTCATTGTCACTAATGGTTATTTATCCAGCGTGGATGAGGTGCTCTGCTCTGCACACTACACGCTGAGTGAGTCCCAGATTTGGTAATGAATATGGGTTCTAATGTCGCGAAAACAGTATGGCCTTATGCAAGCGTAAGTCAACACTCAGTTATTATTCTTCTCATTGTTGCTGGAACATTGGTTAATTCAATTCTGTCCTCTGAATTAAACTTTAACCAGGATTAGTTTTTATGACAGCTAGGGACATTGCTTATAAAAGAGGGAAAATACGGATTGTGTTGGTTTTTCACAAATCTTTCTTTTCAGCTTTGTATCTGAATATAGTGGACCCCTGTGGTTCTTATTGTTGTTTTAGTAGTTTTCTGTGTAAATTCAAACAGGTCGTGAGTCCATGATGGCCGTTAAAGCAGAACATGAGCTTATAATCTAATCTTAGACTGCATTCTGAGCCCACTTATGGATACTGAGTTCTATATTTCTACCTCTTTCAACATTAACAGGTTGATTGCATTAAATTTTAGGTAAAAATTCAAATCAGTAAGCAACACAGGAAGCAGTGCTCTTTAAGTCGAAATGCTGTACAAATGTAGTTATTATAATAATAGAATAAGGATTATACATTGTAGGAAGATATATTTTCTTTAACTTTTCAACTTCTAGGTACACAGGATGTCATGCACCATTGATCAAACTCTTTGTTTCAAGATAAATGTGGTTCGGCTGGGCACAGCGGTGTATACCTGTAATCCCAGAACACTGGGAGGCTGAGGCAGGAGGATGGCAAGATTGAGTTTCACCTAGGCAACTTACAAGGCCTTGTTTCAAAAATAAAACAGAACAAAACAAAACAGTCCGAGGATCTATCTCAGTGCAAAGGCCCTGGGTTCAATTCCCAGTATTGCCCAAAACAAACAAACAAACAACAAAAAAAACCAACCCCGTGGTTCACTATTTTTAGTAATTGAATGAATACCCATGCACTCACTGTCCGATGCCAGGATAAGAATGCCACTAATAGTAAAACCTACTGCTGCTATTACTGTTTGTGGTCAGTTAATGTATATTAACTGCTGGTCATTTTGAATATCATTGTAACCATTTCCTTGTGGCCAAGCAATACTTGCAGATAGAGTTTTAGAATATATCAGCTACTAAATTTTACCCCCACAGATGATGGCATCTACATGAGGCACAGGACTGAACCAATGCAATCAATACCAGATACTTTGGGTCAATCAAATTGTATCCTGCTCCTTTGGGAGTCCTCTACTTGCCGTGGGGCCTAAAAACACACACCCAACAAGAGAATTATTTTCTTAGTTGGTTTCTGCTTCCTGTGCTCCCCTAGGGTTCCTGACCATTTAGTTGCAATCTGTGGTTCATTCATCCATTTTTTTATTGAGCGCAAATTTCCCGAGCACCAAGAACTGGACTCGACTAGGGTTTTAAGTCAAAATAGGCGAGATCAGGTTAGAGAGAGATTATTTCGATGCTGAAATGATGAGTGAGAGAAAAGCCCTCAATAGAGGAGGTAGTCTGAGAAGGAGAAAGTCAGGGCACTTCTTTCTGTTCAGGCAGTTAGGGAAGCCACTGGGGAAGGGGGTATTCTCTTGGTGAAGAGGTGGACATTTAATACAACACAAAATAAATTTACTTTAATGGAGCATAGGGAGATTTGAGACCACTTCTTCACCTTTTCTTTCTCTGAAAGCCCACTGACTTTGTCATGTTGTTAATAATTTAATACCTGCCCCTTGTCAGAGAATGATGGGGTCCCTACAGCAGGGCCTCATCCTGGGCCGAAGTTTATTCTGCGCAGGTATCTTGGAGCTTGGCTTTTGAATGAATGAATAGAACTGGTACTAATATTATAGACAGCTAAGTTAGGTGGAAATATTATAGGCAGTCAGGCAGGGCTGGGCCCTTGATGGAGTCAACACACAAGAGGAGAATATACTGTATTGAAGACCTCAAGATAAGGATGGAATGACCAGAGTTACACACCTGCCCAAGGGATAAACAGTGAACTGAAGATGACACTCATCTGATCCGATAAAGTCTAGACAGATGGGTCATCCTGGTGAGTGATGAAGACCTTCAGATTCACCTCACCCTGGAATGTCTTCATTCTTTCCATGGCCATTTGCTATGTGACCTTCTTCCCCATGGGATCAATATTACCTAAGTTGTTACACTTGTGATATTATTGGTTGATCATAATTTTGACCCACTGCACCCACCTCGTGATTTTGCTCTATAAAACTTCCCCTGAAAAGTGGGCTTGTTGGCAACTCACCCCGGTCTCTCAGGAGTGATCTTTCTCTCTCTCAGTAAATTCTTCTATTCTTAACCTCCTTTGCTCCTTGGAAATTCATTCTTCAATTTTGGGGAACACGAACTCAGCGTAACTGACTTCTATCAGGTTGGGAGTTATATTTTTTTCCCCTATCTCGCTATCTCAGAGTGTAGAATGTCTAGATATAAAAGCAGCAATCACGTAATCAGGAGAAATGATTGTAGCTCCAACATCTTCTCTAACTCAAAGGATGAAACAACGCTTTGCTATGAGTGACATTACAGTGTTAACTGTTCTGTCCATTGTAGGGGCTCTCGGGTTTGTCGTTTCTGCAGTAGAAATACAGACGGCACTGTAAAACCTCACAGACCCCATTACAGTATTGTGTCCCCTAGGGTTCGTCTCAAGTGTTTGCTGGAGATAATGAGGGAAAAACTAGAAAAGAAAGACGAGAAAACATTTTGGGGATATGCGGTCTACGGAGTGATGCCGAAGCAACAATTCTTTGTTTCTTAGAGTAATTGAGTCAAGGGCTTATAATAATGTGATTCTACAGCCAGAGCAGAGAGCAGATCTGTGGACCTTGCTCTCTCAATTAGATTTCTGTGGCTTAGCCACAGGAAGCCATCAGAGGCTAAAGACTTAATTCTTCTCAATAGTGTGTCTTGAAGGAAAATTATCCGTATGCAGTTTTCTAACTGCCTGGCTGCCTTGTAAAATTGTATTTTCTCTGCTCTTTCCTGCCATTGTTACCAGGGCTATTCATTATTGCCGTTGTGATGAATGGGCTGGTGGTGGCTTTGTTCTCCGCTGCAGTTATGCTCCGGGTAGGAGAGCTGGCCCTGGGGTCCGGGAGAGCCACCTTTCATCTGGAGCGGTCCAAAGTCCTGTGTTGCGGGAAACCTGGATTAGCATCATGCTCTGTTTTTTCTTGTCCATCTCGTCAAACTTCGCTGTAAAATCACTCGGGTCTCATGGCCAAGGAAGACATTCAGGAGGTTGATACACATTTTCTCCTGGCAGAGGGACTGTGTTCCTGGGGTGTAGTGAGTGTCATTTCAAGTTTCAAAAGGGCTCCCCAGGACCCAGTGGGGAGGGCAGCAAGGTCTGAAGGTGTCTGGAGGGTGCCTTTGGGCTGAGGCACTGCGTGCGGTCTGCAGAGCATCAGTTTGCTCCTTTTGGCTCTGGGAGGATCCCCCAGGCAGAGATGGCGAACCTTTTAGTGCTTCCACTGGTGACAAACAGCCGGCTGTGGCTCACGTGTGGTAGGTGTGCCACCATTGCCCTAAGGTGAATGTTTGGGTCTTCTGTGCTTTACTGGGTAAGGAAACTTAGGCTGTGCCCTGAGAACAGGTCAGGGTTTGTAATGACACTTGTAGAAAGTGGCAGGAAGGCCTGGAAACTGCAGAACGGGGTTCAAATCTGCATGCTCTGTGGACTGTAAAGACAAATTGGACTGATACTTTTATTCACTTTACTTATTGAGATGGCTGATTTTTCTTTTCTTTTCTTTTTCTTTTTTTTTAGTACTGGGGAAAAGGAACCCAGGGTCTCTACACTCAGCTACATCCTCAGCGATTTTTTTTTTTTAAGCAGAGTTTTTATTTTTTAATTTTGAGAAAGGGTCTCACTAAATTGCCCAGATTGGGCTTGAACTCACCATTCTCCTGCCTCAACCTCCCAGTGCTGGGATTGCAGGCATCTACCACCACACCTGACTTGTGAGAGTTAATTTTATGTGTCAATTTGCTTGGGAATATTCAGATAGCGAGTGAAACCTTATTTCTGGGTGAGTCTGGGAGAATGTTTCTGGACGAGATTAGCATTCGAATTTGAGAAGACTGGAGTTGACAGATGCAGACATAACGCAATCCACCGAGAGCTCCACGTGAACCAAAGGCAGAGCACGGCGCCCACCTGCTCCAGGCCTCAGCCATCAGAGCCCCTATCTCTGGGCCTTCGGACTGGACTCAAGTGATTCTCAGGCCTCTGTCTTGGAGCGGGAGTTACACCTTTGGGTCCATTCACTACTGGCTTCGCTGGCCCAGTTTTGCAGATGGCGGGTGGTGGGGGTGAGACTTACTATACCTGCAGTACCCTTAGAAATTGATCCAGGACCTCCCAAAGACAGGACAATCTATGATAGTTCCAGCCCTTTCTATACAATGGCATAGTGTTTGCATATAATTTACGCAACCTTCCTGTATATTTTGTCTCATTTCTAGATTATTTAGAATACTAATACCGTGTAAATGCTATTTCAATAATTGTAATACTGTAGTACTTAGGGGATGATGACACAAAAGTCGGGACACGATCAGTAGAGGAGCAATTATTTTCTGACTATTATTCATCAGCAATGGGTCGAATCTGCAGTTCGAGACCTTGCATAAGAAGGGCCGACCGTATACATTCCTCTAGTTCTCCTGTTGGTTCTGTTTCTCTGGTGGACTCTGACGAATATGCTTACATCAGTGTTTTCCTTTATAAATGTGAGTGTGTGACTCAGCTTACCTTCCACCTCATGTGACAAAGTGAATAGAGTCCCTGTCCGTCGCCTCCACCTTCCCACCTAGGACACAAGTTCACAGGACAAAAACATTAATGCTCTTTCTTCAGTTATCGCTAAGGTACATAAAGGCTTTAATACGCTTTTCTGAGTTCCTTTCACACCCTGACCCATCGGATGCTCATTACAACCCTCCAATGAAGGTGCTATTACTATCATTCCCATTTTATAGATGAAAGTCTGAGGCACAGAAAGGTGAAAGCAGCTTGCCTGCGTTCACACAGCTGATAAAATGGGGCCCGGAGGTTCAAACTAAACAGCCTATTACTGACATCCACTCTCAATCTGCCCTTGGCTGGTCCTGCTTCTGCCTGGTGCTGACTGGCTTCTTCACTCCAGTACGTACTTCTCAGGAAGATACACGCTGCATATTCGTTTAGAAAACGGACAGACGGACAGACAGAGGCAATTTTTCTTCATAAACAGGGGTGACCAGTAATTTTATGACCACTGCTTTCCAGATAGGATTTCAAGTACAGTGAGTCCTGATCTTAACTTGGGTCCCCACAATTCAGAGGGCGTCACAAGCAAGATTGCAGGTCTTTGGGTGACCAGCCTAGTCCTCCTGAGATTTAGGAAAATTGTGTGTATGAATTTAAAATTCATGTGTATAAATTAAAAAAAAAAAAAACAACAAAAAACCCCCATGAAGTGGCTTCTCATTGTAAACTCTGAAGGAAAGGGTGAAATAATTATTGGCAGTGTTTTGATAGGTCTAAAAATTCATTTGTTCAGAATGGACCACTTTCACTACATTAGACTTCTTAGTCTTGGATAATTTATGTATTCTGGTGATGTCGAAGGTCATGGAAAGTCAGGGAAATTGCTCTCAGAAACCATAAGCATCGATTCATTTGAATTTTGGATCTTCCTCTGGGGATTATGTTTAATGCTCCCTTTTATAATTCCAGCATGCTACTTGACATCTGAGCAATGACTATTTTCCCCTAATGCAAAATTAAGATCACAGACCCAAACCGTGTTCATTGGTAGCAAAATGGCAGTTATTTGTTGACCTGTTCAACTGCCCTTGTCTTGGACTTGGTGTTCCAGTTTAGGGTAGAGAGTGGGAATGTCTATTCCTTTGGAATTTCAGAAGATGGTGGCACTTCCTGTTTGCTCCTAATTTGGAAGTTCAGTTTGACCTAACAGGAGGACTTTCTGGGCACTAAATTCCAGGTGCCTCTGTAGTAAAAGCAAACATAGGTAAAGGCAGTGCATGGTGAATGACTAGCTGAGGAACAGGTAGAGAACTAATGTGTCTTGAGTACCTACTGTGCGCCAGGAATTATCTTGTTGCATTATATATGTTTTCTCACTTAATTTTTTGAACCAGTCTTATGAGGCAGTTACCAATCACTCGATCATATGACCAAAGAAATTGATATTTAAGACCCAGTATTTCTCCCAAGACCTTAGATGACAGCCAGGTGTGCAATGCCATCATGGTCCTGCCTAGTTGTAAAGTGGGTGCTGCTTCCACCAAACAAGGCTCATTATGGATCGGAAGACCTGGAGTTGTTTGTTTTTTGTTTATTCCACCTTCTGTGATTTTTATGGAGCACCTACTATGGTGTCAGTTACTCTTTAGGTCTCTGGCAATTCAGTAATATTCAAGATAGAAATTACGACTTTTTTTTTGGTGCCCGGGCCTTGTGCTTGCAAGGCGAACACTCGCACCACCGAGCTAAAGCCTCAGCCCCTTGACTGTTCAAAACTTTACCTTCAAGGTAGAGAGATAGGGATAGACAAATGGAAGGGAGAGGATGACCAATGAATAAATAAATCAACAGGTAAATAAATTAATTAGTCAGATTTAGCGATAAATGTCTTCATAAAAATAAAACAGAAGGTTGTGATAAGAGATTGACGGGGTCTACTTTAGACGGGATGGTCAGACGGGATGGTCACCTGATCACACTTAAGGTGAGTTATGAAAGATCACAAAGAGCAGCTACCTGGGAGGAGAACAAGGTAGAGGACACAGCTCGGACAAGCTGAACTGTAAGAAACAAGGAAAATGGCTTATGCCAGTAAATGCTACATACGCTAAGCATTTAAATGTAAAGAATAGTTTGGAGGTACAAGAAAAAAATTTACATTGTGTTTTTATAACCTTGTATTTGTTATAACACTATTTAGGATCCATAATGTTCAAGGGTAGCTGACATACATCACAGAGCAGGGAGAGTCATGGAAAGTAGTAAAATATAGCAGGGAGAAGAAGAGACAATTCACATAATAGCAGACATTGTTACTTATATAAAAAGTGAATGCATTATTGAGAGAAATAAAAGAAAACTTGAGTACAATGGCACAACTTGCTTTCCTAGAAGGAACAATTTACTCAAATTGTAACCTATCAATTCCAGATTATTCTAATGATATAACACTATTCTAAGCATTATACCATTTAGGAGGAAAGACAAAACAATTCTTAAAAGCATCCGACTAACTAAACTATTGGTACTAACACAGGGAAGGTTGCCCTCTGAGACTTTAATGTGGCTTATAAAACTATAGTAAGTAAAACTGGTAATAGTGGCATAGAGCTCAGGGAAAAAAAATCTATGAAATAGAGCAGTAATTCTAGAAATAAAACATAAAAATTTATAAAATTTTGGTATAAAATAAAGATATATATATATATGGTGCTGGGGATTGAACTCAGAGCCTTGTGTTTGCAAGGCGAGCGCTCTAACCACTGAGCTAAATCCCCAGCCCAAGAAATAATTTTCAGTGAGTTATGAATTGATAGATTATTTAGTAAATGTTGTGATATTTGGCTTATTATGAGAAATAAAGAATGCCTTATGTTCACAAATGTTACATAAGCTAAGCATTTAAATGTAAAAAAGAGTTTGGAGGTACAAGAAAAAAATTTACATTGTGTTTTTATAAACTTGATGTGGAGATTCTTTTTAAAGATGTGTAAATATCAGAAATGAATAAAGAAAAAAATTAAGTTCTCTGAAATTAAAAATGTTTAAAAATTAAAAACAATGGAAGAAAAACAGGAGAAAGCTATATGACATATTACTTTGAAAAATAATTACTATATAATAAGATCTGAAAGAAAAACTGTGGACATGCGTAGGGATTTCAAAAAAGAAAGCAGTGACAAAAAGTATATGAAAATTGTTTCATACCAATAAAATTAAGGAAGAACAAATAACACATCGGTGGGATCTTATTATTTTCCCTTTCAAATTGTCAAAGATGATAAAATAACTGACATTCAATGTTGATAATGGTATGGAGAACAGATATTTTAATACATTGTTAATAGAAATGAATATTCATACTTCCCCCAGAAACTTGGCAGGGTGTAAATAATATATATTTTATTCCTTGGAATTTATCCTAAAGGAATCTGTCCTACATAAAAATGTGTATAAGAATCCAGGTATTATGCTATTTATTATAACACTGTTTAGGATCCATATCGTCCAAGGGCTGCTTACATACACTGCGGGGTAGGGTTACCCATGGAAACTAGTTATTAAATATGATGTGGTAGAGATATATTAATTGATGTAAAAAGGCCTACAATTCATTTCAACTGAAAACACAAAGTTTATGTATCCAATAGTTCATTGAGCATGATCTCCACTTTCCTTTTTTGGTTTTAAATTGTGGATATTGTAGAATGTATGTTTATAGAAGAGGTTTTGTAACGTTTTCTCTGAATGGGTGAGGTTATGGTTATTTTTAGTCTTCTTTTTATGCACATAATTAAATAAATCAACCCGTTTGACAGCGTGGGCTCCTGATTTAGGTGGACCTGTATGTCTCTGGATTGCACAATGACTGTGTCTACAGGTAGGAAAAGGCAGTTACCACCTTGGAGAGATTATAAATCTACTCTGCTACGACTATTTTGGGGCTGTAACCCCTGAGAGTCTAATGTGCCCTACTGTTTCAGCTGGTCAGATGTAAAACAGCCTTTTTTTTAGGGTAGGAACAGCACCTTGAGAATACTCTTAAGCAGTCCCAGTGTTTCCATACATGTTGGAAAAGCCGGATATAGCATATTAAAGCCATACTGAGAGCAGTCTGAAGTTTGGTTTTGCTCCAGTCGCTTGTGGTACAAACAGAGGGCATGTGATTATGTCTGAAATATGCCCTGAGAAGGGTGGGAACCAGTCTGTGGGTTATTTATCCCAAAAAGGTGTCTTTGTCCAGACACGTGATCACGCCTGCGTGTTTCAAGAAATAATATTTTCTGAAGTGGTGCCTGGTAATCTTTTCAGCTGCACGTTCAGTCATCTGGGGCTGAAGGTAAGGAGGGAAGATTAAATATGCACTGGATGAATGCCAAGTTATCGTCCTTAGATTCTTGGTCCTTCACACTCCTTCTCTGGCTCAGTTTCTTCTTCTGTCCAAGCCTGTGCACTGGCTGCTAGCAGTTTTTCACCCAGGAATGAGTAGACTGAACAGCCATACAGCAAGCTTCATCTGCACATTTTCCATATTTCTGACGTAGTTAACCTTATTTTTCCATTTGTCTTTTCCAGGGCGCAGGGTGTCAGGGAGCTACAGAACCCCTTGTGTAGTTAAGAAATACTCCCAAAATTTTTAAAAGAAACATTCTAGTCTCTTAGGCTCCACTTAGAAGGTGGATGAATCCATGGAACTGCCCTGCGGAGGGTTTTTTTTTTTTTTTTTTCCCATCAGGCCTTCATTGGAATCAGTAGAAGAGATGGAACCAGTAAGATAAATGCAGGTCAGCAAGTGGCTTGTTTGACTCAATACGGAAAAATACAAAATAATGGGAATGAGATCAAAAATGGCAAATAGGATTAGGGCTTAAATGGAGACAGGCTTCCAGACACTGAAGGGCAGAGGACCTGGCAGGAATAGTGTCTACAAACCCCGACCCATCAGCTTTGTGCCTGCAACTGCCACGAATGGGCGGAGGACAAGAAGGGGAAGCAGGGTTCAAAGGCTCAGGGGAGTCCATAGCCTTGGAGGATAGGGAGGTGTGCAGAAGGCGGGCCCTCAGGTTGGAGGAAAAAGCAGGGAGACTCTTCCTCAGTCTCTGTGGCTGGCCAGGAAGTTGACATGCAGGAGAAGAGAGGGACTGGGGAGAGGATGGGCATTAGACTTCCTGTCATGAAGATCTGCTGGGGTTCAGGTACCGTCACCCACGATTTCTTCAGGTGCTGTACTTCACCTGCTGTGGACTGTGTGTGCCTCCCTGCTAATTCACATCAATCATCTTGAAACTGGACTCTAGGAAGGGGTCGGCTGTTTAGTACTGTCCTTCTCTTGGTAGGACCCCACCATCCTTCTTATATCCTGCTAAGTCTCCTGCCTCCCAGAAAGGCCAAGCACACTCAGCCCCTTGGGCTTCAGCACTGGCTCTCCAAGGCCTGCCAATCTCTCATTATTCAAGCAGGGCACACACCAGCTGGGTTTAAGAGTACAGCTGGATGCCTTTCAAGGCTCATCCGAACTTCAGCTGCGGTGTATTTTTGTGTGTGCTTGTCTGCATTAGGGATGCCTGCTCATGCTGGGAAGCTGAAGGGAATCCTTTCTGTTCCATTTGCCTGGCAGGACACCACGTGCAAAGAGGTTCCAGTCCTACTCTACATAGTTAGGACTGCTACAGAAACGGAGGAGTGCATACACAGAAAGGCTCCAGTAGACATGCTGAGCTCTGGAATCTGCATTCAAATGTGGCTCTTTGGCATTTGAAACCAACATAACATCCCAGGAGGCTTGGGAAAGCACAGTTCGTAGGGTGCCTTTGTCAGTCAGTGCTCAGCAGGGTTGGGTCAAAGATCCGAGGCTTCTGGGGGTATAAGAGTACTATCAAATGGTGGAGAGCAGCTAGGTTCATACCAAGGGAATTAATATTCGTGGGTTACCTGAGATGCTTAGCATGTCATCAGCCAGGAAGGTCGTAGGCGTTGTATAGTATCATTATTAGGACAATCAAGTTGTTCACATAGACAGTGTCTCTGTGAAGTTTTCATGGCAGTTTGATGCCTACTTAGCTGACATTCTGAGATTTCTTTCACAATTGGCTTTCAGGACGCTTCCCAGTGACTGAAAACCATCTATGCAAGCTCAGGCATCCCTTTGAAACCTGAGGTTGATTCATCCAACGAGACATAATAAGCACTGAGAGCGTGGAGACATAGAGCTAAGAAAATAACAGACACAAATTCTTGCCCTCAAGACTCATACATTCTTGTGGGTGATCAGTAAACACAAAATTAATAAGTTATTACGAATATGGAAAAATAGAGGCTGATAGGCGCTGAGTAAAAGAAAATGCAAGAGGGGCTTAGGAAGTGTTGCCCGAGGGCTGAATTTGTTTGAAAATATGCAGGTGTTTGGCAGAACACAGACATAATTTTGAACATCCGGGTAATTATTTTCAGTTACACTATAGATACTGAGTTTGTGTGACTAATAATATTCTTATATTTGGATAGCATGTTATAAATTTTGAAACAATTTCGTATCTATTATTTCCACAAACTGTGTCTCCACCGAGCTCACATAGATGAGCAATTTGCCCCACTCAGCTATGCATTTGATCATATTAAGTTTAGACTTTATAATGCACTGAGATGAGCAACCGAAAAAGCTCTCTGCTCCAGGTTAGGAATGTCGTATAGTGAGCTGCGTCAAGCTTTGCCTCAGGAAGCCAAAGATCAAGTGTAATCCCCGGCGGTCTGCCAGACCCTTGGGAGCTGGGAGTGTGGAGCTGTCTGCGAACACATGAGCACAGCAGTGTCCTGTTATGCCTCTGGGCTGTTTGTGAAGGTATAGTTCATGTGGATGACAGAGAGTTCTTGCCTGCGGTCACAGTCACACACGCAGGGACACATCTCAATCACTGAGGTGCCCAGGCACTTGGGCCCGCCTCTCTCTCAGCTGTGCGTCGCTCCCTGGTGGTCGACCTTCATCTCAAATGCAACCTGTCTAACTGAATCTCATCCTCCTCCATTTGTCCTGTCCGGTCGGCTTCTCCTCTTGAATCTTAAGGCTTTGAGGATTCCTTAATCAGCACCCTGCCCCATGCACTCTTTAGAAATCTATCTTATTTCCTTGTCTTCAATTGTTCAGACACAAGTTCCAAGTTTGCAAGTCCTGAGCTGGCTTGGAACATGTGTCTGAACAATGGCATTCATCTCCTGTCTGGTCCCCTCATTTTCAATTTCACTGTTTTCCTCTTTTTTGGTTGTTCATCTTCTGTGAGCATGAACTTCATGCTCCAAGCAGACCAATCTGAAGACGCCTGGCAGGTTTCCATTTTCTGTACACTTTGCTTATCGCTCCTGCTACTGGTCCTCGGTTAGGATACAGTTGCTGGATAAAATATAGAACACCTAGGGAAATAGGCATTTCAGATAAATGAATATTAGTTTCGTTATTCTTTTTTAATTAAAAAAATTTATTAGCATATTTTGGTAGCACGTAATGTTTACGTTCTTTCTGTGGAGTTGGTACATGTAGATAACACATCTTAATTCCTTTCTTCATCCCTCTTCCCTCCCCTCCCTCCACCTCTCTCCATTTCTTGAGCCCTATTACAATTTGGGCTTCTCGTATATAAGAGAAACTATGTGATATTTAAACTTGTGTGTCTGATATATTTCACCTAATACTATAGTCTCAAGACTTACATGAATGAATGCTTTTTTAGCATCAGTATTTCTCAAATATTGCATGAAGCATCGCTATACTGAAAAAGTGTAATTGTTTATCTATAATTTAAATTCAAAGAGGCATCCTGTATCATAATTTGATACGTCTGGCAATTCTCCAGGAAGTTCTTGCTAACTACTGTGGCCTTCCCAGAATTCAGTCCATCTCAATGGAAAGGTCTATAGCACTTATTCACACTAGAACACTTCTTCACAAACTTCAGTCTTTCTACAAGAACACAGAGTGTAACTAATGAAGTAAAAACTAGCATTGTTTGTATTCTATATTCTGGCCATTGCCCCAAACCTACTATGTGCCAGGGAGAGTGTAAGATGGTGTGAGTACATAGATACAACATTGTCCTTGTTCCCTCAAAGCACCTGGTGCAGCAACCTCCACTCAGACAAGAGACTTAGGGTGGCAAGTACGACAGCGCAGTGATCAACTGGGAGATGGCTGCCATGATACGGGTTGTGGAGACTGAGGGTGGTGGGACTGGGGTAGGGGCAGCACATTCGTGAGACGCTAAGGGGCATAAAATTGACAGACTCCAGTAGTGAAACTGGTTAAGCAGGGTGAGGACGGGGGAGATATGCATGTTTCTGGCTTGGGCAACTGTGGGGATGACAGAGACATTCACCAAAATATAGGAAGATCAGCAGGCTTCAGGGGTGAAGAGTGTGAGGCGATCCACCCAAACTTGTTTTATCTTGCATTTGGAATGTACTATATTTTTTGTTGAATTTTGTTACTTTTTTTCCAATATTGGGCATCAAACTCAGGGCTCACTCATGCTAGGCAAATGCTCCACCACTGAGCTACAACTCTAGTCCTTCTTAAAAATTTTTATTTTGAAACAGGGTCTCACTAAATCGCTCAGATTGGCCTTGAACTTGTGTAATCCTCCTGCTTCAACCTCCCTGGTAGCTGGGATGACAGACATGCACCACAGTACTGGGCTGTTACTCGCCTTTTCATGTGTTCTGTTCTGTGCCAGGGTAGACTCGGATCCTTCTAAGATCCTGGATCATATTAAGCAATGTGAGTATGCCCCAGAGTCTTTAACTCATTACCACGCCGTACAAGGTCATCTCACCAAACGTGCTGATATGAGGCCCCAAGCTAAGCCCAGGAGCAGCTGCAAGCCATATTGTCTGCACAGTTGAGCCTCGCAGGAACTTTGAGCTGGACCCAAACTCACCCGAAGATGTGCTTCTCCTCTGAGGGAAGCTAAGCACCGGAAGTGACCTGGCCCGGTTCTGGGCGGCAGGCCCACATCTCACATTGGGCAGCAGGCCCACATCTCACATTTGGCGGCAGGAGAGTGCAGCACAGCGCAGTGGTGACCTGGACCCTGGAGACCTGCTTTCTCCCCGTCTGCACAGCCCTGTAAATCTTTCGAAAAGGGAGTAAGCAAGTCCCTCCTGATCAAGAGAGCCCTCTGCATTCTTGAAATAAATGAAGGCAAAATGTACAGGGATTTCTGAGAAAAGTCAGTGTGGTGTGAGCATGATCCCCGAGTGTTACTGCGCAGCACAGGATTTCTCCCCTCCCTTGAATGGTGTTCTTTGCTCTCAAGTTAACTCATGGACTGGACTCAGTCCAAGTACATTTTGTTTCTTGATTTCCAGCCAGGCTGCTCTCAGTTGTAGCACATTCTCTTCACTCCTGTCCTTCCCTTGGCCCCTTCTGTCTTTTTAGAATCATCTCCAGCATCACATGTGACCGAAGTGAAACTGAGGAAGACCCCCTGGCTCAGGGAGGGCTCGCACCGCAGTGAGGCCTCTGCCACGGGGCCCTCAGCGGAGCGCCGGCCCCTTGCTGAATCAGCCGGCTCCGCTGCCTGGTCCGAAGGCAGCCGGAGCAGGACACATTTGAACTCTGCCCCTGTCAAATGATTTCCAGATGTGTAAACTGTAGCCTCCCGCTGCACTGTGACTGTAGCCCTGCCAGCATACATCTGCAGATTCCTAGTACACAGGAAACTTGAAAGAGTATCTTTTACAACATCTGCCTTCTTTTCCCCAGCTCTCCTTCCCTGGCTTTTCAGATTTTGCCCTATATTTCATCTCCTTCCCTAAACAAATCCATTAAAGAATCGCCGCACAACTCCTCATGGCTCCACGAGGCAAGCTCGCCTGTCTCACCCCAGAGCATGTTCTTGGCTCTCAGGGCCGTTGACCAAAGAACCACCAGAATCGCTAAAGAAGGATTTCGACTCCCTAGAGGAGAAAGAGTCAGTTTTCTCCTCTAGGTGGGTGCCAGGCCACAAGCTGCAGAGGGAGGTTCTGCCATAGGGAGGCCAGGCTGAGCCCTGAAGATGACAACACGAGGAGTCTTTCTGAAGACTTTGCCTGATTTGCCCCACAGAGAGGAGTGCTGGTGGAGAGAACCTTTCTCCAGGGATGTTCAAACAGAAACAAGTGGAAAACTGGCAGTGTTCATGTGCAGGAAGAGTTCCTCGCCTCTCCCCACCCCCAGGGCATGGTGCCCATTAATTTAAGAGGCCGGAAGAGGACCTTTCCAGACTAGAACTCAAAATGGGGAGAAAAGAGCCACGGAGCCTTGAGTAGAACGTGGCAGAAGACTGTGACTGAGGTGTTCACTCTCATGAGGAAGCCATCCGATGGGTTTGTGAAGAAAGGGTTGTCCTTCAATCTGCCTTCACCTGTGTTGACCATAAACATTGTCCAGCTCCATTCCGGGATGTGGGATGGAGGCGGCGCACAAATCTGGGAGAGGAAAAGAGGGCACAGTGTGGAAGGGAGCAGAGAGGGGCACGGGCTCTGGGCTCTGTGGCTGGGACAGATAGTCCCCACCTGCCTGGGGGCACGCAGGCCCACCTGTGAGCCAGCAGAGGAGCTGGGTGAAGAACTGCTCCCAATTGCCCACCCACGGTGGGGCCAGTGTAGCTTCCGGGGCCACTTCTTACACCCTGGGTGAGACCATCTCAGTCTTTTACCATCAAGGCACAGTAAGCGGATGTCAATTATATTTTGCTTTAGTTGTCACAAGAACTTCCCCCTCGGGCTCTCCAACGAAGCACTAAGACTTAGCGAGGTTAAGTCACCTCCGTGTTTACAAAACCCCCAAAACAAACGCGCGTCAACCTCACCCTTTAAGCTTCAGAAAAACAAGGGGAGTAGAGGGAGCAGGTCCCGGAATTCTTCCCCTTCATCCAAGCCTCATCATCAGCTCCTGAAGGTCACCGGGCTGTTCCTGCGGCCGTGGTAGCTCCACGCCAAAGAGGAGAATCTGTGCTCCCTCATATAGGGTGGCTAGGTAAAGGGTGAACGAATCTTCCTTCTGCTTGAGAGTTTCACTGTTGGTTTTCCATGCGGCACTGCTACTCTGGCAACCTCTGAAGGCTGGAGTGAAGGGACATTTCCAGGCGGCCTGACTGATGATAAAAATGGCCCCCATGTGTAAGTCGCACGTGGACTAGGAGGGTGACTAAATGAACCATAAATGCTGGCTGCTGATGCCCAGCTTTGTGCTTCCCTGACTGTGGCGACTTTTACAGGAGTGTCCTCCGGGGCAACAAAGCTGTCACCGGAGATCTGTCACCGTCAGGGAGTGAGCATGGTAGCCAGGTGAGCTCCCACCGGCCCCACAGGAAACGCGTCCTTCGCCCCTGAGATGCTTCTAGGGACAAGATAGTGCTGGCCGGCAGGGAGTCAAGAGGATCTGAAAAGGAGAACAAGGTGGGTCTCATCCACTTGGGCCCGGGCTGAGAGTCTACTGAGCTCCACCTCTGCTACTCAGTGCTAGCTCCTCCTGAGTGACGTGCTTCTAACAGACGGAACAAGACAGTGTTGAAGGCATGTTATTTCAATACTGTGCTTCCAGCAAATCGTCTCTCTCACTGACTTGGTTGAAGCAAGCTGTCATGTTGGAGAGGCCCACATGACAAGGGACAAGGGACAGCTTCTGCCAGAAAGTAACTGAGGGTTTCATCCCAAACAGCTTTCGCAGAACTGAGGCCTGCTCGCAGCCCCTTGAGCGAGCTGGAAGGCAAATCTCCACAGAGCTGACCCTGGGGCGAAAGCGCAGCCCCGCAGCCTCGGGAGGCCTGGGAGGCACAGGTCTAGTTAAGCCAGGTCCGGATTCTTGCCTCAAAGATACCAGGAGACAAAAGCTATACATGGTTTAAAGTTGATAAATTTTGAGGTAACTTGCTGGTACTGATTTTCCCAGGGCTCTACCAGCTTAGCAACTGAAAGTTCTGCCTTCTATTAAAATCAGTCTTGGACCCATTGAAATAGTTTTCACCCTGTATAGCAGTCAAAAACAACCCTATACGCACATGTTATTTCTCATTTGTCCAGGTGTATCTTCAAGATACTTTTCTAGAAGTGGATACTTGGGGTCTAAATGGTAAATTTGTCTAGAATCCCATTAGTAATTTCCAAATTCCCCCTCACAGGAGTTGTACCATTTCGGTCTCTCCCCTCTGCAGCACGAGAATCCTGATCATTTGTTTTCTTTATTTATTTGATTAATGAAACAATCAAATCTGATCGTGTGTGTAAGTTTCAGCCGACTTAGAGTCTCCTACAATGAAGAAATTGGCTTAATCATTAATGCTGGTAGAATTGAACAAGATTATTTATTCTTTGCTTGTTTCCATGAACTCATTTCCCTCGATACATTTAGGGAAGGAAATGAACCTAACTGAAGCAGTCATCCTGTCCTACTGTCTAACACGTGGCTGTGTGAGCGTCTCCTCTCCCTTCCTACCACCTACCTTGCTTCACGTAACTGGTTGACTGAAGTTTTCAGTTTTATGTTTAATCTAGTATTTCGTTATGAGTAGGATTAGCCAGATGGCATATTTAGCGTCAGTACTGGATGACAGTACTAAAGAAGCATGTGCTGTGGTAGAAGGAAGAAAAGATTCGTTTGGGTGGCCCCTTTTGATCGCTAGCAGATCTGTCAAAGTCAGATGTCTAGATTATCAGGCAGGGAAACGAGCAAGTCTGGGGTAGAACACCCATGAACAGATGCCCATTTTTGTGGTCAGAGAAGGATGCAGACCAGTGTTGCCTCTGTGGTTATTCAGGATAAACTGAAATTTAAAGTCAGAGTTTTAAGGAATCTTCACTTGTGTCCCTTAAAGGTAGAAAAAAGAATATCTGGGGAAAAGCATGTCCAGAGGTCAGCTCTGGTTTCTAAGCGGGAGAGGGCAGAAGAATCTGCATTTGCAGTGCACCCTTGGACCGCTGTTTTTCTCTTCATCCTGGGAGAACAACCTCATTTTCCCGGTGAGGAAACAAGCTCAGGGAGATTAAATAACTGGTCAAGATCAGAAGCAACACAGCGGTAGGTCCAGAGCTGTGTCTACAGATGCCTAAGTCTCTAGTCTTTCTACAAAGCTGTGGTCAGTGCTCTCTCTGGTGTGACTTGGCTTGCAGTTTTTCTCAGAGAATGTTCCAGAGTAGAAAAAAGTGAGCAATAGCATTCTTATCTTCGTTACCCAGTGGCATAATCTGAACGGCACATTCTGTCTACAAGTGTTTCGGAAGCATCCTGGGTGGTTCCCTGTACAGAGCTCTTGAGACCTCAGCCTGTATGTGCATACGGTGTCCTTAAACCAGAAGGGTGAAGAGCTAGAAATTTTCAGCTCCGATTTCCCCATACAGTTTCAAACCTCTCTTTTTAAGAACCATTATGGGGATGAACGTGCTCAAATGAGAGCAAAATTAAATTTTGAGGCCAGCATACATAAAGCACTCTGCCTTGGCCCTGCACCTGGAAGGGCATGTGGCCTTGTTTGTTCCGCCTCCTGTTTATGGTCCCCACATCCCCCCAGTGAGTACCCCAGGACGGCTTGTGAGGTGGTGTTAATGGGGCATTTGTGAAGAGGTCTGAATGGGGCTATTGTAAACAGAAATGAGGCCTCAAAGGTTCAAGCCCAATAGACATCAGTTAAGCTGAATGCCGAACTTCTTATATTTTATAACCTAAACAACTCTTATTATTTTTGCTTTTATAATTTCTCCTACTTATTCTTTCATAAACTACTTTTGATCTCTGTAATCGGTAGTTCTCTCTAGTCTCTCTGCTCATCTGGACTTTTGCTAATTTTTTAAGGTTTTCAAACTTACATCTATCTGTTTTATAGATTTAATTATGTTTTAAGTGATCAGGAGAAAACTGTCCACATTCTTTACAACCCCCAAAAAAGTCAGCCACTGCAAACTGCAAAATTGCATAGCTGAGTAAGGAAAAGTTTGGATGTTCTTTGAGTGCATTGCTTATTAATAAATGATGATAGGGGGAGCTAGTATTTTGGCTGCAAAGGTAACTTTTCCTGATTTGGAGCAAGCAACAGACATTAGGCGTTCTTTTCATATATTTCTGGAGACAGGGAGAGAAGGATGCCTTGTAACTTGCTTGATTCTATTCACTTTCAGTTTAACCAGAAAAGCAAAGTGAGATTAGTGAATTAAAATCAAAGAAATCTCTTATGACATCAGCAAATTTGTTCTCTGATAAACTAAGCCAGAGGAGAAATTTTGCTATCAACAACTTTTCATTTTTAATTTGCTTTCTCTAGTGCTCAGTATCATTTTATATAGTCAATTAGATCTTGCAATAAGCTAGGCATTGCTTTTGACTCATACTAATAGAAACTCAATGGGACAGTGACATTAACAAAATAAAGCCTGTTTGTTCTTTCATGTAAAACAGAGGCAAGGAGCCAGGACTATTGGAGCAGCCCACAGCCGTAGGAACTCAGGCTGCTGCTATCTTTTTTCTCCTCCATGCTTACTTATTGCACAGCTTCTAGTTCAAGGTTATCTCATTGTCAAGAGAGGGATGTTGGAAAGATTGAACCTCATTGGCTACCTGCATCTACAAGGGAGCTTCGGGAGTGTAGTTATTCAGCAGGGCACGCTGTGGGTCTGCCTATGTAGTCATCTCTTGCTAGGAAGCAGGGAGCATGGCTCCCGGGTGGACAGCTGGTAGCCTGTGCTTTGGTCTCTGTGCCGATTCCTGATTCTTCTTTTGGTTTTAGGCAGGCCTATCACCCTGGGGTGTGATCGTGAGAGTGGGAGAACAATCCAACCAATAGGCTACCTTGGTCCATCCAATGCAGAATCATTCCAATTCCTGTGTCTGTGGCCAGACTGAGTAGGCCTGGCCACTGTGTCCGTCTATGATCACGTCATTATGGCGTGGCCTGTTAGTTTCCTATGAGTGCTCCACAAGTAACCACAAATTTGATGACTTAAAAGCAACAGAAATTCATTCTCTTACAATTCCAGAAGTCCAAAGCCAGTTTCACCGAGTTGAATTCAAGGTACCAACAAGGACTGTAGTCTCTCTGGAGAACAGAAGGAAAAACAAGTCTTGCTTATTCCAGTGTCTGGTGCTGCCAGAAGACTTGGGCTTGTGGCTACATCACTCTAATCTCTGTCTCTGTCTTCACATTACTTCCTGCTTTGTGCGCCTCGAAATTCTTTTCCTTATAAGGATTCCTGTGATTATGTTTAGGATGGACCCCAATAATCCAGGATAAGCCCCTCCTCTCAAAATCTTTAATCACATGTTTTGCTATACAGGGAGATAGTTATGCTTTTTCCATGTAATGTGATATTCATAGGTTCCAATGATGAACACGCAAACATGAGTTTTTGGATGTTACTAATAGCACACTACATATGGGGAATAATTTATAACTTGAATTACTTTGTCTGATATCTATGTAAATATTTTCCTTGTTGACAACTGCAAGGGTAGTTGGTTTTCTTACAAGCATATGAAAATATATACATATGATCAAAATCATACAAAGAACCACACACTTCTCTTATATGTTATAGACATCATGTAGTGTTGTACTGACTTGTCAACTATTACTTGATTGAATTTTGGGCTCTGTTTTTCCATTTTTTTTTAAGAAATGTAAGATTTATTGAGATAATACTGATGATCTTCCAGCATCATTTGTTGAAAAGACTACCCTTTCTTCTTGGGTTGGCTCCTTGTCAGAAATCAGTTGTGTAGCAATTGTACATATGTGTGTGGGTCTGTTTTTGGACTGACTTTTGTTCCCTTTTGTGTGTTTATTCTTTTCCTAAAATCGCACACTTGATTATTTTCACTTCCTTTTTTTTTGGTGCCAGGGTTTGAACTCAGGGCCTTGTGCTTACCAGGCAAGCACTATAACCACTGAGCTAAATCCCCAGCCCTGATGATTTTCACTTTATAGGACATCTCAATTTCAGGTAGTGACAATTTTCTACCTTTCTTTTTCTTTTTCAAGAGCATTTTTGGCTATTTTAAGTCTTTGATTTTTCATAAACTTAAGAATCAGTTTGTCAGTTTCTTTACCAAAGCCTTATGGGATTTTCATCTCCACACTGATTTCTGTAGTGGTTAATATCCCCACCAACAATGTAGAAGAGTTCCTCTTTCCCCACATCCTTGCCCCACATTGTTATTATTAGACTTTTTTATGATAGCCATTCTTTCTGGAGTAAGACGGCATCTCAAAGTAGTTTTAATTTGCATTCCTCTAATGGCCAGTGATGCTGAACATTTTTTTTTAATTTATTGGTCATTCATAATTCTTCTTCTGAGAAGTGTCTATTCATTTTGGCTGCCCAGTTTTTTGGTTGGGTCTTTTATTTTGAGGAACCTAACTTTTTTGGGTTCTTTATATATTGTGGCTGTTAGTTCTGTATTCTAGGAATAGCTGGCAATTTTTTTCCCATTCTGCAGGTTGTCTCTTCACTTTGTTGCTTGTTTTCTTTGCTAGGCAGCAACTTTAATCTGATGTGACCCTAATTATTGATTCTTAGTATTATTTCTTATGCCATTGGGGTTCTATTAAAAAAGTCCTTGCCTACACCTATGACTTCAGAGGTGTACCTATTTTATCTTCAGATTAAGTTTAATAGTTTAGTTTAACCTTTAGATCTTTAATCCATTTTGATTTTAGTTTAGTACATGGTGAGCTATATAGATCTAGACTCAATCTTTTGCATGTCTATATCCAACTTGTCCTGTACCACTTACTAAAAAGGCTGTCTTTCCTCCAGTGTGTGTTTTCGTCCCCTTTGTCAAAGATCAAATAGCTGTATGTGCTTGGGCTTGTTTCTGCTTCTTCTGTTCTGTCCCACTGATCCATGTACTTGCTTTTGTGCCAGTACCATGCTGTTTTAACCACTGTAGCTTTATAGTATAACTTCAAGTCAGGGATTGTGAAGCCACTTGCTTTGCTTTTGTTACTCAGGGCAGCTTATCTGATTAGTTGTATCTTCTTTGAATTCACCAAATGCCTTATTGAACTGCTTTACCTCCACTGAAACCTTTTCAGAACTTTCTGCTCTGTGACTTATGATTTTCTTTTTCTCAATGCCCCTGAGCCAGTTTTTGGGGAGTCGGGAGTTTTTGGAGGCATTTTGTTGCCTTGTCTTTTCATGTTTCTATTTTTGTACTTGTTTGGTTTTCTTTTCTTGTCTTTTCTTTGTGTGTGTGTGTGTGCTGGGGCTTGTGGCTTCTCTAGCCTAGTGCTTGGTTCTTCTGGAGTGAGTGGCAGTATTGTTTACGACACCCAGGAAATCTAGATATCGGCATACAGAGAAAACTAATTGACAGCAACAACTATGTCACCTTGGCTTATAGTAGTAAAGTCAGTGACGCTGATGGTATCAAATATCAGTTGGATACTGACAAACCCCAAGGCCTACTCAGGGGCTGCCCTTAACCAGAACAAAGAGGTCTATGATTTTAGTGAAGATACTTAAGCCACCCACATATTGACCTGTATAGTAATTCATCCCACTAATTTCTGCTGGATGTGGGCAGCAGTGCAAGAACTCAATCATACCACTGGATAAACACCCTGTCCTTCAGGTCCACACCCTCTGAAGGTTTCTCCCCTTAAACCTGGCCTCCTTCCGTAGTTCCCGGTGATCCTTCTGGCCCAGGCCTGTGCTTCCCAGGAGATCCCAGGAGTGCCCTGTGTGGCTCTTCTCTTCTGCAAGTCTGTCTGCCAGGGTGGTCTTTTACCCTGTCTCTGTGGGAGGGTAACAGTTTAGTCCTGGATTGAAACTTCCCTCCTGGTGTTGGTTTTGTCCTCAGTCATGTCTTTCGGTTGTCACTCCTGGCGCCCTGTGCAGCGGACAGCCCAGGAGCAGAGCCGGCAAGGATTTGGTAGTTTGGCTTCTCTCCTTTTGTCTCCTGTGGGGATCACACAGGGCTGGAGGCAGGGCACCCCAGAGAGACAAGCATGATCAGAAATTGCTTTAATAGTTGTGGAAACTGGCTAAGCAAGACTGAAATCCTGGGCAGGCCATCTGGGAATGAAGGTCCATAGCAGACTGACCCTCACTCCCTGGCACCAAAAGAAAAAAAAAATACTGACCACACACAGCCACAGCTGATGCTGTTTCAGGTAGTTAAAGAGGGAAAACTTGGTAAAGACAGAACAACTGTAGACACAGATGCTATTTGGAGTAGAGCTCATAGACTACACACATTTTACGACTTTTGCTGAGTTAAGTCGGTCCCGCTAAGATACTGTCAATACCAATGGACGAGGGACTTTAATGAACCGGCATCATCCCCTCACAGCTGTGCCTAGATTAACGTTTGGTTGAATAACTGGGAGAAGTCGTGTGCATGCTATAAAATGGCTGTGGAACGTGGCCTCCCTTCTGCTCTTCTACTTTAGGCAAGTCGATCCATCAGAAAAGTTCTTCCTTCTTTTCTTTCCCCACCTCCCTTTCTTCTTCGTTCCCTCTTTCCTTTCTTTCTTTCTTCCTTCTTTCCAAGAGACTCAAAACATTTTACTTTGAGGCATGGAATTCAGTTGTGTCCAAGTGCAGATCGGGTGCTTGTGTTGGGAAGCGTCGTGCTGTCACCCAGCACAAAGTCAGCATGTGGCCTCTTTTCTGCGGGTGAGTTTTCCTTTGTCCTGTTCCTCCATCTCGAGACGCCTGTACATCCTCACACCCAGGGCATTAGCTGCTCTGTGTGCTACCCTCATTTTCAAATCATTCCTGGCTGGGCTGCCTAGTCCGGGAGTACAACATGCAGAGTTTTATAACCAAAGAGCCAACCACCACATGCTCAGAAGAATGACTTTAATATGGAAAGATCTGTGCACATGGGGCAGCCACAACAAACGGCTATAGACAATGCCAATTGTGCTTGCTTCGCAGCACACAGAGGCAGAGCTTTTCAGATTCATCTTAACAAAGGAATGAACTGGACACGTTGGCAAGTGACCCCGTGGTGTCTGCCCTCTGTCCCACAACATCTTCTGAGCTTCACAAAGCGCAGAATACTTGGGTAGAAAACCCTGCCTGACAGTAGGGAAATGGCACCGACTCCAAGATCCTGCTTGCTTGACACTCAATCTGAATGTTACCAAAACAGCACAGCGCTCGGACCTTCCATCCAAGTAATTTTCATCTAAGGAAGGTCGTTTCATCAAGAAGCTAAGTCCAGAGGTCTGGCCTGGGGGTGTGTGTGGAATGTTTGACAGATTACTCAGCACAGCACCACGAACGAGGGGACCATTTCAGTCTTTTTCCCTTCTCAGTATTTAGCTGATGTAATTGCACTTCCGTGTGAGTGTGGTCCATATTTACCATGAGATAATAGGGTGGGCCGAGCAGTGTGAGAGTGGGAGCCGGACTTCAGTGGCTGCACAACCTTAGAAGTTATCCGAGGTATTGGAATGCATGATGGAGTACTTGTCGCAGGTCTCAGCGGCCAAGAGTAACATGGCCTCAGGAGTCTTTAATGGCTAAAGCAAACCTTATTCTTTGTGGTCCTTGAGAAAGGAACCCGGAATGCACCTTGTCCTTAGCTCCTCCTCCTGTGATCTTAGAGTGATGGGCAACTTTCCTGTCAAGAGCCAGGTTAGTGGCCTCTTAGTCTCTACGGTCTATACAACCTCTACTGTAACCATCAACATCTTCCAGTATATCTTCAAGTCAGCCAGAGATGGCATATAAGTGAATGAGTCGACTTTATTTCAATACACTTTAATTTTCTGACATCAAAGTACTTGAATTTCATGTAAATTTTAAGTGTGATAAAAATTCTTCTTTTGATTTTTCAGTCATTAAAAATCGTAAAAACCATTTTTAGCTGTGGGCCATAGTAAAGTGGGTAGTAGGCTGGACTTGGCCCCGGGGGATGTGGTTTGCTGACAGTCATCTTGGAGCATCTTAGGGTGCCCCCTGAGTCAGGATGCAAAAGCCCCTTCATGGGTCCTTTCAGCCGTGAGAGTCTGATGTTCTGACAGAAGTCTGACACCTGGTCATCAGCCCGAGTTTTGCATCTTCTCTCCTGGTCCACTCTGATTTCCCTACAGCCCACTGTAGGAATGAACTAACGATTTTCAAGTCCTCAAAGAAACATGAATTTAAGCTGTAACATCTTTTACATTTTCACTGCTAGTATTTCTCTGTTTACTGTGGCTTTGAAAGATTTTATTCTTCCTTAGTCACCTGTTCTGACAGTCTTGTTGGCTTGGGGATTGCAATTGCTTCTGTGAGATAAACTTGTCACTTAGATTTGGAAGTCACAGAGGTTGTGAAAACGTCACTGCATGTCCACGTGGGAAGGGGCACTTTAGTGTCTGCTGAGCACCCGGTTGTAAACTTTGTTATGTGCATCTCTCTGCTTTGGGTGTGCACAGAAGAAAAACTATGTTTAGTTATGTTTTGGTTTTGATTGTGATATTTTGCTTTTGTGAAACTTTCAATGAAAAAAAGGTACTGTTGAACATCCGGGTGTCAGGCATGGCTCTATACTTGAAAATATAATACTCTTTGGATAAGATTCCTTGTAAGAATTTATCCATAAATTATAGTTTTTTCTTCTTCGTCTTCTTTTTTTAATAGGGCCAAACCATGTTTAATAAGCTTTTAGTTTTGTTACCTTTGCTCCAACGTGTAGGAATAAGGAAACGTGAGAGTGGGTCACAAGGCCTCCCTGGCCTTTACTTCCTCTGTACGTGCCCTCACCCAGGACCTGGGTGACCGGCGTGTGCCATGCTGTTGTCCTTTTGTGGAGACAAGGACTGTGCCAACACGCAGGCCTCCTCTCTCGTTTTCTTTGGCAAAGGAAGACAGAAGCCCATAATCCATCCTTTTTTAATGTACCGGTGTTTGGAAAGGATCTTTGAGCACAGTTTATAGTACAGTTAGATTAAAAATCAGCGTCATTCTTTTCGAAAATGACACACAGTCTACGAAAATGCCCAACAGTTTTATCTGCCATACGCCACATGTTAGCAAGCAATATTTTAAGCTCAGTTCGCAACTCTAATGCACAGCAACGCCAGGACCAGAGCCACAGAGAGAGTCCAGCCCTGGCTGTCCGTGCTGTTTGCAGTGGCTTCCTGTCTCAGCCTGTTCCCAGCACAAAGGAAGCAGTTTCTGTGCCCCACTCTCAGGGGTGGCTGGGACAACCCTGAAGACAGCACCATTGTTCCCAGCTTCAGGAGAGCAAGTGTGGGTCTCGGGATTCCTGACACTGAGGAAGAACGTACTCTTCTTCACTTCGTTTTCACCTGCCCATGTGACATGATTTGCCTCTCACGGAGAGACCTGGTAACGCAGGAACTGCAGCTTTAGACAAACACGCTTGCTCTTTCTGACCACCTGCTGCTCCTGCCTCTGCCCTCATGGCCCCTTCTCCACCCCGCAGGTTCAAACACGTGCACAAATAGCCAAACACACACACGCAGGCACATGTACAGTTTCCCACGCAAGACCAAGAGGTAGGCACGGTGCTCACGCACATCCTTCCCACGTGTGACTACACGAGACATGCAGGCGACAGAAAGGCGACTAACGAATGTTCATACTAGATGGAGCAAGCACACGCTCAGATCTTTAATCTCGGGAACTTGGTCTCTCGTGTGCTGAGCTCACCGATACTAATAAAAGTGGTTTGCATTTCTGTGCCCTGTTCCACCTCTCATCCAGAAAAAGAATGATGAGTTCCATGTAAGATAGGAGAAGCATTTATTCATTATATTAAATACTGACTCATTTATTTCTGCAGGCCTGGAACTGAGCTATAGATAATGGAGTGAATGATGAGCAAAAACATTCACCACTACAGAGCCAATAGTTAGGCACAAGGCCTGGCATATCCCTGAATTTCTTAGGTGCTGGACTGAATTTCTAGTATTGGCTCTTGCTCCCAGTCTAAGAATTCAGGAGAAATGGGTGAGCAGGAAGGAAGGACAGCTTTTGTGTCTGTAGCAGAAATGACTCGAAGGAACATTCTGTCCACGACAGTATTGTCCAGAGGGAAGAGTGAAAAAACAGTAAATAAGAAAACATCTACCTGAATGTGCGAAGCAGAGTCCATTGTCAAGAGAAATAACTAGAAGTGAAGATGCCCTTCAGAAATGGTTTCCACTGACTAGATTGTTGAGAATGGGAAGGAAAGGAAGCCACTTCCCTGAGTAGACCAAGAGGTCTAAGTGACCTGTCGCAATGGGGTGTTCCTTGAAGTTCCTTGAAGAGGATTTGGAATGAAGGTGGAGTGTAGGAAGAAAAGTGAAGGTCTCTAAATCACTGAGAGCAGTTTTGAGTCACTCTTGAATGACTTTCTGGGCTACTCTGTGTGTACACTTGAATCTCTGCTCTCTGTTTTCTCCTTTTCCCCCAGGAGGCTCTTTGGAATTCTTCATGTTTGGGTACTAGTTAATCATTTTCCGAGTCATTTCCTTCACGTGCTTATTTAACTCTATGTGGGGAGCGGATGGAAAGGAAGGCAATACAGTCTACACATACCCTTTGCTAATGGGTTGTCCTGTGAACAGCCACCATGGAGAAGTTTAGACTCATGGCCCAAGTCTACCTGGAACAACCTGAGATGTTTTATGAATGCTTTAAGTGGCTCAGATTTAAGGTCATTAAAATGGTGATTATTCTAGACCTCATTTTTCACACACAACACAAAATTCCACCTCTTTGTATAACATGGGCTGGACTTACTGCTGAGAAACATATCACTATATTTCTTGTAACTGGCTCAATAAGCTCTTAGAAGCATTAGCCACGGCTGAGGGAGGCATGGGGGCTGCTGGATGCTTTGAACTTGTACTTCTCATGTGGTTGGTTTTGCATATGAAGCAACTAGCCCAGCATAAGTGGCTGGTTCTTCGATCTAGTTTGTCTCTCACCCTTCCACATGAACTTAAAAATCAAACAGCTATTTCTTTATTCTCCATCTCAATAGAATTTTGCAGAATTCTTGATGTATTGTGCATTGAAAGCCCTTGTTAGCAATGCAAGCACTTCAGAAACAGTGCGTGACTCATACAAGGTCCAGAAATAGCACTGAGTAAAATTGCTTTTATGTAATTTCTTCTCAGACTGTCACGCTGTGAATACTTATCATCCAAGCAAAAACACGTGGGAAAGATCACATCTTGTGGGGCCTGCAGGGACACTTTGTCTCCCAGAGTCTTGTCACTGCCTCACAGGCCTCTAGAAGACACCAGAAATTTGAGGGCAGCTGTTTAGGCATAATAGGGGAACGAACGAATGAAGGGAACATCTGAGAAGTGACAGTCACCTTTCATTTCAACAGTATTGCATTTAGCACATTGGCCCCCATCAGATGATGCTTTGGTTTATTTTTCGTTCATCTAGATTTTTCTCTCCAAAATAAAAATGTATAAAAATTGTAATAAAGTGTACATAACACAAAATCTATCATTTTAGTCATTTCCAAGTGTATAGTTTAGTGACATTAAGTACCTACACATCGTGGTGCCGCCGTCACTACCATCCATTCCCAGGTTTTTTCCAAACTGAAACTCCATCATATTCGTTAAACAGTAACTCCTTCCTCTTGCCCTGGCAACCACCGTTCTGCTTTTTGTTTCTGTGAATTTGGTTATTCCAGATACCCCACATAAGTGAAACAACATGTTTTTTTGGACTGGCTCCTTTCCCTTAACATAACGGTTCCCAGGTTCACCCATGTTGTCACATGTGTTGCAATTTCATTCTTTTGAAGGCTGAATAACATCTCATTGTGTGTACATATCGCATTTTATTTATCCATTCATTCATCTACCAGTGGGCACTTGGGTTGCTTCCACCTTTTGTCTCTTGTGAATAATGCTGTTAGGAATACGGGTCTCTTAGCTGCTGCCTCCTTGCTGGGACAAATAGTGATATCTACAATTTAAAGGAGGAGAGATTTATTTTGGCGCACATTTTCGGTCCAGGGTTGGCTGGCACAAGGCAGGAATGACAGGGTGGAATTGCATGGCACAGGAAAGCTACTCACGTCATGGAGACCAGGAAGCAGAGAGAGAGAGGAAGGAAGAGCTCAGGAGGGAGATATTCCCTTCCAGGTCATGCCCCCAGTGACCCAAATCCAACCAGGGCCCATCTCCTACCAGCCGGTCCCCTGTACACCTCATAGTTCAATCGTCTTACAAAACCCCCATGTCTGAACATGTAAGTCCTTTGGGGGACATTCTTAATACCGACCATAACAATGGGTATGCAGATTTATGTTTCAATTACATTCAATTGTTTTGGATGTGCCAGTGGAACTGCCAAAAATAAACTCTAAAAATTTAAAAGGGAAGGTCTTGAGGCGAGTAGATCATATAATTTATACTGGCTCCACAAACTGGAAAGAGAAAGGGCAGGTGATCAGACTGTGAACCTAGTGAGATGGATGTAGGTGGTCACCCAGGAAGGTTGGGAAGGGGAGAGAGATGGGCTTCACCCTAAAGAAGCGAAGATTGTTGACAAGTTGAGAGTGAACAGTGAGGCCTTTCTCAGAGAAGTCGAAGCCAGCTTGCAAGAAGCTCTCAAAAGCTGAGCCATGGTCGCCACTTCCAGGAGCCAATGGGACGGACACGACCAGGCGGTCGTGCTGAGTAACGTACTGGCTCTCCTCCCTGATGGGGGTGAGGCCTGCTATGGCCACTTCTGCCCTTGTCTGGCGCTTGTCACATGCAAGTCCTCCCTGTAGGAGAAATAGCATGTTCTCGGAGAGGTCTGGTCTTAAACCTGATTGTAGGTGGTAAGGATGTACACCTTGCTTTAGCTTTCTAGGCTCCACTGGCCCTTGGGAGCCAAATCAGACTATGGAGTTTGACGAATGGCTCCTATAGGGTCCCTGAAGGGGACTGCTGTGTGCGGCCCTCTGGCTGCTAAGAACTTGTGGGTGAGAGCACAGATGAAGTGGAAGCAAGCTTGGAAGTCATGGCAATGACTTAGGATGGTCACATCCGGTAGCCTGGAGTAATCTATCCCGGCACAAGGGCCTACCCTCCTTGGGACAGGCCCAGATAGTGGCCTGAGGCCCCGCATCATGTCCCAGTCTGCCCCGTACATTAAGCAATGACCACAGCACCCCCAGATAACAATCACGCCTGGAGAGATTAGCATTCTACACACTTAGTTTAAAAAAGTTATGTAACACATGTTCTACTTTTTCCTAGAATCTTTGCCTCTCTAAGGACTACCTCTTGCAAAGTGAAGAAAGAAAAGGATCCAAATAATATCGTTACATAGTAATTTTTTATTAGCATCCATAGCCAACTGATAAATATATATTACACGCACTGAAATGATACAAGAGCCCACCCAAATCCCCACTTCATTGCCTTAAGGGGCCCTTCACAACACAATAGCTTTCACTTCAGACTTGGACTTCAAGGGGATGCATTAGTCAGTGGTGTGGGGTGACGAGCGAGGGGTTTGGCCCTATGACAACTTGGAAAGCTTGCCTTTGATTTGGAAAGAACAGCAGCCCATGTTCTGAATAGGGAGAGGGAAAAGAGGACAGAGTTCTCAGGAGAACACTAATGAGGAAAAATGAGACTGCTCAAAAAGATGTCCAGCCAACAGCAGAGGGGACACGTGCACACAGGGCTGGGGGCTGGGCGGAGCCATAGGCCTCCAGAGCAGCCAGATGGGGAGCAATGCGAGGGTCATTTTGAGTGATCATTACAATGTGCTTTTCCTAGAATTAAAAAAAAAAAATCAGTCTGTATATAAAAACAAAAATTGTCAAAGTTTCTTAGCATTTTGACCTGTGTCCCCTTTTAGACTTGAGTGACAGCACAAGATAATGATTTTTATGCCTGTTGGGTGTAACATATAAATAATACAAGTAGAAATTTCTTTTAGTGATTCGCAAAGCAGCAGAAAGAATTTGGCTTTAGGAATTGGGGATAATAGAGCTAACCCTGGCTCTGCTGTGACTCTGGCTATTTGAAATGTTGATATAGTATTTCACCCATCGGGCCTCTGCTTCCCTGTTTCACTGTGGGGTAGGAGTCTCTGAGAGGTAACTGGGGTAGATGACCTTTGCTCATGATCAAGAGGACTTTGGAAATCTTGCACAGCCTCTGTAGTAGTTTGCAACATGTTGTATCATAAGGGTATTTATTTTTCTCAAAAAAAAAAAATAACCAAACCAGAAAAGAAAAGGCTCATATCATCTTTCTTAAACTGGTCCCTGGATCCTATATTTCCACCTCAAACAGACAGGTCTGAGTCATTTGTAGGAAAATGGATGCTCCTTGTGACCCTAATGTTAAGTGAAATAAATCAGACACACAGGCTTAAATATCACGTAGATTCTCTTACATGAGAAACTCAAATCATAAATAAAGGGCAAAATATAAGCTAGATAATCGAAAATAGGGAGGTAGAGCTTTTGCAAATGGAAAGGAGACCAAAAGGTGAAGGGAGGAGGGTGGGAGGGGAGAGGAAAAGGACGTAAAAAGAATTAAGATGTGTTGCATACATGTACCAACTCCCCACAATGAATGTAATTACCATGTTCTGTAATATACACAAATAAAAACAAAAATTTGGGAAGAAAGAATGTGCCTCTGTACATCTATGACTCGAAGGTTATTCTGGTTTGATCTGAGAAGCGGTCATGATGGTGTTTGCCTACAACTGCTTTGTTTTCTTTTCTTTTTTTTTTTTTTTTTTGGTGCTGGGGATTGAACTCAGGGCCTTGCGAGGCGAGCACTCTAACCACTGAGCTACATGCCCAGCCCAACTGCTCTGTTTTCGTGGAAATGTGAGAGCCATTTCAGGTATGTGAACTTCTCTGGTTCACTTTCACTATCTAGGCTTAGCGAACCTCTCAGGAAAAAATAATTAAGAAATAGGAAATATGAGTGTTTGGCCCCTTTAATCTGTGCTATTCCTGCTTGTGTCTGTCTATCCAGCCCTCACAGGGTCTTGGACAGCCCCTTTGTGAAGCCTACTGGCTTCTCCTCCCAGGGAGTCCTCTCCTCCTGGATCCCTGTCTGCCTCCTCTGACCCTCGCTGCAGCCCTCCACCCAAATATGCTCACTATGTATCGCTTTCTGTAATAATTGTAATTGAAAAGATGACTAGCGAGTGGTTTTGGGGCAGATGAACCTCTTAATACCTCAAGATCCCTGCTTCCTCTGGCAAAGAGCTACCTACTGCTGCACCGTTCACCTCTGCGTGTTCAGAAGGACGTGCAGATGGCGGGGTGTGCAGAGGGGAGAGTTCCGGGTGAAGATTTGCCTCTGGCTGAACTTGCTAAGGACACCCACGGAAGTGGCACATCAGACCATTCTGCCCACAGGCATTTTAAAAACGAAATGAAATCAAACGATCCTCTGTTCAACCGACATAAAATCCAGTTTCCAAAACATTTGCAACGTGATTTTTGTTCCCCTGGGTTTTGTGTCCCTAGGATTTTGCCCCACCCGGCAGGGGCATTACTGTGTGTTTTGAGAACTGTGTCTTTTGCCCCAAGAACCACATTCTCAGCGCGATGCCAGGCCGCAGGTGCCACCACTGGCAGACACGTGTCTCCTTATGGATTTAAGAGTGAGTCTGTTGGGGTAGGTTGGGGCGGGGAGCGAGTTCTGCTGCGGTTCTGTAGATATTATGGGCAGCTTGGTTTTCCTCAAATCGGGGAACGTGGTTTTTATGCAGTGGTGGCAGGACTGGCCGTTTCTAAGGTACAGGGTGAAGCACACTGACCGAGAAGCAGGCAGGGCGCTGGTTTGCATCTGTTTTGAAAACATTGCTGAAGCCCGAGTCGGGCAGGACAAGAGCAAGTCCTTCTATGTCCCTCTCGCAGGCATTCTGACTTTTTTTCAGAGGATAAAAATTCAATTTAAGCTGTTTGGAATTCTGAATGCTGTAAAGTTCCTTCTTCTTTTTTTAAAATGAAAGCTCTTCTATATCCAAGGTATAGTAAATATACATTTTTGAAGGAATTATCTCGTGGCCACGAATTCATGCATTCAGCATTATACTTTTTATCTCTAGCACTGCAGGCCCCGATCTACAGGAATATCCAGGCGATTCTGCAGTTCAGTGCATTACCCATGCAACGTGCATTTCAATGATTTCTGAAAGTTGCGCCAGTTAACCTTTTTCCTTCCGCTTCATGATTGTCTTTTAAGAGCTTTTGTTACTTTCTCTAGAAATGTTAAGGAAGAAAATGTACAGAAACATTCCTATTCACATCACATGTTATCAAAGCCCTCTTGTGGGGTGAGCTTTAACTCCTTAACAGTGCCTCTTTAAGAGCTAAAAATCTGGTGTTCAGCAATTACTGCTTTTTGAGAATTCCAAGTACACCCAGCCTTGCAGTTTTTTAAACAATCGGCTCTTTTCTCTGGGTCAGTTTCTCATCTTGCTTGGTTCCCTGTAGAGACATAAGACAGGCCCTCTGTTTCTATTGAAGTAGGACAACTGACATTTATGGCCCAGCTGGAAGGAGAGAACTGGTTTGACGGACTCAGGCTTTCGTTTTTTTTTCAGCTGAAAATGCGATATGGGTTTGTTAGATGTTTGTTTAATCTGATTTCGGGCTCCCCTATACAAACCCTGCTGGGAGAAGGAAAGCAAAACCTTAACATGTGTGTTGAAATTGGAATAAGAATCTTTAATCCTTGGAAAAACTGTATTGTGTAAATTCCAGACTGCAACTAATCGCGGTATACTCAGACAGTGGCAGGAACATTTTATTTTCCATTTTAATCTTCATTTCACCCAATCATGCAGTAGAGTGACCTTTTGAATGCATATTTCCCCTAGATTTTTCTTAGGCTTCTATTTATCTTATTTGCTGAACTCCTGGTGGCTCATACAAAGTAACCAGATGTTTTCCATTTGCAGATGTTGCACCTGACGGAGGCTGAGCAGGTTGTGGAAGGCCAGCTGTGTGTATCGGCACATAATCCACCTGCGGAGAATGTTTGAGAGCCTCCATTTACCGGACACTTACATGCTGGGTCCTGTACTACAGGCTTCAGGTTCATTAGCAATTTATGACTTACGTGGGTCTGTGAGGTTAGTCTTCCTACGAGCCCATTACTTTATCCATGAGAAAACTGAGGATCAGAGAAGATCAATAGTTTTTCCAAGGTCACATGGATAGAAGCCAGAAAACAAACCTGAGGTGTTTGTGTATAAATCAGGACTATGTTAAATCACTTTGACCCAAGTGTCAGTTGCCCCATCTCCTCCCATTCATTGCCCACCACTTCAAAACAAACTTGCCTTGAACCTCACTCCCGTCCCATTCAAAAATCTGAGGGACAGTCTGGCAGCAGGGCCTGAGCTCTTGGGACACACTATGTCTTTAGAGCACGTGGCTCGATTGACTGTCAGAGTGCAAGATTTGAGCATGTTCGTTCGCCATCGGTGCCTCAGCTTCCCCAGCTGTTACACGGAGATAAGACTAGTTCCTCCCTCAGAGAGCTGCCGTGGGGACTAAAGTAGTCTGCCTGAGCTGGGGACATCTTGCCTCGGGGAGTCCTGAGTCATGGCCACACTCTGCTGTCAGCCCCGACCATTACAGTAGACATCCCCTTCCAACCAGCCCTCCTGCTTCTATTGAATCAATTAAGTGTGAGTGGCTGTCACGTTGGGTATCTGGGGTCCACTCTGTGTCAGTGCCAGTGAGGAACCCGGCCTTTCTGATCTCCATGACACCATCAAACTCTCCCTATTTCTCCAGCCCCTCTACCCCGCTGTGTATGTGCACATGCTTGAGTTTAGTAAGTTCTATTAAGGGCTCGAAGGAATCAGAGGGGAATCTACATCTTTATAGATCAGAAAAGCCTCAGGTGAAAATTAGCGGCACCTTTCTTAGAAATCACGCTGTTCTTGTTGTATTTGTTATTGCCCTGTCTTCCCCCAACACCTGTCCTCACAGTGTCACATTCTACTTTTTTTTTTTTTTTTTTTTTTTGTGGTGCTGGGGATCGAACTCAGGGCCTTGCGCTTGCTAGGCAAACTCTCTAACCACTGAGCCAAATCCCCAGCCCCACATTATATTTTCTCAAGATGTTTCCATAAAGAAACAGTTTCCTAAAGAGAATCCTGGAGATAGCTGTTAAGGTAATTTGTTTTTAAATACTAACACTGACTTCAAGGGAAGGAAGCCTTTTTGCTGTACATCTCCCCCTCTTTTCTTTCTTTCCTTTCCCCGCTTTTCTGCCTCCCTCCCTCTTTTCCTTCCCGCTGTCCTTCTAAAACATAATAAAAGTGAAAGGTGCTGGATTAACCCATTATTTTCAATATCAAGAAAAATATGCCATTTAGGACCTTCAAATAATCCTTCCTTTTCCTCCTCATGACCTGTTGGAATAGTTCATTTATCACATTCACTTTTTGGGAAGTTCAGTTTTATAATTTGCAAAAGTTACTTAGAAATGTTATAAAAATTCAACGTGGTAACCTAGGACATGTGCTTAATGTGGTATGTGAAGAGAGCACAATTTATGAATCTTATAATTTACCAGCTGCAAGATTGTAGAGCAAATTAATGTGCAGTACCTGGATGGTATTTTCCCAAGATGAAACACACAGGACGGACCTTTCCTACAAGCTGACACGGAGGGTGAGGTGAAGTGATAGTAAAAATGCAATACAATCACAGTGATAGTTTATTTGAGCAGTTCCTACATTCCAGGCACTTTGAAGGATCTCATTTAATTTTACTGCAATCTTATAAAGAGGAGGCTGCCACCTTATCAGCTGAGATCTTTGAAATCCCCAAGGAAGTTGGCTTAAGTGGTAAAGAAACGTATTCCCTCTCATGTTAGAAAGTCCAAAATGAGATTGGTCTGCAGAGCTGGTTGATCCAGTGATCCGACGTGTCAAGGGCAAGCCTGATTCTTTCTGTCTGCCATCCCTTTCGCTGGCTTTCCTCTAAGGCTAGAAGCAAGATGGCAGCTGTATTTATTTCCGGGCATTACAGCCATATGGAGCTAAGTCCACAGCGAGACCATTGCTTCCTGTTGCCCTCTTTTAGAAGTGAGAAAAATTTCTCTGAGTGTCTGCAGCAGATTTTTCCTTTACATTTTGTTTGTCTGAATTTTGCTTATTTCCCACAAACCATTGGAAAGGCACATAGAATTGCTCCGGTCGCTCAGCTCCACTGGTGGCGTTAAGGGCAGGTGTGGCTGCGCAAGAGGAGGTGGATATCTGGACCAACTAGGGTCCCTTAAGAAGGAAGCTGTGTTGGCACCCAATAGCGTCCAAGCAGTGGATCATTCCCAATTCTCTCAGATGGGAAAACTAGCAATCAAATCGTTTAAATAAAGCATCTGGTGTCCCATGGGTAATGAGCGGCAGAGACAAAATTCTCATCGATGGTTCGTCTGACTCCAGTGACGGCACGTCTCTAAGATAAGTGAAAACAGAGTTGTCCTGTGTCTTTTGCGCATGCTCAGGCCATGAGAGTACACTTGAAGTGAGATTCTTCTAGGAGCTTGTAAAAGGGTTTGGACGGACCGACGCCCCAGTCCTTGTGGTGCACAATGCCGAGCACGCCTCGGCCAGTGTGATCCGGCACAGAAGTGGGCCAGAGAAGCAGGGGTGAAAGTGCTGACCCTTCAACAGTGGCAGGTTGTACAAAGAAAATGTGTGGCCTTGCGCCAGAGTTCAAGGTGTCGAAAGGATAGCGAGACAGGCGGTCCTGCCCTGGCACAGGTCAGTGATGTTTCCAACAGCAGTGTCCGTGCTCTTAATTCTTCACAGATGCCGATTTAGCTGTTTATCATGAGATCAAATAGAAATAAACATAGTTCCCAACATAGCAGTAAAGGAGAATCTGAGAGTCGAAGCATAGCCTGAGGTGGAGAGTTTGAACCGGAGCTGCCTGACTAGATGTTCTGGCCACTTTCCTTTCTCCCTGACAGCTCTGTCAGCTGGCCTTCCCTCTTGTGCCCTGAGGTTCCATCCTTGACTTTCCGCTTGCTCTACGGGCTCTCCCTGACCATGTCTTTGAAGATAACCTGAATGCCATTGATGTTTTAGATGCCTGCACTTTGCCCAAGGCCCAGGACTTGGTTTCCACCACCTATGGACAGCTTCGTTGGATTGCCTCCCAGCTTCTCAAGCTCAGTATGTCCACATACATTTGTATCTGCCTCCCTTCCTCCCACCTAATCCAAAATGAGAGTGTTTTTTCCTATTCCTCAGTCTTCTGAACCAGGCACCACCATGCAGCCCGAGATGGAGTCCTCGCAGGCCTTTTGGCTCCTAACTCCTGACATGGAAGCTGTTGCTATATGCTTCCCCAACTCACCCAGGTCCAACCTCTCATCCCTACTGACTAGTCCTCGTTCAGACTTTCATCGTTCTGTATTTGGGCTCTTTCTATAGTTTTCGGCCTTTTTTTTCCTTCTTTTCTTTCTCATCAAACCCACCCTCCACATTTTCACTGGAGGCATCTTTCTGAAGCACACACATGGTCACACCCCTCACTGGGTAAACTCCTCACTGTCTAGAGAGGAATTCTCATCCTCTCTGGAATGCCAAATAAGGTCATTCCCAGTCCCGTTCCAATTTATCCCTGAAGGAGTTTCCGATCACTTATTCCAGAGCTTTCGTGATCTGGCAATCCTCCTCTGGATCCCTTAGGTGTAAAGAGTGAGGATCATTCTTTTCCTTGACTTTGTATCTTCCGCATAGCCAGTAGTGCCTGAAATATAAGTGCTGCTAGAAAAGAAATAACTTCTGTCCGTTGCGAATGGTGAAAGTTCATGGATAGATGCTCAACTAACCAACGCCCATACTTCAGCTGCTCTTTCATTTATTTTTTTACACTTTCACATCCTTCCTGCAGGCAACACACACACTTTGCAGCAACAGGGTGCATGATGGTGCCCTTTCATCCTTCCTCCTCATTTCTAGGAAAATCACTGCTCGATATTATTGTTCAGAATCATGACATAGATCTATCAGTTTTAAGTTCATGCCATGGGCCAGAATGTGTTCTGCCTTGTTGTGCACGTACTAGCTCATTATTGAAATTATTCCAAAAACTCCAAGAACTTGCTGTACTACTACAATTTACAAGGGAGAGAACTGAAGCGCAGAGACATTAAGTAACTTGCTCAAAATCATTCCACTCAATACAAGATGGGACAAGGATGGGAATCCAGGCTGGCCTATCCCTGAGCCAATGATCGTGACCACAATTGGCCTCCGGAACCACTAGCGATGGCCTCGTTTTCATCTCATAGTCACAGTTAATCATTTGTTTTTACAAAAGATGTTGCACCTCAATTAAAATCATTAGTGGTCAGGAGCAAATATGAATATGGTCAAGTTTCCTCCTTCTGGCATCTTTTAGCTGCGACTCAGTTCAAATCAACACATTCTTCCATTGGAACTTGGAATCAAGACATTTCATCTCACACTCAAGTTAACAAATGATTGCTCCTCATGAAGATGGGTAACAAGAGATCTGAGCCACTAATTTTCTGAAATGTTTTCCCCATTGTGCACTTTGAGGTCTTTTTCTCTTTTGCTCTCATAATGACACACACATTTTTATCCTAACTACCCTGATAAATCACAGAATTTCGCTACAGACTAGAAATTTGCTGACTTGCGCCTTGAAGAAGAAAGTAAATAGAACTCCCACTCCCCGTCAGAACCATTAAAAGAATTGAGCTCTAATTATCGTGCTGGAATTTGAACCCACGGTTCCAGGGAGTCTGAGGACTTCAAACCCTTAGGCTGAAAATCACTGAGCTCTCTGTTGTGTGTGTGTGTGTGTGTGTGTGTGTGTGTGTGTGTGTGTACTGAGGGATGGGGTTGTGCAGAAGGAAAGGAATAAAATAAAATCCACTTTCAAATTCAGGGCTCACCAACATTCTGCTTACACTTTGGAGTGGAAAAAAAAGGATCCCGTCACTTCGAATATAGCACAGGCTACCCTAGAGCTCTTACTCTTCTTCCTACATTTTCTCCCTTCTTCCACTCCTCTCCTGGCTTTCTTTGTCCTTCCCTCTTTTTCTCCTCTTTGTATGTCACTGAGTGTGTTGTCTCCTTACCTAGAAAGTCTGCCCCTTATCTTGGGATCTGCTTATTTTATTTCTATACCAGGCACTGAAGATACAGTGTTCTGTATAAAGTATATACTCAACAGTGGCTTGTGGACATGATCCCCCTGCAGACAGACAAAGCCCTCTCCTCCTGGGCCATGGCTCCACACACACACTGTGCTCGGGGGACCACACCTTTCCTTGTGTTGTGGGCCTGCATTTTTGTCTCTGATCAACATCGGCTTAAAATCAGCACCACTATGTGAGGGCTGCTCCAGGGAATTCACGACACTGGAATGCTATAGGCCAGTTATATATAGTGCCAACCCTAGACTTGATCTCTTCAAATGAAGTGAAATAATCCCCATGGAACACTTAGGAGAGAGTTTGGCATATCCAGGCACTAACCAGTATTGTTTCTCTTCTTTTAATTGACCTTCAGATATTTTTTCTCGCTCTCCAAGTGCCTAAGACCTGCTCGAGCTGAGGTGGAAGAGTGCTTTGGGTGGGAGGAGGGAGATAGATTATAAATTGATTAGACACAGGCTCATTAGAATCCACTGTGGTGCTAGATTCTAAAATGACAAGTTCTCATTTTTACTACCATGCATCACGGTTGAACCTAGAATATTTGAGTCTCATTCTTTCTGTGTGTGGGAGGTGGGAGGAACAGGAACAAACAACACACACACACAAGCTCCGATAGTTTACTGTTCTGTGAAGCGACACCACATTTTAAAATTTCGAGCCCAGTGGACAGGTGGTCCTCACTTGCTGAGTTGAGCCTGCCGTCCATACAAGGATGAGGACTGTGATGACATCCTGAGTATTGGGAGGGTTTCGGTGTCTCCCCGGGGAGAGAGAATCCTGCAGCAGTCTGATTTCCCAACTGGAAAAAGGACTTGACCGGCCAGCCGAAGCAGGGAGTGATTCATTTCCTGTTATTAGCTGAGTGAAAATGTCCTTCACAAACTTTAAGATGGAAAAGCACACTGTGCGAAAGATCCTATTTCCCGAGCAGGGCATCAGCTCTTCTAATTGCATTTCAGTGGCATCCTGGCTCCTGGACAATTCCAACTTCCAGAGGTGGCTGAGGCACATGCTAAGTGGCCCAGTGCTCAGTGTGTGTCATGCCCACCCAGTCCTGGGTCAAAATAGTGACTTCTGCTCAGTCCTGAATGATGCATGGATATTAATCCTCCAAGTTGCTATGGAACTTTCTAAATGTTTAGGGATTAGATCTCAGGTTATAACATTAGTGTTCGGGTTTACCTTGGAGTAACTCAGTGAAAAAAACCCCACAAACACCCAAACCAAAACTCAACCTCTTAATTAAAATTGCAGGGAGTACTATTGATAAACAATCCCCCCTGGGGAGAAAAATCTTCTCTATGAAAACAAGTTTTCATCCAATAATCTATTTAGTTCACTTTCTGATATTCTGGGATTATACAACCACAGGTTTGCATTTATAGAATATTCATTTACAAGAGGCTCAAAGAATTTAATCTTCTTTCCTACTTCTTTGCAGAATATTCATAGAAGAACAAGGTGGTAACTAAGTTTTCTCTCTTACAGGTGGCAAATGGTTTAGAGTTACAAAAGGTCAATTAATTTGCTTAGGGTCACACAGCTGGAGTTGGAATCTGGTGTAAAAATGTGTGTTTATCTTGCAGTTTAATGCTAGCAGCACTAACCCCGTCTCCAGTGACTAGTAACCTCTGTTTATAGGGTACCTGAAAAATACACTCCAGGCTGAAGATTGGCATTTAGCTTTGTCTAAGCCTGGGCCTTCCACCTGATTCACTCCGACCTCATTGCAAGAGTTTTACGAGATCAGCTGTGCTACCACTGTGTCACAGATGGGTAAACTGAGACTCCGGGTTCTATAACTGGCAGAGATAGTGATAGGGTTTGAAGTCAGATCTGTCTGACTTCACTATATCAGTTGCCTTTGGAACACTTAGAAGCAAAGAATTTGGGCCTTGAAGTGGATGTAGCAGGCAGGAATTCACTGATGTCTGGGGAGTCAGTATTCTGCGACAAAAGAAAGTGTAAACTTTTCAGATGAAATTTGATTTTCTAGTCTCTGGTTACAGTGAAATTGTGAATGTGTGCCTCTTCCTGGCAAGGATTAATATTCTAAAAGGAAGCAAGGGTTATTTTGAAGAGGATTTTGGAATAAGAGGGGGAAGCTAAGGACGCATAATGAAGAAGACCTGCCCAAATGTGGCCTTGGTCATCTTGTGTGTCTTTGGAGAGAGCTGCGTTGGGGTGAGAAAACTAGGTGGATGGGATGTCTCAAGACAGCTGTTAGGAAAGTGTTCATCAGCTCTGAAGAGCCCCAGGGCCCTCCTCACCTCTGTCAGGTGGGTGGCAATACCTCCTCAAGGCTAAAATCCTGGAGGGATGATATTTATGCGCATGAGACCAGGGTGGAGAAAGGCTTTGGAAATGCCAAACAGGGGAAAAGACCAAACAGATCCTGCAAGCCATCTCTGATAATCTAGGAAAAGTGGCTTGGAAATCTGCTTGGGTGTAGTGCAGTCCTGGTATTGGCATCCTCCGGGCACCCGTTAGAAATCAATGCTAGGCCCTCACCCGTACCTGTGAAATCAGCAAGGTGGGAGTGGGACCTGATCCCTCCAGGCTTCGGCCAGCCAACCAGGCCCTGGATGCTCCAGGACATGCAGAGGGGACCTCTGACACAAGGTGAGAGAGAAGCTCTTCGCAGGTTCCATTTTACACTTAGAAAGATGATTATTTGATTAGTAGCCATGTGTCATACTTCGTTATTGTGTCAGATTATGGATCAGAGATGGTTTGATGCTTACTCATCATATTACTCTTCTCAGGGACGTGGGAAGATTGTATTTTCCAGCCTCGCTTGCATCTAGATAGGGCCTATGTGACTGGATCTGGCCAATGGAATGCCGTGAGAGTGAGGTCACGACAAAGCTTGGGTCCTGGCAGGACCTGGAGAAAGAAAGAAACTTCCTTTATATTAAGCAACTGGCATTTGGGGGGTTCTCATAGCGGCAGCTGTTAATTTCTCCAATTCGTAGTGACTGTAAGGAAAATGAAGGCAAAGGCCAGGCCAGATTTTGCTCGTGATTATATTCAGGGGTGATAATTACAATGCTAAGGAGACGTTGGGGCCCTGGGACCCATGAATCCACACAGTCACTGACTACTGTTCTAAATTGGTCCCGGCAGGCCATCTGTATCGCCAGGCACTGACCCATTGGGTGAGACATGTGGGGTAGCTCCAGGGGGTCCGGGGGAGTGGACACTGGCTTGGGCAGCATGGAAGACTTTAATATTTTAACAGCACACACAGCTATACTGGTACATGACAGCTTATTACTGGTGTTTAGCACAGTCTTGGCCTATGTAGACATTCCATCAATATTTTTAAAATTGAAACCAGAGAATGCAAACGTAATATACTCAGGGTCCTGACTGAACATTGAGAATACAAACTGCAGACTGGTGGGAGTTCCCTCTGGTGTGAACAATCTGCAGAATGTAGCTTCATCTGTGTGGGCTCCATTTTACCCATTTCCTTGTCCTAAAAGATGGATGGGGATCTTCTATTAGAATGCTGAATCCTCGACTTCCTTTAGGTTTCTCAATCCTTTTGGTGTTTAATGACATTTGAGCTCATTTAAAAAAGAAATGCACATATACACATAAATACAAAGAGATAGAGTCTCTTTTAGAAGGTTCATGTGTCCTTTGAGCTCCACCTCTAGGACTGAAGAATAAAACAAGGAGGAACATATTAATGGTCAAAAACTGGAAGCTTTCATTCTAAAATCTGGAACAAGACAACGCTGTCCATTCTTACCAATCTTATTCAATATAGTTCTGGAAACATTAGCCAGAGCAATTAGGCAAGAGAAAGAAATAAAAGGAATAAAGATAGGAGAAGAAGAAGTTAAACTATCATTGGGGGCCAGGGATTTAGCTCAGTGGTTAGAATGCTTGCCTAGCAAGCACAAGGCCCTGAGTTCGATCCCTGGCACCACACACACACAAAACAAAACAAAACTATCATTATTTGCGGATTACATGATACTCTACATAGAAGACCCCAAAAACTCCACCAAAAAACTTCTAGATTTAATAACCAAATTCAGTTGCATAGCTGGATACAAAATGAGCACCCCAAAATCAATAGCATTTCTATACACAAATAACAAACTCACTGAGAAAGAAATTAGGGAAGATATACCTTTCACAATTGCAGCAAAAAAAAAAAAAATTGAAGTACTTAGGAATCAATCTAACAAAGCAAGTAAAAGATCTTTATAGTGAAAACTACAGTACTCTAAAAAAGGAAATTGAAAGGGATGTCAAATAGACTGGTCCAACCACTGTGGAAATCAGTGTGGAGATTCCTCAGAAAACTACAACTAGAGGTTCCATTTGACCCAGGTATTCTTCTGCTTGGTATCTTCCCAGAAGAATTAAAATCATCATACCACAGTGATATATGCACATCCATGTTCGTAGCAGCACAATTTGTAATAGCTAAGTCTTGGAAGCAACCTAAATGCCCAACAACTGATGAATGGCTAAAGAAGATGTGGTTTTTCTACACAATGGAGTACTACATCTCCATAAAGAAGGATAAACTAGAGTCATTTGTATGTAAATGGATGTTCCTTGAGAACACACTATTAAAGTGAAATAAATCAGACCCTTATCAGTACACATCAAATTGTTCCTCTGATATGAGAAACTATAACTGTAAATAAGGACAAAGGGGTATAATACATGTTATGTAAAAGAAAAAAAAGATAATATTCAAAAGAGAGGAAAACTAGATAGGGAAAAGGGGGATAAAGAAGGAAGGTTAAAAGAAAAGTAAGATGAAAGGGAAAAAATGGAAAAATGTAAAAAAACTTGTTGCAAATAGAGAGGGGTGGGTGAGGGGAAGGGAGGGGAGGGGAAGAGGGGGGAATACCAAGATGTATCATGTACAGGTACAAAATACCATGCTGATTATGATCATTATGTATACAATGTACCAATACATGTTCTTGGTAAAAATAAAAATTAAAAAAAAATGCAAAGACATCCCGTGTTCTTGGGTAGGAAGAACCAACATAGTGCAAATAGCCATACTTCCTAAATTATTATACAGATTTAATGCAATTCCCATCAAAACACCAATAGCGTACTTCACAGAATTAGAGAAAGCAATCATAGAATTCATCTGGAACCAGAAGAGACCAAGAATAGCAAAAACAATTCTGGACAACAGAATTGCCAAGGCAGGGAGCACCACAATCCCTGACTTGAAATCATACTATAGAGTTACAGTGATAAAAACAGCATGGTAATGGCAGAAAGACAGACCCGAGGATTAATGGAGCAGGTTAGAAGATGCGGAAACAACTCCTAACATACTCAAATACCTCATCTTCAACAAAAGAGCCAAAGCCCCTCACTGTAAGAAAGATAGCCTCTTTAATAAATGGTGCTGGAAAAATTGGCTTGCCACATGCCAAAAACTAAAAATAGATACATGGCTCTTGCCATGTACTAAATTAAAATCAAAGTGGATCAGAGATCTAAACATTAAAACAGAAACACTAAAGCTGATGGAAGATAGAATAGGAAGAACTCTTGAACACATAGGGGTAGGAAAAAAATTTATGAGCAAAAATCAGACTGCACAGAAAATAACACAAAGGATCAGTTCTTGGGATCACATCCTATGAAAAAGCTTTTGCACTGCAAAAGAAATCACCAACAGAGTGAGGCGAAAACCCACAGGGGGGAAAAATTTTCACCAGCCATTCCTCAGACAAAGGTATAACATCTAAAATATATAAAGAACTAAAAAAATCAGACCCCCCCAAATTTAAAGGCCCTATTCAAAAATGGGCATCTGAAGTGAGTAAACATTTCTCAGATGAAGAAATAAAAAATGGCAAATAAATATATGAAAAAGTGTTCAACATCACTGGTCATTTGAAAGATGCAAATAGGAACAACACTAAGATACCATCTCACTCCAGAAAGAATAGCTATTATCAAGAAATCAACCAATAACAAGTGCTGGCGGGGCTGTGGGGAAAAAGGAACCCTCCTGCACTGTTGGTGGGAATGTAGGCTTGTCCAGCCACTTTGGAAATCAGTGTGGAGATTCCTCAAAAAACTACAACTAGAGGTTCCATTTGACCCAGCTACTCCTCTGCTTGGTATCTTCCCAGAAGAATTAAAAACATCACGCCACAGTTATACATGTACAACCATGTTTATAGCAACACAGTTTGTAATATCTAAGTCTTGGAAACAACCCAAATGCCCAACAACTAATGAGTGGCTAAAGAAATGTGGTTTTTCTACACAATGCAGTATTACTCTGCCATAAAAAAAGGATAAACTTGAAACATTTCTAGGTGAATGGATGCACCTTGAGAACATACTCTTAAGTGAAATAAATCACACACATGTGAGTACATATCAAATTGTTTCTCTGATATGAGAAACCATAAGTGTAAATAAAGACAAAAAGGTATAATAGATACTATGTAAAAGAAAGATAATATTCCATAGGGAGGAGAATTTAAAAGGGAGGAGTGGGAAAAGAAGGAAGGGAAAAAAAAAGGAAAAGGGAAAAAGGAAAAATGTAAAAATGTAAATAAAGCTGTTGTACACAAGGAGGGGAGGGACAGTGGAATGGAGGGGTGAGGAAGAAGGGGGGAACCAAGATACATCATGTACAGCTACAAATTAACTATGATGAATGTGAGCATTATGTATACAATGTACCAATACATGCTCTTGGTAAAGAATTCTTAGAAGTGGTTAAGTGTGAACCAGGATCTAATTGCCTTTGAGCAGAGAATAAGGATAATTTGAGAAAATGTGACTTATGTTATTCCTATAGTACCTGTAACTTCCATGATGTAACTTCCATGATTCTTCTCAGTTCTTGTCCTTTTGTCGGTAGTTAATAACAGTATAAACATTTAAAATGGCAGACAAAGAGTTTCATGGCTTTGTGTGGAAACGAGTATTAGCATTCGTGTGATAATTTGTAAATCGCATTTGACTTCTGTCTGGGAAAGCATATGAACATGTAGCATGTCACGGCTGGACACTTCCCTGCACAAACTTCCCTCTCTGTCTCCACTTCATCTTAAAGCTTCGTGCGGCCTGTTTATTTTAACACCCATGACAGGGAGACCTGCTTTCCTGTGCTCCCCCGGATTTAAATGCTTTTGGTTGGTGAATCCTACAGATCTGAAGGGAGGAATTTCTGGCCAGTTAGACGTTAAATGACTCACTTCCCATTGTTAGTGCAGTGAGAAAAATCTCATTCATAAATGTCCTCTCATTTGTAGCAACTTTAGCTTTAGTGGATTTTCATTACTAGATCATTCCAGACCCTGATGAATCTTTGGCATAGTTTAGAGGGATGTAAGGACACTTATACCACAGTGGCCAAAGCACGACGCATGGAGGGATCAAAGGTAGACAGTCATTCTGAAGCAGAGGTCAAGATGATGAATGGAGATATAGAGAGACACACACACACACACACACATACACACATACACACGCACACACACACACATCTGCTAGGGATAGAACCTAAGATATTGGGCATAGTGTGTAAGTGTTCATCCACCAAGCTACATCACGAACAAAAATAAAACTTTTTAAAGCTGACAAGAACTCAAAATCACCTTCCACTAAGATTAAAAAAAATGTTCTGAATGTCTAGCCCTGTCGTTGTTAAAATTAGCTTCGATTTCCTCAAGTCTGAGGATGGACTATTTTACAGAAGGGACTTTGGAGATCTGCAATTTGCAGGTGAACCTCCAGTCCTGGGAGATGCAGGGACTTGCCCGAGGTCAGTGGCTGCACAGGGGAGAACAATCCTTTTGCTCGTCTGGGCCAGTTTCCGCGGAGAGGTGCAGTGAGAGCATAGCAAGGCTTCGCCAGAGGAAAGTATGGAGGCGGGTTTGGACGGCATTGGCGAGACCTTGTGCTTCATCTGCGGCCATGAAACATTACTCAAGGCCTCAGAGTATGAGAGTGAGAGACCCAGTGCCAGGATTTGTCCAGGGGATAAGCCAGGAGAGGGACAGATTGGGCACATGTGGAGGGTGTGTGCAAACAAATCACCTACTTAGTAAATTTGCTTTGGCTGGGCCATGAGTTTGAGGCACACACAAGGAAGTCCTCACCCTCACGCCCTGGGGGGTTTGCCATCCATACGCCATGGACTGAGAGGCTGATCCAAGGACAGCAGCGATTAGGGGAGGACGGGTCTGGGAGGGAGAGAGGTGAAGCAGAGGTCAGGGGGGAGGAAGTCCACAAAGCAAACCAGGAAGGACGTGGAAGCTCCTAGAATTGTGATCAGTCAGGGGCTGAGGAGCCTGTGGGAGGTGGGCATCCTTAGAGCACAGCTCTTTAAAGTCGGGGCATGAGGATAGACTACAGCGTATGTGTTGGGCCTGCAGTGGGGGACAGGGGCCGACACTGTGCCCAGGGAACACTACATGTAGACTGCGGCCCTGTCACCAGAGAACGGAGTCTCAGAGATAGGTTTCTAGCTCACACCCAATCACATGTTTTAACTCTGCAGATGGTTTTGCTAGGAATGAATCCCGGATTGAGTTGGTGACCTTCCCAGTACTGACGTGGCCCTGGCCTCCAGGAGAGAGCTTTGAGCTTCATGCTAGTATGACAGGACATGGTGCCTGGGTCTTTCCTTCAGTTTGCAAATCCCCCCAGGTGCTCATTGTAGACCCAGCAGATCCCTGAAGAGCCCAGGACCATGAAGGCAGGGGTTGTGCCTGCCTCCTCACATGGCAGGCGGGCAGGGTTGGGCTCAGGGTGGGCCACCTTCTCCCTCACTTATATCCCTACTGTTCCACAGGATAGGCGCGTTCTTTTGTCCCATAGGAGGAAGGAAAGAGAACAGAGAATGAGGAGGACACTGGTCAAGGCAGCATCCTTGTCTGGGAATTCCATGGGTCATTTCAAAAGCCTATTATTAAGAGAATGCCTCTAGAGTCAGACCTAGGTTTTATCCAGCTTCTGCCACTAACAGGCTATATCATGTTGGGCAAATTATTTCTTCTCCTTGAACTACACTGTCTTCATCTGTGAAATGGGAATAGCAGTATTTGCCTCCTCATGGGGTTGTGTTTAGAACTGAATGGCTCCTCCTGCCCCTTCCTGTGGGAAGAGGAACAGATTAGTGCCTGACCTAGAGTCTGCCCACAAATGTGTGGTCCTCGTGGTGATAATGATGAAGTGGTCAACACTAGGAACTCATGATAATCCTTTTTTTCACATTAGCGAAAAGTCTTTTCTCAGATTATCCTGGGGAGTTTTCACTGACTAGGGACATTTTGGTAGGGGTTGAGCTAACAAAGAGAATTTTGACTGGCTTCCTGGAGGAGGGCACCACCCCTGAAAAATTACTCTTGGGGCCTAGGAGGGAATGTTCCTAGGCACTTTCGTGGAGGAAATGAGCTACACAGCAGGTAATAAAGGAGAACTTCCTCCACAGCTGCAGTCTGGGGAAACTGAGGACCCAGCACCAATGTGAAGGTGGTGGGGGTAGAGAGAGGGGAAGGGTGGGAAGATGGATCGCTGCTGGTTCCAAGTAGAATCTGCACCTCCATTCCAAACAGTGGACATTTCATGAATCAACACTAAAAGTTCTTCTGAAGGCTGTACATGAGGCCCCATGACAAAGTTTTATCACCCAGATGTGACAATTTAATAGGATTAAACAAGCCTTGACTGAGTGGAGCCACATAGCCTGGGGGTTGGGACAGCCCGTGAACTCCAACCTCTTTGTGAGGTGAAGAAAATGTATATGAATTCTCTAAAAAGCCTCCACGGACCAGTAACTGCAGATTGTGAGGCGCCGTAATGAGAAAGCGTTTCACTTTGGCAAACCCATCAGTGCAGCGTGTCTCCAGAGCCCAGTGGTATTTGACTGCTTAGCTTTTGAACTCTGAGAAGTGGCACGGCAATCCCTCGTAAGCACAGGAGATTTCAGATCACCAGTGCGTTTATACGAGACACATCTTAGCACATGGCTTAAGAAAACCTCACACTCTAATTATGTGCTGAAAAAGGTCATTGGGTGGAACTTCCTTAAGAAGCGTTTCAGTGTTTCCAACATAGGCCAGCAGGCTGAGGCCTTTCTGACATCCTGGTGTAAAGCTAAGCGTGTTTTTTTATGTAATTTCCATGGAAAAAGTGGTGAAGAATTCTGTAGCCATTAAGTGCATGTGAGTTTGGAGTGCTTCTCCTTGTAACAGGAGAGCTTGGGTAAAGGGATGGTGCGTATGGAAAAATGAGCAGATAATGAAGATATTCTTGGGGTTCATGTCACTAGAACTGTACTGCGTGATTTTTTTTAAGTGCTGTGTCCTTGGAGTGAATTTTTAAACTCATCTCACTGTGGCCTTCGGAAGCAGAGTACCAATCCTCTATCAAGCATGTTTATGCTGGGACAAAGAGAGCAAGAGATGATTTTGTTTCCCCATGTTCACACTCTTTTGGGATGGGAGAGGGTGAGCGCTCACTGGAGAAAGTGCGTGTTTGAGTTGTTTTTCTGGATCTTCCACAGCTGCAGCATCGGAATGATAACGACCAGTTTACACAAGATTATGGAGGCCAGGAGAGGCTGGAGATGCTCTCCAGGTGACTCGCAGGTGCTGGAGGTTCTGGCAGACAGCGAGTCTGTGAATGAGTATTTCCAAGGCAAAGTCTAAGTTGGTACATGTAAGTAAGCGGGTGAGTAGGCAGGTCTTATTTCACAACTTTTTGTCCTAGGGAATGTGTAGGGCTGAACTTGCCTGTTTAGACAGCTTTGCCTGGCAGCAAAATGGCTCTGGAAGGTTCAAGGTGAACAGATTCTGTATCAGAGCTAAGACCTTTGCTGGGACTAGTCATTATTGAAACTGTCTTCCAAAGTAACACTACGCTTCTCACTTACTGTGTATCCAGCTACCTCTGAGCGTCCTGTTCCTACTTAGCCAGATCTTAGATTCAGGGTCCAAATCTCTGAGTGCCCTGGGAACTGACTTTCAGCTTTTAGCATGGCAGTCTCCCTCCGCAGCCAATCACACTTTTCTCTCCCTCACTGCTGACAAAACAACTGTGGATCAGCCACTGTGTACTTCTTTCCTTTTATGTTCTCTGTTGCTTTATTACTGGTTGTGCCTCAGTTTTTCTAGGATAATAAGGGAAAGCTTGTTGCTTGGTCCCTTGGAAGGTTTTTCTTGCTGCTACAGCCTGTACAGCAGAGAACATAGTGTATGGTCTGAAGTGTTAGTTACCAAATACTTCTAGTTTGTCTCTCTCCTGGGTATGTGTCCAAGCCCCACTGTGGGTGGGAGGGGTCATTTAAATAGGTCTGGCCAAGGAGATGTGAGCTAACTGATTGGGGTCACCTCTGCGTTGGAATATTTCATTGCCTATGTGCCCTAATGCTCCAGAGAGACTTGACATCCTTTCTGCTGACCCATGAGAAGAAACCTGAATTGCTTTAAATCACTAAGATTTTGGAACTGTTTGTTATTGCAGAAAAACCTAGTCAGTACTGACTAATTTAGGCAGTTATGTTTTATGAGTGTTTAGTTTTCTTTCCTTGTGGTGGAGCAGGCTGCTATGATTTAGAGTTTTCAGAAAGGCTGGTCTACCTCAGAATATTGCTACCTCTTCATAGCCCCCTCTAACCTTAAAATGACACGTTGGATGAAGCCACCTGCCAAGCCACGTTTAGCTTTGCACTATATATGTCACAGGTAAGTTGTTTCTTTAGGCGCCTATTCTGGTGAGGGAACAGACTGAGATAGGCGTTGCCGTATTTGAATCTTTCTCTAAGACCGTAAATGATTCCCACTTCTTCCTACTCTGACTTTAAAGTCTTCACGTATTTTGTTTCTTTTGTGTTTGTTACTCAGCCTCAGGAAGCTCAACTGTAATCTTTCCACAGACACATCCTTTGACACCCAATGCCACAAAAGTCACTCACTCTCATGTCATCTGGCAGTATTTTCATCAAGGCTCTTAACAGTGCTTGCTATGGCCACACCTATGGATTTTTATAAATTGTTTATCATCAGTCTTGCCTTCTAGGAAATAAACTGCAGCAAAGCAAGGAGCTCGTCTTTTCTATTCACGGCTATCTCCCAGCACTTAGAGTTGAACCTGGTGCACATCAGCCCACAGTTAATGCCTCCTGTGCTAGGGGCTGCCTAAACTGAAGGAAGCAGCAGCCAGAGCCCTGTGTGCCCAGCCCAAGCTGTAACAGTAAGCAAGCTGCCAGCCATGTGCTTGCCTTTCTGGGTGGAGCATGCATTCAAGAGCTGGTTTGTTGGGCACCTAGTAAAAACAAAAGCTTTTCCTCTGGTGGCTCTTACACCTGGAGAACCAAACTCCTAGAGTATATTCCTGCCAAGGTAGAGTTGGATATTTGCCAACAGTAAATGCACAGTGCATCTGCCTGTGAGGACCAGGATGGCAAATGCGAGACAGGAAGAGCTGCTCTTGGACCCTAGGAGCACTAGTACCCTCCTTGGTTCTTGGCCAGGAGTGAATGCTGCCCTGTTTGTTTGCTTAGAATGATTATGGAGGAAGAATATTTAAAGAGATAGCCCCATTCCCAAGAGTCCTGCTGTATACAGTTTATAGTAAATTTTCAAGTGGGCACTTGAACATTGCTGTGGTAAGTGTTGATCTTCTTTTCGTTATCCTTTATCCCTTTTTTATCCAGTATCTAATTACTAATAGCCGGGAAGTAAAATAAAACTCTGACGGGAGAACTTTTTATGGCATCGTAGACTGACTCTTTAAGTAGCATCAATTTGCTCCTTAATTACTCAGAAAGGGTCAATTTAGAAATAGATAAATCTGTTTTCTTCTTTTACTTTCAACCAGTGTGATGCTTTACGAGCCCCTGCCTTTTAAAAACACCCACTCATCGTCTAACATCTGGTCTTTTGAGTACCAATAATACTGCCCTACAGCCTACATGGATGTCAGGCAGAAAGATGGATACGCAATTTAGCAGCCAAGTAAATTCACCAAGTGTGTTACTATTGTCTGTAAGACTCTGGAAAGTCACTGAATCCAAATGAGGGATTCAAAGTTAGGATTCGTTTACTTACAAAAATATGACTTTTTGCAAGTATTAGTCACTTTCCTGTTGCTGAGACAAAATATCCAGCACCTGCAAGTTAAAGGAAGAGAGGGTCAGTCTTGCTCTTGGTTTCTAGAGGATTAAGTCCATGATTGGTTGGTTCCAAGGCAGAAACTGTACAGCAGAAAGGCATGGCAGAGGAAAGCAGCAACCAGCAACTAGAGAAAAAAGAGAACTGGGGACCAGACACATCCTTTAAGGTCATCTCCTGTGACCTACCTCTTCCAACTAGTCTCCTCCTCTGAAAAGTTGAGACTTTTGGGGGACATTTTAGATCTAAACCATAATGTTCTGCCCTGGCACCTAAAAAGTTTATGCCCATTTCGTTATGCAAAATTTATTTAGCCTATCTCTAAGAGTTGCCAAAATTTTAAGAGTTCCAGCATTACTCAAAAGGTCAAGTCCAAAATTTCCTCTGAAACTCAAGGAAAACTCTTAGTTGTGAAGCTCTATAAAAATCAAAAAGAAAGCTGAATACTTCCAACATACAATCCCACAGGGTAAACATTCCCATTTCAACAGAGAGGAATAGGGGGATAGAAATGAAACCAAAGCAAGACCTAAACCCAGTAGAGAAAACATTAAATCTTGTAGCTCCACATCCAGCACCAAGGATAAGCTGTTGGTGCGATATATACTTCAGAGTGTTTGACCAGCTGCACCCACATGGCCTCTATTTTAGACTGGTTCCAATCACTGTGTGTGGTTTCCCTCAACAGATGATCCACATTTCTGGCATCTCCAACTTCCTGAAGTCTCCATTGCACCTTTGATTTTACTCTCACAACCTCACCCATTGCCCTTTCAAGGGCACATTACTTGCCCTCCTAGGTCTTACTTTGAAATCTGGATGGACACCTCCATGATCCCACAGCTCTTGCATTCCACATGCCTGAAAAACCAGTACCACACTGTTGACACCGAGGTCTGGCAGTAGACCGGCCCCCTTGGACAATAGCTGCAGTGACCTCTGAATACTTGGATGGCTAATACTTCTATAAGTATATATGAATCAGGAGGGTGCCCTGGGACTGTTTTCTCAAAGCAAAGTCTTTCAAGGGAATTTAACTTTTTACACCCTTGAGCCTGTGATGTGTGGGTTCTGGCCAACTGTTGAGATGCCTTTAAACCATCTTTTCTATTGTGTTGATGCAAGTACTTGGCTTCTTTTTTATTTTTTTATTTTTATTTTTTTAATTTTTTTTTAGCAAGCAAGCTTCCCTTTGCTCCTACTTCATGGGTGCTTCTTTTCTGGCCATCAACAAATTTTTTTTTTTTTTTTGGTTTTAATTTTTACTCTTGATTCTTACTATGAATCTGGCAAAAGGCAGGCAGAAGTACCCATTTCACAGCCTGAATGTTGGTCTGACTTAAAATTTTCTCCTCCAGATTAATTAGTTAGCCTGCTTTAAATTCAAACTCATACAAAGTCACAGGAGATTGGATAAAATGAAGACAGTTTTATTGCCAGCATAAAACAGGCATGGATTCTAGTCCAGTTTCCAATAGACTCCTAATTTTCAACTGAAATTTCATGAACCTGGCCTTTATTGTCCATATTCCTATCAGCATTCTGGTCTTCTGAATTTCCCCCCACAAACTAGTTTCAAAGGCTTCTAAACCACATGGTCAGGTATAATCACAGAAATGTCCCTAGTCTTGGTACCAATTTTCTGTATCAGTCACTTTCCCATCACTGGAACAAAATGCTCAACACCCACAATGGAAGAAAAAGTCACTCTGGCTCATAATTTTTCGAAGATTTTGGTCATGATTCATTGCCTCCAAGGCAGAAGCAGCATGGTAGAAAGGCGTGGCAGAGGAAGGCTGCTCTATTTATGACAGCCAGCAAGCAGGGAGGGCAGGAGCCCAGGGACAAGAATGCACCCTTCTAGGTCACCCGCACCCCCCCCCCAGTGACCTGCCTCTTCCAACCAAGCCCAACCTTTGAAAACGTGAGACTTTGGGAAGACACTTTAGATATAAACTATAACAATGCAAAACACATTTTAAATTTTTCTTTTTCTAGAACATAGAAGAAATGACCAACATACTGACCCTTTCATACCCAGGCCATACCTAGCTGCATTAGAGGGCTCCCCATCCACCTGCAGATTCAGTTTTCATGTGATGTGGCCAGCCGACTGCTCTCAGTTTGGTGAAGAATATTGGGTTCAGTATCCTCACAGCAAAAGGGCTAGTATATTCTGGCTCCACTGTTGGCAAAGCAGCAAATTGCTCTTTTGTGGGAGTTGGGGAAGTCACAACTGGTTGTCTGTTTCTTGATGGACACAGTAAAGAAGCAGGGTGGCCTCTTTTCCCTGAGCCCGGGACGAGAGTTTGGGAGCATTGCCTCCTGCTGTCCCACTGACAGGCTTTCCCCGAGTCTGTCTGCCAAATGCCCTGTGACTCAGCGCCTTCCTTTGCACACTTTGGGACGGTCAGATTAATTCAGGAACTCTGAGGCATGCTTGAAAAGGCCTTTGAAAATGCCAACTCGTGTAGAATAACTGGCTATATTCTATGGCTTGGGAACTGGCAAAAAGGTTGGGGAATTTCCTTTTCTTAGGGGCAGATGTCTGTGGCTTTCTGTGCAGAAGGTTAGGGTGGCCTGGCGTAGAATCTCCCTGATCCCTTCCAAATGCTCTTGGGACTTGTGGTCCACGACAGAGTCTTTCCCCTAACTCTCAGAATGTTGTAAGCTCTGTTCCAACTCAGGGTTCATCTTACCTTTTCCTACTTATCACAAAAAGTTACTTCTCTCTGGGCATGCTGGCATTCACCTATAATTTCAACACTCTGGGAGGCTGAGGCAGGAGAATCACAAATTTGAGCCCAGCCTGGGCAACTTAATGAGACTCTGTCTCAAAATAATAAAAAAGGGGGCTGGGGACTTAGCTCAGTGTGGTTAGAGTGCCTGCCTAGCAAGCATAAGGCCCTGAGTTCGATCCCCAGCACACAATAAATAAATAAATAAATAAATAAATAAATAAATAAATAAGGGTTGGGGTGTAGCTCATTGACAATGCCCTGGGTTCAACCCAGTACCACAAAATTTCAATTTCAGTACCACAAAAAAATTGCTTTTAACTGTAAAGGATTTGAATAGATGATGAACATAGAAGGAAATTAAATGAAATGTCATATAGAAGAAATACTCAGCCTTGAAAATAATTGAAGACATGAAAATGAAAACAGCTCGTGTTAGCAGAAATCACTACAAGGGCTAAAAGGTCACTCTCCCATTAATTGCTTGGTTAGTGGTTTTCCATTGTTCTAGTCATTCTGGGTAGTGATTTGCCAAGGTGGAATGAAAGCTCTGATTTGCCCTGAGGAATATACCCCCAAAAGAATAAAACAGTAAATTATTAGAAAATGTCTGTAACGGTGAAGTATAACAATGAATTCAGAAAACAAAAGGAACAATCACCTAAATAATGACCAGGAGGGGAATGCTTAAATACATTCTGACTATCACTATGGGCTGTTGTACGCTGGGGATCTGGGCAAAGGGACAGGCTAACAAGCCATTGTCCCCAGGAGGAGGTTGTAACCTTCCTAATGTATACTGAAACACAAAGATCAGATACAAATTACTATCATATCAAGGTACAATATAAATATGTATCGACGCCCCCAAATGAATGTAATTATCATGTACTGAAAATATATAAACCAATAAAAATTACTGTCATACACAGTTGTGAAAATGTTGCATTTAAATTCATGGAACGATATGATATATGCATGTAGCATTTATTGAAAAATATTTTGTATGCAGTGACTGTAACCGTAAAAAACATTTATATGTCCTTATGACTCACCAAAATGCATTCAGAGTGGTGTGCAAAGATACAAAACTTGTTTCAATATTTGAAAAATGAAGTTTTATAGTAAAATTGATAATACTGTAACCAAGCAAACACAAAGACCCTGATTATTTCCTGATGCCTATTTCCAGATCGGGTATGGATTTTTTTTCTTTTCCCACAGTGTTTGACCTAAATCCTGCACACAGTAAATGTTCAATGTACACTGACTAAAAGTGGTTGCATCGTATTCAATTATATTAGGGGCAGGCTTTCTGCTACTGAACTGATGTAGGTATACAATCTAGGTACTGTAGACCCATTTATGTCTCTGTCTTCCTCTCCTAATGGTTTTATTAAGGCTAGATTTACATATGTCCAGAGGGTTCTTAAATTAACTGAATGCCAGGAATTAAAAATAGCATATTGGGAAGGAAGGAAGGGACTGGATGGTTTTAGGGAGACCTTTTATCTGCCATTCAAATTATACCACATGGATAGCTAAATAGACATCTTCCAGTAGGCCTTGTACTGGGAATCCATAAAGACAAACCTTTGCCATGATCCATTTTGGGGGGCCATGCACTGTGGTGACACACGGGGGAACCCAGAGCCATACAGGAGTTTAATCAAAACAGACTTCTAGATGGCCATGATTTTCTCATATCTTCATATAATAAGAAGGGGTTTTCCCTGAAAGAAGTATCGGTCCTTCTTAAGGCAGGAAATCGGTTGCTTTGGAGACTAGAAGAGGAAGATACTTTCTCTACTGCTCTCCAAGGTGACATCAGTGTAATGGTGCAAGAAGAAGAGGGATTTCTAAACACTGTATGCTTAAGGACTGAAGTTCCTATGTTCCATCTTTTCTGGTCCTGGGGTGAGGTATAGTATTTTCTTGGGGAAAATGTGATTGCACGTGTGTGCATGTGTGCATGCCTGTGTGTGCACTGTAAGTGCAGAATAATCGTAATGGCATTCGAAGCCCAGGCTACAATGATTGGAGGTAACGGAGTTGCAGGTAACAGAGTAAGAGAGACTTTCTCCACTTCCTGGAAGTTTGGGCCATTCCCTTTCATCAGCAGAGATGGAGTCAGCCTGCTGTGTTGGTTTGTACATGCCCTGCCATTTGGCCAAATAGGTATTGGCTATGAGAAATCTGAATGACAAAATATATTATGTGAATAAAAATTTTATTGGGTCAACCACTAATAAATACTTACTAAGAGCCAAATTGAGTTTCAAAAAAAAAAAAAAAACAGTCTTTGGTCTAGGCTTGGACCAGGGTTTTTATACTGATGTTATGTATTTTTAAACTTTGAGGTTAGATTCAATCAATGAAATTTCCATTCAGAGCCTCTGGCGTTTTACTCATGAACACTGTCAATTAAATGCAAGAGGAAAACCTTAAACTCTTATATTATGAAACACTTTCCATCCTGAGGACTTGGTTTGTCTTCTGGGTTTATGATTCTAGAAGAACATTTCATTCCTAATCTGGTCAATTAGCTTAGTTATCTTGGTGAATTTATTACAGCTGTGGCTACTTGCGAGGATGATAGCACTAGACCACAAAATGAATTGTTGGTTTGAAATGTTATTGATTAGGACTTGATCATTGAAGAGCAAGATAGTATGATTTGTGTACGTAGAATTTAATATTACTTACAGCCGGAATAACAGCTCTCTGAGCTTTGTTTGATTTCTTGTTTTTTCATGCCTGGACAAGACTGGCCCTTGTTCTTCACAGTATCCTATAACTTTTAGCACATCCTGCTTCTTACTGAGGCTGTTTTATAGCACCTACTTTTCCACCTAGATTTTAATCTGCTTGAGTCAGTGACTATTTGTTATATATCTCATAGGGTTTGGAATTTAATAGTTTGTGCTTTTAGATTGCATAAGAACTGAAATCTCTGGTAAATTACCCAGGGTTAGCCAAGGGTATATTTTAATCACCTCAGAATGCTACAGCGTTTTAGAAGCATTCTGGTACCTTTCTCTGAATTGCATTTCAATAAAAATTCTTAGAAATTTTTTCTAAGCAGGTGAACTTGTCTGAACGTCATGTATGAGGAATCATGTAGGAGCAGCACTGACCTCTGGCTTCTCATTGACTCTGGTGTACTCCATGACCACGATCACTGAATATGTCTGCAAATGTCTAAATTCTATGTGGAAACCATAACTACTTGCATGGTTGCTTCCCCTAAAGAGACTCTTTTGTTTGCTTGGCAAACACTGCTTCATGTGCTACCCTGAAAACAAGACTAGGAATGAGGGTACTGACAAAGAAGGATTCAGAGATGCTTCTGGAGAGGAGAATAGGCAAGCATATTCTCACTGAGTCCATCTTAGTTTGAGAAATCCCACTTTCTATCTGTGTATTCAGCATCTAAGTTTCTATTGGAGGATCATACTGCTAGGAGCTCTCCATGGCAGTGACTTTCCAGAGTCATGGCTAGAAAACAGTAGACAGATGTGCTGTGGAACTGAAGGCTCTTTGGGAAATTTGAACATACTCTCAAGAGGCATTTTAGTTGGTTGTATATTTGCTGCTTGTGTGGAGCACAACTCCTAAGATCTTCAGCTGATCCTTGAAAGTGGAGGTGTTTGGATCAAGGTCAGGTAAATACCGATGGTCACTCCTCCTAGAGGACTCTTGTGTATAAAGCAGGGAGAGGGCTGTGATTGCTAACATATACAAGTTCTAGTTCTGTTTAATCCCAGGAAGTCATTTTTTCCACCTCATTTCCACATGCTGGATTCAATTGGCATGTGTCTGTTTCCAAGCCTCCTGCACTGGTGGTTTATGGATGTGTGTGCCACATGGTATTGCTCTTCTTTTTGAATCTTGAACCTGAAAATCTTTTCTAGATTATCTCCATAAGTCCATACTGCCTAATTCTACTTCCTCAAAAGTTCTGCAAGGTTTTGAGCAAGGTGTCCCCAGGGAACGGTGTAGTCCCACCATGACTAAGCAGAGGACAGTGAAACGTAGCCTCTAGCCCTCACAGCAGATGTCTGTGGGTGCTGGTAGCACAGCCTTTGCCCTGGTCTTGTGTCCTCTTTCGGGAACTCTGCCCATGTGGCAGGCTGTTAATGTCTACAGGATCCTGTCCTCTCCTCCCTCAGCAAGGCCAGATATGAATATGCATGAATTAGACTACAATTAGGTCACAGAACAGATGCTACTAATCATATCTTTACCAGGGAGAATGGTATATGGTCCTACTTAGCACAGGAACAATGTTTCATGCACATTCGAAGCTTCTTGCTCTCATTTACCACGAGATTGTAAAGGCAAGTCTAGCAGAAGGCTGCCTTCTGCTGAAAACAGCGCTCTCTAGGGCTCGACGGTATCTGGCGTGGGAGGTCTTGCTTTCTTATGCGATGACGACTGAACCACAGTAACTAGAAATTAGCCTTGGTGTGCGGTGCCCATTGCCATTTCTCATTACTGTCAGAACATCTTACATTGCCCAGGGGTGTTTCTTTTCTTGTTGTTATTGGTTTAATTATGGCAATACCATCCTATGGGAGAGAATTAATTAACCTTCTGTCAGGAAATCAACTCGACTATATTGCATATGACAGTAATGGCTCTGAGTGTTTCAAGGCAAGTTTTAAAAGGCACTTTTCTGCTTTATTATTATTGTTGACATCTTAAGAGGAAACAATTTTTAACTCTGTATCCAACTCCTTGATGTTGGGTGTGGGTATTGTATTGATATTAATACTCATTATAAATAAGATGATAGTAAATAGTGGGAATGTTAGTAGACTGCAAAAGAATTTCTCATCAAAGTGTTTACTACCTGAAATTAGTAGAAAGAAGATATTAAGATGAAGACGGAAAGGGAGGACAAAAGAAAGAGAAAGAAGATAGCATTCCCCAAATGCTAGCAACCTATCAGGTACTTCCTGTCTCCTCAGCCCTGCCAGAGAGGCGTCCTTCTCGTCACTGGGTGCATGAGGCAGAGTTTGAGGTTCTGAGAAGATATGAAGTCAAACTGCCTCAGTGGTCATGCTTAAATTGGTGTGATTTAGAAGCCTAGTCTTTCCAAAGATCAACTACAATTGTACAGTCACAGATGCCTTCTAGGCACTCTCCATCCCATTATGCCATTTACTGTGGACAGCTGTCTGATTTGTGGCTTTTGGTAGCACATATCGAGGTTTTTATGAAATTAGATATATTAGCCTTATTCCCTATTGCATTTTGTATTTTAAATCTTGTTTCTTCTTCCTTTCATCTTCTTATATATTCGTGTCGGATGTCTTAAATTTTTTTCTGAAATAAAATAGGTATACGTAAATAAAAATAATTTTCACAATGACCCTGTAAGGGACAATGTAATCTTATTTTATATTTAATCTTAATTGATATTTAAATGTGGCCTTATTTTACATTAGAGAAATTATTTGCCTTGGTCACACAGCTGTGAGGTAGAAGCATTGGCCCCTGAACCTGGGTCTCTGGTCAAATGCTTCTTTCTTCTCTCTGTGTAGCTGTACTAACCATGGAGGAAAAAACACTAGAATCAGAGACGTACTGAATAAATGGATTACACGGAGGCGGAAGAGCAATCTGCTCTTTGGAGAAGGAGGAAATGAGCAAAAAGGAGCAGTCTCACCCATGTGATAAGTGAAAAGCTAAGCTGGACATAGAATATTACTAGATTATTTCTCGTTTTGCAACTTGCTTTTGTGGTTTAGGTCTGTTAGTTCTTAGGAGCATCAGAACAGTTTTCATACTTGATTTGGTGATCAAGTCTTTCTCCTTAACTGTTACTTGAGTCAGAGTCACATCTTTCTTCCCCTTTAGTACTCTTGCTAAATAGTTACAAAATAATTAGTATCTTCTGAAGGTGACATAAGTCATTTGAAAGCACAGTGTCTACCCCGTTGAGTTGAAAAAAGACAATAAAACCTTTCATCAAATGTAAAAGGTAGTACACAAATAAGTGTTAGACTTTAACAATAAATTTCAGGATTCACGTTTACATTTGAATACTCTTTCAAATCTGAGATCTGAAAAAACATTAGGGCCCAGCCCACCCCATGCTCCCTAATGTGTAGCTGATAAAACTAAGGCAGAGGGAAAAAGTGATTTGTTGAGAGTCAGGCGGTAGGTAAAGTCCCCTAAGATCTGCGTGACATGAGTATGAAGACAAGGAACACCTTGCAGATATTTTTCAGCTAATTTCTGCACCAGGTGAAATTTGTTAGTTATTTTGCTAGGGAAAAACCATACAGAACTTGGCTGCTGCTTAAAGTTGTGTTTTCCCAGAATGGAGCTACAAAACATTGTCCCCACACAGTCCTGATACTTGCCCTGTTTTAGCATGGTCACAGGAGGCGTCACTACTCATCCCATTTCAGGAGTTAGAAAGCTCCTCCCGGAAGAAGGAGGTTTAGCCTCGGCAGCAATGTTCCAAGGCTACCATCTTGATGATCAAGAGGAAATCATATGCAAATGACTTGGCGACTTCAGAACAGTGATGGAGATTCCCATCCACAGGTGTGACTCTCCTTGCCTCTTCTTCCATCTCAACGATGATTAGAAAAAGAAGTTGGTCCTGGAACTGTTTTCTGTTTCTCTCCCTCTTCTTGTTCACTAGGTGGTCTCTCTCTCCTCTTCCCACAGCAGGATTTATGTATTTGGGTGTTCTCATCACATTTAACTTGGTGGTTGGAAGGGAAAGATCATATTGAGGTCCGAAGGCTACAGCGAGAACTGTTACCCAAATCACAAGAGTGTTCTACCTGTGATGATGTATCCCTGATAGGAGGCGAAACAGAGTCTTATTTACTGATCCCCGCTGTCCTATACGCCATAGGAAACCTCACAATTTGAGAGGAGGGATGGGAGAGGTGGTGGAGAGGATGGGAGGTTATGTTTACTGGGTCAAGACTGCACTTGGGTCTTTCTGCATTATTCTGCCATATTGCCATCCTGCTATCTCATCTCTCTCTCTGTTTTTTTTCTTTTAAAGGTATATGAGGGATAGTAGTTCTGTCTCGTTTTATTTTTCAAGTAAATGATAATAATCGTTACTTCACAAAGTGACAAAAATGAGGAGAGTATTTTCAGGAGGATTGATGGCCATGTGTCTTTTACTGTAATAACTTTTTAAATTTAAACATGAACTGTATTGTTTGATCATGCCATGTATAAGTAAGATCATATGGTATTTGTTCTTCTGTGCTTGAATTTTTTCACTTAGCGTACTGTTCTCCAGGTTTATCCATGTTGTTGCAAATGATGGATTTTCCTTCTTTTTCAGGGCTGTGTAGTACTGCAATGTGTACCTAAAACATTTAAAAAATCCATTCATCCAGTGGCAGGCACTATGCATGTTCTCCTATCTTGGCTCTTGTGAACAGTGCTGCAGTGAATGTGGGGGAGCGGATATCTCTTGGACACACTGAGTTCAATTCTTTTGGATACTGCTAGGCTTTACTGTGGCTTTTCTCCCATGGGTTCATGTGTTGGAAGCTTGGTCCTTAGAGTGGCCATGTGACGGCGTGGGGGGGAAATGTTAGGAGACAGGGCCTAGTAGATGGTGATTAAATCGTGGGGGTGCTGCCTTTGAAAGGTGGTGTGGTTGTTATTGAAAAATATTCCTCAATTCCTACCTAAATGATCTGGATAGGCCCTCTGGGACTATGTTGAAGAGAAGTGTGAATGCGCATCTTCATTTTCTGGATCTTAGACGAGTTTTTAGCTTCTCATCACTGAGTATGATATGAAGTGATGGACTTATCATATGAGATGTAATCAGAAAGCACAGACAATTTTTAAATAAAAGATTAATCACAGTAAAAGACACATTGGCATGATCCCCCTTCAGGATGCCCCCTTCCCCACACTTTGAACACACTCATTCCACACTTATTCTTTCTACTTTCTGAAGTGGTTCTGGAGGCTTTCTTTCATGAGTGTCTTTAACTGTGCTGTTGTGGCTGCCTGATGCCCTGAATGATTCAAAACTTTTACCTTCCACAGTCGTTTGGACTTTGGGGAAGAACCAGAAGTTGTACTGGGCCAGATCCGGTGAACAAGGTGGGTGAGGACACAGCGTAATATTTTTACAAGCTGCCTTCCCATCGGATGACACTCAGCACCAACATTCGATGTATTTTTGGTCATTCCTATTAAAGAAACTCCCAGAAGAGGCCCTCCAGAACTGCTGCAGTGAATGGTAAGAAGGATGGGACACATGTGCTTGAAGTGAAGGGGAGGATTTTGAGAGGGGCTGATGGCAATGTTTCTTAGTGTAATAAATTTAAAAAAAAAATTAAACATTCACTGTATATTTTGATTACCCTTGTCTATTACCTCTATTATGCTGAAGGACATTTCTTCTGTATGTAATCTTTTGAGGGTCTTTATCATGAAAGGATGTTGAATTTTGTCAAATTCCTTTTCCACACCCAGCGAGCTGATCATATGATTTTGGGCCTTTTTTCTCTTAATATGGTAGACCACAAAATTGATTTGCATACATTGAACCACCCTTGCATCCCAGCGAAAAATCCCACTTGATTGTAGTGAATGGTCCTTGGTGCTGCTGAATTCAGTTTGTTAGTGTTTTGTTGTGGATTTTTGCATCTATATTAATCAGGATTCTTGGCCTGTACTTTTTTTTTTTTTTTTCCTGGTGGTATCTCTGTAACTTTGGTATCAGGGTGATACAAGGTTTACAAAGTAATGTGGAAGTGTTGGAGAATGATTTGTTGTAGTTCTTCCTTAAATGTTTGGTTAAATTCAATTGTAAAATCATTTAGCCTGGACTTTTCTTTGATGGGAGGCTTTTAATTACTAATTTCATCTCCTTATTCATTATTGGTTTCTCCAGATTTCCTGTTCCTCCATGATTCAGGGTTGGTAGGTAGGTTATATTTCCTAGGAATGTATCCATTTCCTTTAGGTTGTCCAATTTACTGGCATATACAGTTGTTCATAATAGTCTCTTATGATCCTTTGTATTTTGTGTTATCGATTGTAACATCTGTGCTTTCGTTTCTACTTTTCTTTATGAGAATCTTCTGTCTTTTTCTCAGGAGAAGGTTTGTCAATTTTGTTTAGGTTTTACACAAAAACAACTTACAGATTTGTGGATCTTTTCTAGTTTCTAGTTTTTCTGTTTCCTTTAATTCATGTTTGGTCTTTGTTGTTTTTTTCTATCTAAGAAGTTTGGGTTTAATTTGTTCTCTTGGGGTATAAAATTAGGCTGGATTTCTTTTTGTATATTTAAAAAAATTTTGATGTAGACATTTATTACTATTAACATCCCCCTTAGAACTGCTTTTCCTGCATCCTATTCTTTTTTTTTTTCCTTCCCTTTTTTGGGCTAGGGGTGCTGGGGATCGAACTCAGGTTCTTACATCTGCTAGGCAAGTGCTCTACCACTGAGATAAATCCCCAACCCCAGAAGTTTTGATACACTGTATTTCCACTTGTATTAAAACATTTGTAAAAGTTTTTAATTTTTTTGACTCTATAGCTATTCAGGAGCATACTGCTTAATTTTCACATATTTGTTAAATTCCCCTGATTTGTTTTATTATCGGTTTCAAGTTTCATATCATCCTAATTGGAAAAAAATACTTGAGATTAGTTTGATACTCTTAAATTTAAGACTTACGTTGTGGCCTAACATGTGGTGTATTCTGCAGCGTGTTCCATCTGCTTCCAAGGAGAATATTGGATGGGACGCTCTGAGTAAATCTGCCGGGCACGTCTGGTCTCAGATGGCTCAAGCCCAGCATTTGCTTGTTGGTTTCGTGTCTGGACGGTCTGTGTGTTGGTAAAATGAGGCTGAAATACACTGCTGGTGTTATGCCGCGTCCATGTCTTCCTTAGATGGCTTGATGTTTGCTTTGTTTACTCATTTCAGGTCCTAATATGCTTCTTTTTTGGCAGAGAAATAATCTATTATGAGAGAAATGTGCCAATTTTAGCAGAGGTTTTCCAAGTGTGGTCTAGCGAGAGTTGCTAAATAATGGGAGGAGGGCTGGCCCTTAAGCCTTCCGTATCTGTATGAACACTGAGAACGTGCCATCTCTTAATTTTTCACTAAACTTCATGTGCCTTTGCTTTCTCCTTCAGTAGTCTTGTTCCATCACAAACTGATGATGACAGTCTACACGTTAGAAACATCGCAACCATGCGGTGAGCTACCCACAGAGCTCTTGTCTGACAAAAGGCAAACCAGTTTTAGCTCTGAAGCATAAAAGGTTGGGAGAAAGTATGAAGAACCTAGAGATTATCTTGCTGATCCTTGCTTTATTCCCACAATTCTCTCCTCTTCTCCTCTGTCTCTCCCTCCCTCTCCTCCCTCACTTTCTCGTTCTCTCTTTTCTCTTCTTTCCCTCTTTTGTTATTCTTAGTGCGTGCCTGAAATACATTTACGCATTTGATTCTGCCCTTCTCACAATAGTTAAAACTTTGTTGGGCAGAGATCACTTGTTTTGTACAGTGCTCTAGTCTTTAAAACTCTGCCTGGCTCCTAGCACGTGTTCATAAATATTTGCCAAATAAATACATAAATGAATGTAGGTGAGGTTCATTAACTTTTAGATTTATTTTTAATGATGGGGGCAGAAAATCCTCTATTCCACTAGATGCCAATTAGAAAGATTAATCCCTGGGAGCTGCAATGAGATAGCTTGAGAATAGAGGCCATCCCGAGAATTTAGGAAAAAAAAAAAATTGGAGACAAAACAAGCCTTGGTCACGTTGTGTGAGCCCCTGATAGAAACTGGCTTGAAATCTGCTCTACTTCTGTATTTTCTGATACTTGTAAGAAATTCCCTCCACTAGCTAAAATGCTTTGGGATTTTTGTTAATTGTGACTAATGTGGGTATAAATCTTCAAGAACGTGGTCCACAACGGGAAGGACCAGGAAGGAGAAGAGCAAAGGAAGGCCTCAGAGTGGGGCCCGATGAAGAGCAACTTCATTTAATTCAAACATCGGCCTGCAGCAGATCTTGATCTCTACGCACATGCATGTGTGTGCACGTGCTCATGCTTATTCCCTTTCTCTCTCCACTCCCCACCCCGCACCAAAAATATTTTTGGGGACAGGATGGGCTTTGATAGGAGTGGTACTGAGTTCAGATCCTTTTCCTAGTCCTCCCCAGAGTGTGCCTTAATCTACAGCTTTAAACTTGCTGGGTGTAAAAGGAGGATGTTGCTCATACACATACTCTGTACTCAATAGGCGCGGTGTTCTTCCTTCCCTTTGCGTTAGTGACCTGACAAAGACTTAACAAGCAAGTTCCAGGTGGATGTTGAAACATTTATTCAGAAGTAGTTAATTCTATGTAAATGGTGTTTCTAAATTGCTGCCACATTTTATGAGGTCTGGAGTTCCATAGAATCAATTAGTCACTTTCAGAACCACTTACTAGTAAGAATCTCAGTGTAAGAGCACGAAGTGGTGTTTGAAAGAGATTCCCGTAAATTTCCTGTTGTTTTCTTTTTATTCAGCATATTTTCTTAACCGAATGATCAAGATTAATTTACCAGGGACAATTATAGTCATGTCTGTACTCCGTCCCTAGCAGCCTTTGGACCACCCCTTAGGCCTACGAGTCTAACTGTCAGTGGCTCGGTTTACCTTCTGGAGAAGAAGACTAAGGGCCCCTGGAGTTAGGCTTAGGACCATTGGGCCAGAGAATCCCAAGGTGCTGTGTACCTGGGGAGGTCTAGCAGGAACACTGCAGGCTGTTGGTGGACACGGTGGCCAAAAACACCCCCGGACAGAATCCAAAGAGGATGCAAATCATGGAGCAGGGCCGCGGTTCATTCTATTTTAGTGATGCAGCACCGACTGCTCCTGAAATTCTCATGTGTCCTTACGCACCCAAGGAAACAGATGGGAGAATCGGAGTTTATACTGTTTCCCAAAAACTAGCACTAGACTTCTTACTGATCCAGAAGTTTTCTGTCCCATCGATATTTCAAAGAATCACACATAAGAGAAGGAATAACTATCCTACAGAAGAATTCCAAACACTGTAAGCCGATATTCCTCTCTCCAGGAAGTGGAGTTTAACACCTTGAATGCATAGGCTGGTCCCAGTGACTTATGTCCAAATAATAGAGAATGGAAAGGGAGAAGTAATATTTTTGTAGTGGACGTGGCAAACCCTACCGGCAATCCATGCCCAAGAGTAATCTTATCCGTGCTGTTATGGTTTGTGTCTAGATGTCCCCCCAAAGCCTCATGTGGTAAGAGATAGCTGGATCTAGAGTGTGTGATTACTAAATTGATCCATTGATCGGTTTGGCATTGTTCTGCTGGGATCAAGGATGTGAGCCTGAGATTGGGGGGTGGGAGTGTGGGCTGCCCTGGGGGCAGGTAGCCTAGATAATAGATACAGGA